>VYZX01012191.1:316995-511624 GCA_013401335.1 Brachypteracias leptosomus
CGCCCCCCCGCTGCGTGCCCCCCGGGAGCCAATGGGAGCGAGGCGGGGAGGGGCGGGGTCGGAGGCGGCTGACCCGAGGTAACCCCGCTCCTCACACCACCNGCCCAGGGGAGCGCGGGCCGCGCCGTGCCGTGCCGGGCGCGGTGCTCAGGAGCTGCGGTCCCGCTCCTCATGGGGAGTGCATGAAGGGGATGTGTGTGTGTGTCCAGCCGCGGGGATCCTCCGCGGGCAGCCGACCGGAAGAACTGGGCGGTTTCCTCCCGATGCCTCGCCGCTGCTGCGCTGTCTGCTCCGGGCAGAGGGCCGCCGGGGAGCTGCCGTGTGGCGGGCGGGTCGTGCCGCACCGGGGGCACGTGGTTCCCGTGTCTGATGACCCGTGTGGCCTCCCCGGCCCCCCGAACCCCGCACACCTCCCGGTGGAGCCGGGGGCGGCTGCTCCGGCGCGGAACAAGGAGCTGGTTGTGGGTGTGCCTCGTCCGAGCGAGTTAATTCACAAAAAAATGCAGCGGAGCGTGGTGGAGGCACCGGTTCGGGGCGGGAGCGGAGCGGGAGGTGCTTGCGGTGCCAGCCTGGGCGTCCCTCCGCTTCATCGTCACCCCCCTCCGCCTCTGGGGGGGGTTCGAGGTCTTCAGGGAAGAGTTTGGGGCCTGGTTTCCCAGAGGGGCTGGAAGCAGCCCCCGGAGCACCTTCTGGAAGGTGCTGCGGGTGCTTAGAGTTGTAAAAGCTGATTTGCAAAACAAGCCATCATTATTCTCGCCTTTCCTTTCATGATGTCTCTTAAATCTTCTTGAGAAAGTTTTATAATGGAATATCCCCCCTTAAAAAAATGCAAAACAGAATTATATTCTGCTCCAAGGTAGGTGGCTGTAAATATTCAGCAAACCATTGAAGTTATGCCTGGTTCTCTCAAAGACAGTGGGGTTTAGACAGCCTTGAGTGTTTTAGCAGACCAGGAAAGTGGCAAATTTAGGCTCTTTTTCTTTTTATCTTGTTTTTGGAAGTGCCACCCCCATCTGTTACCTGGGGAGAGCTGGGAAGCCTGGATCCCACTCTGTAATACGGGTCTAATGCTGATACAGTAAATCTGAGAGCTGCCTGGAACTTCCCACCTGTGGACATACAGTTTGTGAAGTACCTTCCAATATATTAGGAGCAAAAGAGCTTTGCTGGGTATTGGCTACTTGGTGAGGGCATTTTAGGATGGGAAGTGAAGCGACGCCCAATTATTAACCGGGAGGCGTCGCCCAGGCGGAGCTGTTTCAGTCCTGGCCCACCGGTTGCATAGAAGTGCAGGCTGTGAAGTTTTAGACCCAGCGAGTCTTAAAGCACAGCAGAGCTGCTCTGACAGGACACCAGGACCTCTGAGGCTGCAGGGTTTGATGCTTGGTAACCCATCCTGGGGCAGAAATCCTCTCTTTACCCTCTCCTCATCTGGAAAGTTGCTGCAAGTCCTGGCGTAGGTGAGCATGTTGCTTTTTTTTTTTTTTTTTTTTTGTCTTAACTACAAGCAGTTAAGTAGTCAGCTTGTTACACAGGTACCCTCTATTTTTACTTTATTTTTACCTTTTTCCTTCCTTTGTTTTCTCTTATCTGTATTCATTCAGTTAGGGTGGTGAAAGTACACAGCCATTTAATTGTTCTAAAATGATTTGTGTTGATGAGCATCAGCAGAGATCCCAGGGCTTTAAGCAGGAGACCTTTACATAAAACTAGCCTGGATAATTTCCTTTTTATAAGACTTATCAATATTGTAGAGGTCCTGTCAGAGTCTTTGAAAGAATCTACAACTCATTTTGATAGAAATAATAATAATAATAATGTTCTTTTCAGTAGTGTAATTCCCTACAGAATGGGTTGGTTTGAAAAAAACTAGGAAGTTAATTTCCAGCTGCCCTTGTGGAAGTTTCGTGCCCAGGTGTGTTTTACAATAATAAGTGATCTTAAAGTGAAAGTGTTATAAAAACTTCTAAAGTTTAATATTCTTACATGTCAGTTTCACTATCAAGCCAAACTGTCCCTAATGACAGTAGTGGAGCTGTGGAGAAGGGAGTTGGGTTTTGTTTCACCTCAGCAAAGCCAGATGTGTTACTGTTGGAATTTGGGTTGCAGAGTTTTCGTGGCTTGTAGTGTGAACACAATTTGGGTCTTAAATACCTCGATACCTGCAGGGCCAGGGAGCTATGGGGGTGCTGTGTATCTTCAGCATCTTATGGGACTGCCAGGAGGAGAGAGGACAGCGTGGCTCAGATTCTGAAAAGATCCAGCTGTGATTAAAAGATCTATGCTACTGCACAGGCTCAGAGTGCATGATGTTACCTGTTCTTAAATCTTTGCAGGGTTGTGTTCTCTATCTGCATCCTTCTGTAAATTACAGGGGGTTTTAGCAAGAAGTTCTCTCTCTCCAGAAGTGGGTGTGTTTGACAGGCTCTTGACACCCACAAAAATAAGCGTAGGGACCCTGGATAGGTGAGGAGCCAGATAATGTGGGGTTTTAGGGTCTATTTCAACATTATTAAAACAAAGAACACATCTGCTAAGGTTTGCGACATGTGGACGTTGTCTTGGCAGTCAGCTGGATGTGTGATAGAAACTAGAGTGAATAGAGTCATAGAATCATTATGGTTGAAAAGGACCTCTAGGATCATCAAGTCCAACCTTCATCCCAACATCTCCCTGACCGCTAGACCATGTCTCAAAGTGCTACATCTACTTGTTTTTTGAACCCCTCCAGGGATGGTGACTCCACCACCTCCTTGGGCAGCCTGTTCCAGTGCCTGACCACTCTCAGTAAAGAACTTCTTCCTAATATCCAATTTAAACTTTTCCTGATGTAACTTGAGGCCATTTCCTCTTGTCCTATCATTAGTAATTTGGGAGAAGAGGCCAACGCCAGCCTCGCTACAACCTTCTTTTAGGTATTTGTAGAGAGCGATGTGTGAATAATAGAATACAGCGTGGGGAGACCTGTGTGTTCTGTTGGCAGCATGGAGAGCCAAAGGCTTCTGTGAGCAGATCTCTGAGAAAGTCTGTGTTTTATTTGGCCCCAGTGCTGCAATTAATTTAAATATGAATAACGCATTTCAGCACGCTGAGAACACACTAAGCTCACGTCTAATTCAGCGTGATGTGGAGTTGCCAGCTGATTGCAAAACTTGAGCGGAACTCACAACTTTGGGACTGGGCTCCAAGGGATTGGAAGTGAGCTTGTAAATGGGTTTGAGTGGGGCTTCCAGGATAAGCAGCTGTGTTTGAGCCGAGCTGTACAAACAGGGTGTTTGAGTCAAGCTGTTGGAGCGTGGCACTGGGGATCAGGAGCCTCAGCTTTGAGTTGATGCTTTCTTGTGGAGTATTTGAGTGAAATGCTTCAGGGCCTGTTTGTCTGCTTAGAAAAAAATCACAGAATGTTAGGGATTGGAAGGGACCTCGAAAGATCATCTAGTCCAATCCCCCTGCTGGAGCAGGATCACCTACAAGTTGCAAAACTTGAAACTTTCTTATCAACATCTAAGTTCTTGAAATCAGGAGTTTTTCTTCCTTAAGAAAGGATTGAGGTTGGCTTGGCTGTTCCCCAGGTTCTTTGGTGCTGCTGAGTGTGCCAACAGCAAATCCATCTGGATGAAGTTCTCTGGGAGTGATCTGATGCCAGGATAAATATACACCTAAATGTTGTCTTCATGTTTATATGTACAAACAAGATGTGATTAAACTTTGTGCTCTCTGAGCTATTGGTCCTGCTCAAGCGCCTCAGTTAAGGGAATTTTCCCCTATGGCTTAGTCTCTGCACAGACAGGCAGCCTTTATATGGTTCCCTTTCTTCTCCATCTCTAAAAAGGCAGATGGAGCCACCCTTTAAATGCCTGTGTCTCAGACAAACGTTGTGGCTTTTCAGTCATAAAATGGTTAAGTATATCTTGCTGTGAAATGAACTGCCCGTGGCCCCAGTGAAACTGGAGTTTGTGGGAGTAGTGATGTCAACACAGGACTTGATCTAAATAATTCAGGCCATGGTAAAAGTGCATAAGCCAGTTGGATCAGTTTTTAATTCTCGGCTACTGATGAAAAGTAGGAGTGTGGTGTTCAAGGGCTGTGTTGCCCCTAAATTCCTTGACTGTGCTCTAATTAGAGCTACGACCGTGTCCTGGTAGCATTATAACACGGTCCAGTTCTGCTTGTGGCCCGGGTGAAAGCTGTCATGGTCACATCAAACCAATTATGCTGCATACCTGTACTTGGCATAACCTGGCTATAATTAGCAGGACTGACGAGGTTTTCCCACCAGTTTCAGATGTTGATGTGGTGTGAGAGTGAAGGGAGTCAGAACAGCCCTTTCTGCACAGGGAGGTACAATGAAGCCCCAAGATAAATGTCCCTTTATCTCATCCTTGGCTGTTTTGCTGTGTCACAGTTTGTCTTACAGGTCAACTGTTGAATTTTTCATGGAAAATATGGTCTGTCAGCTGAGTCTTCCAGCCACCAGTTTTTCACAAGATTTCCTGTTATCATAGGGCTTTACTCCTGAGCATCACATTCAGCTGAAATCAGCCAGCAGAATCGGAGACTGACAGAGGAAACAAAGTTAGACATCAGTAGGTAGTACTGTAGTTTCTTTCGGAAAATAAAATAGATGTGGGATGATGGTGTGTGTGCTAACAGACTGCTTGGAAGTTGCCAGAACAATGGGCTGGCAGGAGGTGCCATGACTGGACTTGGCCATGGCAGTTCCCAGTTTGCTCTGTGACCCCAGTCAGGCTGTTCTTGACCTGTGGGGTTTTCGTGGCAGTTTTGTGTTCAAAGATTTGTAGTTGGGGAAACACACAGAGTATTCTTCATAATAATAATACTTACCTGTTAATTCTTTTATTTTCCAGTTCGTTTTGGAAGTGGATAACTGCTCAGATTGCAAGAATAGCAAGAGGTCAGTGCATTCCTGAGTGTACCCTGGGGTGGCTTCCAGCTCTGTGGAGTTATCCTGCAAGTGCATCAGAGTCAGGCAGAGTAGAGCCCATCCAATGTTCATTCCCCGTTCCACTTGCCTTTGTACTGTGAGGTGCTTCTTGGTTTTCTCCTCTGTCATGTTCTTTCTCAGTCATAATTAGTTTTTTAATTTTGAAGAAGATGCATTCATGCCCTGCTGGAACAACACTGGATTTTTGATACTTGGACTTTCCTAGGTTAAGAGATTCTTCTCTTATATATAATATCGTTATATATAATGATTATATATAATGATTTTTTAAAAGGAAAAATGGAGACCTGAACTTTTGTACTTTCCTCTGACCACTCATGCCCCTAAGTCTCAATATATCACCCTAAAGTAAATACTGTTCCCTAATTGACATGGATTATCTGGGACCAAGAGGCTAAAGTCAGGGTGAAGCTACAGAAGATGTCTGAGCCAATCTGACACATCATTACTGCCAGAAAGAGGAGGTTTTGCTTCTGTCCCCATCTTTCCTTACCAGTACCTTCCCATCCCCTCCCTTTGATTCCACTTGCTAACCTCATAGGAAATCATCCTGTCTTGTTGGTTACAATTCTGATGATTTTGTGGAATTGAATCAGAAGGGGGTCTGGAAGCACTAGAGCTGGTGGGGAGCAGGCACTGTGAGCACAGAGCTGGGGCAGAGGAGGGAAGAGCTGGGTGGGAATGGAGTGAGAATGTCCAGTCAGGTTTTAAAGGTCCGTAATAACCAAATAATAATAGTGGGACAAAAATTTTGGATTTCTAGTCATGCATTTGTATGTAGACTTTGTTGTTGTTTTTTTTCAAGTGCCTCCTGCAGCTGTGTCTAAACAAGCAGGTTCTGCACCAGATCAGAATGATCAGCTGCTCTCATCTCATAGTCCTTGTGTGAACAGAAAAGTCAATGATTGTAGCAGAAGTAACTGTTCTTGCTCCTGGACTCTTATCTGTGTCCAGCTGTGGTGTTTTAACACTGCATTTCCTATCAGAAATGATCCTTGCTTTGTCCTTTTCTCAGTCCTGCAATAGCAGATTTTGACCTCAGGTTTTGCTTTCCTGTTTTCTTTTGCCCCTTGCAGTGCTGAGAGCCCAATTTGTCGGAGCCATGGAAGAGTCTTCCCAACCCAACAAACCCCTGGAGATGAACCCTCACTCTCGCTTTATTATTGGCTCTGTGTCAGAAGATAACTCAGAAGATGAGACGAGCTCTTTGGTGAAACTTGATCTGCTAGAGGAGAAAGAGAGGTCTTTGTCACCTGCATCCGTCTGCTCGGATTCGCTTTCAGATCTAGGACTTTCTAATGCTCAGGATGGCCTGGCGAGCCACATGAGGTATGGATGAAATAGTGCTTGGAGTCGGTCTTCTTACCCCATCCATTCCAAACATAACCCAAAGATTCAACTTTATATCCAGTTTGGCCTCAAATGTTTCTGTTGTGCCAAGAAAATGACCTGTTGCATGTTTATCTGTACCAAACCTTCTTGGTTTCCATTGGCTTCAATGAAATACCTGTGCCTAAATTCCTTGAGCACTTCTCAGACATCTCAGCTGTTGAGTGTTGTGGTGGGCTTGTCTCTTGTCCCAGTTTTCAGGAAATTGAAATGTGTTGACTGAGATCTCTGAAGTTTTCACTCATGTGTTTTAGATGGGCTGTGTTTGTTGAGAACAAGGATGCTCTTTGCTTGTTTTATTGTATGAGACTTACTGCTTTATATGTAGCCAAAGACTTAGTAAGACCCCTGGTAAGATCAAGGACTCCAGATCACTTGGAATGTTTTTTGATTTGGATAGAGAGAGTTTTGTTGATGGTTAAAGAAAAGGTTGATCTCCTGCAGATGGTGCTAAACCAGGGCTTAATGTGGGAGCTGCTGCTTGCAGCTCAGGGTAATGTTGGCCTCATGCCTGGGAGAAGGGCTGCTCCTAATTCTTTGTGGCTCAAATGAACTATGAAGTTGGGCTTTTGAGATCATGGTGTTAATATTTGCTTTGCAAAAATGTCCCTTTATTTTTAGGGTGTTGCTGATTTGCATACCATAGTGGGCTGTACCCATTGATTTTTCTCTGTTACAGGCTGGGTATCTTCTACTTCTCTGTGTGTGTGCAGATCACAGTGTCTTGGTGTCTGATCAGTCTTGCCTCACTCTTCCATATCCTCTCCATTTGTTTCCCCATATTCCGGGAGATCTGATTCCCTGGTACCTGAGTCCTTATCAGTGCTGGGTCAAGTGAGGAGGGTTGTATGTGGGGAGCAGCAGTCAATGAGCAATCACCACACTGAATATTGATCAGGTCATCTTTTACTAAGTGTAACATTTGCTCTTGTCTCTGCTGAATTGCAGCATCTCCTTTCTAGTTACTTTCCTACCTTGTCAAATTCCTTGAGAATAAGATTCTTGACTCCCAAGCATCTTCAGTCATTCCCAGTTTGATGGCAAGCTCATAACTGGTATAAAAAGAAAATGTTGGTGGCAGAATGGATCCTTACTGAAGCCCTACTTGTGTCCTTCCCGTTTTACAGACTGGTGTCAGAATTTCCAACTACTCTGCAGTTGTTTCAGGCATACTCATTCTATTTATGAAAACATCATTTTGTACAGTGTTAAAAGCCTTCTGAACATCCAAATTTACTGCAGCCATTGACAGTCCCCTGTTAACAAAACTTTTTAGCCAGTAAGGAAGGAAATGCACTTTTGTTTAGGAAAGATTTGTCCTTGACATCTTCCAGCTGGATGTAACTTATGACCTTTGTCTGCCAGTTCCTTACAAATAGATTTGTGATGGTTTGTTCTGGTGCCTCTCAGTCTCGGGCTCTCCCAGCAGATTCTCCCAGTGGTGAGAACCAAATCCAGAAGAGCTTCCTCTTGAGCTGCTCTTTCTACCTCCCTTTTTAGAAGGTGTCATCCCATTCCAGGAACACACAGGACAGTCTGAATCCCTCTCTGTTTTTTACTGAACAATCCCTCGCTACCTTTACTTTCTTGCTTTGAAGAAATGGTTGGTTCCAAAAAGGCTTCTGGCTTTTGCTGAGCAGTTGTAGACATTTGTACACCCAGCTGGTCCTTTCAGCTTGTTCTGTTTTGCTGGTTTCTTTGCTTGTGCAGATTAAGTAATTTTCATCTGTCCTTTTTTTTTGGTGATTCCCTTCCCACTTTAGGAATTCTGAAACCAAATAGAATCAGAATGGTTTGGGTTGGAAGGGACCTTACAAGATCATCTAGTTCCAACCCCCCTGCCATGGGCAGGGACACCTCCCACTAGACCAGGTTGCTCAAAGCCCCATCCAGGCTGGCCTTGAACACATACAGGCTGGGTCATCCACAACTTCCCTGGGCAACCTGTTCTAGTGTCTCACCATCCTCAGAGTGAAGAACTTCTTCCTACTTTCTAATCTAAATCTCCTCTCTTCCATTTTGCAGCCATCACCCCTCATCCTATCACTACAAGCCCTAGTTGTAGCAGAAGGGGGAGCAGTACGGGGGTAGTAGTCCCTGCTTTACAGCGTCGTTATGGTCCTACTGATGGAGGTGTTCAGCCAGCTGGCATCAATGCCACAGATAGAAAATCCTAACACAAATTTAAGGGGATTGCCTTTCCAAAGACTGCCAGATGTAATAACCTGGCAGCACAAAAGGTTATTTTGAAGCAAGAAAAGATCTAGCCCTGTAACTATATATATTTTAGAAACGGAAGAAGCTGGATGAAAACATAAGCATTGGTGTGGAAACAGACAATAGGAGAGTGAAAAATCAAGCAATTTCTTGGTCACTGCCTGGCATGGGAGAGCTGTAACACAATAGGTTTGCAACCTTGAGCACCTCTGTTGTAACTTGCTTACTTTGGCTCTCTCTTCCGAGGGTACTTGACTTTCAGTTGAATTGGAGAGAAATGCCAATTCAAATAAAAAAAGTTACAGCATTATAGACTATTTTTCTAAGATAAAATAAGATGAATTGAAAGATTTCCAAATAGTGTTTACAGATGGAGAAACTGAGACAAGTTCAGCAGCTTGCCTGGAGTCACTCTGACAGTGAATTAATGGAGCACAGGTTTTCTTGCTTCCAGCTTCCCTTTGGTAACCACAAAGGTACAAAACACTCTCTGAAGCAGCCAAGATCAATTCAAGGGGAGTTCTGAGCAGTTTGACTAGTGGGCCAAACAAGGTGCAGGTCCAAGGGAGCATAACTTTTTGAAGAAGTTGCCAGAAATCTTTCCATTTGCAGATTAGTTTCACACAGGAAATTTTGGTTGTGTAAAGATAGAGGTAGCTTGTATTTGAGGTGAGGGGCTTTGCTGCAGAGAAATCCTTCTGAGGGAATAATTACAGCTAAAATCCACAATTTAGTCAGCTGAGGAAGAGTTTGAGTCTACCTGTAGTAACAGGCATTGCTGCTTCTCTCTTGCTCTTAGACCCGTGTAGAAACCAGCATCCCTTCACAAAGCACAGATGTTTTGTGAGCCTGTTTGACATCTGCTCAGTCCCTGAGCTTGGTCCAAGCTGGAAATTGTTGCCAAGAGCCCTATCACCTGATGGGGCTGTGGTGTTGGGTCAATGACCCAGCTCCAGGCAGTCTGTACATCAGCCTGAGTTTCCTCATTTGAGCATGCTGAGTGTGTGTGCACTGTGATGTTCCATCTATCACCTTATTGATCTGGTGAAGTGTTTATGCTGTTGCTAAAGACAGTCTTGCTGGGACAGGCTGTACAATACAGGCTTCCATACCACTAGAGATCTATGAAGACCTCTGGTTGTGCCAGTTGGCTGCTATGAGGCAGGGTTGAGAAAGCCATGCTCTGATAATAAACTTTGAATTGGTGTGTGGAACATCAGTGCTTACCAGAAGTTGAGTGTTGGAAGAGTCACCACACAGACCAAAATGTCCTGGTTCTTTTCTTCTTTGTAGTTGGAATGTATTTAAAGAGTATCAGTGATAAAAACCATGTAAATGCCATTCTCTCTGTGAGTTACAGCATCTAGCATTGAAAACAGGCATCCTTGAAGAAAATACTCCACTTGTGTAGGGTTTACATCAACAAAATTTAGTCTCTTTTTTTTCATTTTGCACCTTTAGATAATAAACCCAAGCATTCTTTTTGCTTCCAGGTGTAAATGTGTTGTCTTTGAGTTCAGAAACTTCCATCAGCACTTCCCACAGAAGGTGGTGGCCTGTTGGGACACTTTTTGCTTGTAGTGCAGTGAGCTGTCAGTTGCTATGCTTCTTTCTGAAATTTTAGCTGTAGATGGAGTAACTTCTCTATAAATGCCACTGGGAAGGTACTTTTGTTGAATAAATTGTTTGTTTTGTTGAATAAATTGTTCTTGACTATTGCTATATTTAATTCCTAGCTTCAAAGATGGTATCTTGTATCAAATTCTTGTTTAAAATAGAATAAATCCCGCATGTCTGCTGGTATTTATACATCAGGGCTCTGGTTTCATAAGCAATGAAATGGGTGTACAGTCACCTGACAATCCACTTGCATCAACTGAAAGCCAGATTTTTGGAAGTAGCTCAGCTGTTGCTCCTGATCTAAGCCCACAGAGATTTTAGCCCTCAGCACCTCACACTATTTGGACTTCTCAGTAAATAGTCTCAATAAATTATTGACGTGCTTAAGAAGAACTAGTCATCTATTAAAGTAATTTTGGAAGAATGCCTCAGTTTCAGCCTGGGTGGTGGTGTGCTGAGTACATCCAGCCTGGTGCTGGGACAGGGAGCCTCATTAGAAACCAGTCATAGAGTGATTGCACAGAGAGCTGAAAGCAATGAAGGATCCTTTTGAGCTTGTTCTGGATTTTAGAAATTCCTTCCCAGTCGGACTGTTTGTGGTTAGGAGATCACACCGTAGAGCATTGATCTGGTAAAATTCCAAGTGCTGCTGTAATTTTACACCCCAATGTGTGCACAGCAGGACAAGTGTGCTTCGGTGTCTGCAGGGCTGATGGGCTCCCTGCCACAGCCCAGAATGGGCCAGAGGCATCAAACAGGGTTTCTCCTCTGCCAGACCAATTCCTCCCAGGCTTTCTCCAGAGTCCTGACAGTGGGGTGGCTCCTGGAGTTGACTGCTCCCGCTCTTGCTCTGCTGTCTGCTTCTGGCTGCCGTGGTGCTGCTGAGGGTTGTGTGTAGGGCTGCTTGCATGGGTCTGCCCCTCAGGACCACAAGGCTGGTAATAAAGCTGGAATTGCTGGCTGCTTGCTGAGACCTTTTCCTTTGCATGTGACCCATTGCTGTTGGCTCAGCAGATGGGGAGAGTGATGCTGTTTGTGTTGCTGCATGTTCTTGGAATAAAGCTACACATCCTCCAGGAACTCCTGCCAGAACAGAGGATTTTGTTCCACTATTGCCAGTGAGTGATTATGTGATTCATATTTTGAGCTTCACCCACCTGGAATGAAAAGCTGAATTTCCTCCTGTATTGGTTGATATTGGTGTTTTGGATTCCTGGCTGGTTCTGCTTATACTGATCCCCTGTGAATTACAGCTTGGTTTTTTGAATGCTACTCTGTTTAGTGAATAAATACACTTTAAAGGACTTCTCATCGGCATACCTCTCCAAAGTAGCAAATAACAGATATTTCCCTCCCTTTGACCTCAGTTAACATGGGAAATGTCATCTCTAAATTCAGTAATTTATAGGGAGATGTTGCAAAGACACTGAGATACCAGAGCAGTGACAGTGTCTCCTACTTGCTTACTTACCTGATAAGTCTAATTGAGAAGATAACAAAGTAGACTTTGGCCCTGTCAGGATACTTCAGGGTCCCTCCTGTATTTTGCAGAGAGCCCTTGCTTTTCACCCAGGCTGGGACATGGAGCAGAGGTGTTCCAAGACAAGTGCTTTTGCAGAATCCTTTCACAGCCTGGTGCTTCTGTCCTTAGAGGCTGCAGGAGAAGCTGTCAATGAATTTAGGCTCACAGCAAATCTGAGCAAAGAGGAGGCATCACTAAAGCTATTTTAGTTAGGGAAAGCAAAGAATCTGGCTGGGGAATAGCTGAGATCTCTCGACTGTATCATGAGACTGGTAGCTGAAATGGGCTGCACTGTGCTTTCTGGACTGGATTCTCTTACACCAGGCAAAACCTCTTTCAGTGATGAGTTTTATGCAGGACTCCTCCACCTACCCCCTTAATTCTGGTTGTTAAAAGAATGCATTCTCTCCTTCACGTAGATCAGATCTGTTCAACACTTGAGCTTTGTCAAAGGGCCCTGGGAAGGCTCCAGTTCTGCTCTCCATTGCAGAACTCTTTTACTGTTCTCAGGATTAACTTTTATCTTGGTAGCAGGACTTGGCCTGGAAAACATTGGGCTGTTGCTCCAGGAATGTGGAATTTTGTGCTTCATGGCAATGTAGAAGTAAAGATCTCTCAGTACTTTGTGGCTTTAGGAACTGGAGCATGGATATCAATTCTGTTTAAATTTGGCTGCTTATTTGGATTTACTAGGTGGTTTTAAGGGGTAAAACTTTGGTGTAATGGATCTAAGCAAAATGATGTGATGAAGAAACAGGTTCTGAAAGGTAAATTTGAAGAAGGAAGAGGCTTGGAGTGTGCAGGAGGCTGGAGACTTGTTGAGCATGAGAGTCCTAAAGTTGAGTGTAGAATACCTGGGAAGAAACAGTGGGAATGAGGTATTTTGAAGAGCTTCAGGAATGAAGTGGTTTTGAACATAGTACATAAGAGTGTGTGACCCAGAGGAGCTCAGTGGGCTTTAAATCATCAGGTTCCCTCCCGTAATAACAGCTGTGATGTTGCTTTGGAACTTGGAAGGAACACCAGTGACTTGGTGTGTGCATCTGTGGGTAGGGCCCAGTTTAAAAAGCACACAGCATGGCAGATAAAAGGCAAGAAAAGAAAATTTCTGACAAGTGTCTTAGCACTTAAAATCTGCATCCATTGCAGCTGTTATTTGGTTTATTGGGAGGAATATTGTTGGTTATTTGGGAGGAATCTGAGCAGCTTGTGCCAGTTTGAGCTCTGTAGTTTTGGAACCAAAGTTACTGCTTCAGGCTAAAGACCTGCCTTGATGGCTGTTCAAAACCTGTGCTAGCATGGAAGTGGAGTTATTTAGCTGGGGAGCATGAAGAAGACTGGTTTTGGGGTTTTGTGTTACATCCTTTAGTTATTTTCCTGAAATCCTTAGGCTCAGTGCTTTGTCAGAGCAGAGTTTCTTTTTTTATTATTTTTTTTCATTTATAGGTTGAAGCACTGATTTCTGTCAGTGTCTGCATTCAGGCCAACTGTTCTGTCTCTTTAAAATCACAGGCAAAAACTGTCTTTGAATAAGTGGGGATTGCTGCCTCCCGGTGCCTATTACATGAGACATGGTGAACCATTTCTCCAGCTGCAGAATTCTGCATTGCTTACTGGCCTACGTATGCACTTGCTCTTTCTCCCTGCATTTTTGTGAAGTAGGTTGCAAGGGCAGCTCTAAAACCAGAGCAGATCTTACGGATGCTTCAACTGGCTTGAGTCTCACCACCCAGATCAGATTCACGTTCACACCAGCGCTTACGTGTTTACAGGACATAAAGCCCAAACTGAGAGCTGCCCTCTCTCCACACCCTTTACAGGCCTGATCTGGAAAGAGGGGAAAAAAAAATCAAAGCCTTTCTCAGGGGCTGTGTGTGTGTATGTGCTGCAGTCTGCTCCAGGCTGCTTCCCAACCAGCCAGCTAATGCATCAGTGCCTTCGGAATAAAGCGCTACGTCACGGGCGGCGCTGGGCATGTTCCAGTGCTGGGATCAATGCGGGCTCCTGGCTGCGATGTGCGTCAGGTACGTGTCTGGCAGGAATGCTTTGCTTTTCATGGAGGCTGACAGAAGAGCCACGCAGGCTGTCCTTTGTCTAGCAGCAGGCCCAGGCTCTGAAGAGGGGGATGGTTTCATCTCTTTGCTGTTTGGGTTCGGAGCATGTTTAGGAGATGAGCTTTGTAGGATGGGTGTGTGTTTGGTGGTAAGTATTGTATCAGGACACCTCCCTGCGTGGCATGTTTCTGGAGGGATGCTGCAGCAAGCTGTGCCCGTGGATTTCACAGCAGTGCATTCAGCTGGTAGAAGGCACGGTGAATATTTTTACTCAATGCTGAAGCTGCTCCTCTAGCATCGAGCCGTGTGTACATGTGGGATTTGTTTCCTTGCAGTTACAATGGACACAAACTGTTTGGACTGGGGGCTGCTGGTGGAGTTTTCGGAGCACAGGCAAATATTTTGGGAACCATTTTCACAAAGCCTGAAAAATAAAATTTCAGTTATGCTGTGTATAAATCTTAATCTCAAATCAAGATCAAGAACTGAGGAAATCTCATGGAATTATAGATCGTGGAAGCATTTTGTTTTAAGAATGGTGGAATATACCATTTTCTGCATGGAATAAATATCCAGTAGAGTCTCTGAATGTCCGTTGGGTTTTGTTGGTCTTACATTGTGGTGATCAGAAGAGAAAGTGACACAAATTTTTATCAAACGGGGTATGTAGGTTCCCTTATGAACCCTTATGATGGTTTTTTGGAACTGGTGGGTCTGTGGCATCCTCCCAGCAGAGGTGAAGGGCAGCAGGAGCCTGGAGAATCTGGGAGAGCAGATTTCCATAGCTGGAGTCCTGTGTGCTGGGGTGTGGGACACAGGGAGCCTGAGTCTGCTCTGGTGGGCTGGGAGCAGGGATCTGTACACACCTGGGTAAGAGATGTGGTGGAGGGAGCCAGTGCTGGGAAATACTTCAAGACAAGTTGCTTTTTCTTACATATTTCTGTTTTAGAATGAATTAAATGGGAAATTTCTGGTGTCCTTCCTAGTTGGGCAGTTTGAGTAGCTCTTCAAAGGCTGCCAGCTGAGAGAGGCATTTAGTTATTGGGTAGATAGATAACGTTGGGGGTTTTGTGTTTGTTTCAACTCTGCTCTTTCCCTGCTATCTCAAGATTTCTCTCCCCCGACTGCCACCTTCACTGCCACAGTGTGTCGCTGTCCCCTTTGCCCTTCTGCTGACAATGCTGGAAGAAATTGGATCCACACAGAATTGTTTTCCTGCTCTTTATCAGCCACATGGCACTTGCTGCTGGTCGTATCGCCTGTACTATTCTTGGTGCCCTCACCTTGCCCTTCAGGGCTCAAGGTTGCATAATGTCATCGGGTTGATGTGACACATCTCCTCAGGGGACTTTACTTGCTCCTGGGTTTGAGTGATCCCCTCCTGGGCATCTCTCGGAATGGGTGTGCATCAAATACAAGCTGTGTGACCTGGCTGCGGCCACACACCGAGACAGTCCCAAATGCTGTGAAATTAGAAATATAATCCAGCTGCTGGGTCTGGTTCCAGTCTGGGTTCGAGCATCGCTGCAGTCATTGCTCTTTCCTGATCCTCAGATTTGCAATTGTGTGTTTCTGCATGAGCTCCATCCTGAGTAAACATCATTCTTCCTTTCTCCAGTGATGTTCCTGAGCCCTGCAGCTTGTGAAGATGTTTATTCTTACAGCACTTGGAGGCATCACATCTCCATTTGACAGGTGGAGAAAGAGAGGCACAGAAAACTTAAGTTGCTTGTCCGGGGTCTTCCAGCTTCCCCAGTGGTGTCCCGCATGCTCTGTTGTCTCATGTGTGGATCTGGGCTCCATGTGCCTGGACAAACTGTGCAGCCCTGGAAAATGCTTTGCCTGTCACCTCCCCACCCCTCCTGAGAATCCAATATTAAATCCAACGTGTTGATTGAATCCCTCGGGCAGGTTGGCCCCCGTGGTTGCTCCAGGCTGGCTCAGGATGCTGCTGGAGGGTGGGGATGCTGTGCAGTGACCCACTCTGTGGGGGGCAGGAGCGGGGCTGTCCATCGCCGCGGTGCGTGCAGCAGCAGCGGGCTCTGTGCTAAGCCTCATTACGTAACCTGGAGATCATTTTCTCTCTTTCCTGATCAGCTGCTTTCCTCTGAATGCAGAAGAGGGAAGCTGCTCCCCTCTGTGCATGCTGCGTCACAGGAAGAGTGACGGAGAGAGAGGGGTGGTGGAAAGCAAGGGACAAAGGTTAAAAGATTGAAGCAATCAGAGGAGTGCTGCTGCTTCAAGGAGAACCGTATGAGTGCCAGAGGCTCTGTGCAGCTTTCTTCTGCTGGGTCTTCAGCTGCTGTATTGAAAACAAAAATAAAATAGCAGCAGCTACTCTAGACGAGTCATAAGCAAGCCCGAAATCTGTTAATTCCTTCACTGAGACAGCATGGAGGATTCTGCAGAGCAGAGTCAGGAAATGAGGTATCACATGCTGCAAAGGTAAGAATTACAGATATGATTGTCTCCTCACAGCAGCACCCGTCCTGGACTGGCTCTGCTGGGCAGGCTGTGCTGGGAATGCATTCTGCTGTTTGGGCTAATGTGATCCTCTGAAACCTCGCCGGGCACTGTGAGGCATCCGGGCATGAGGTCTGTAAGAAGGATGCTAGAATACATCTCAGCTGGGGAATCAGTGTTAAAAGTGTGAGGTTCTAACCTCTATAAACTCTGAGGGTTAGAGGAGCATTTTGTAAGTTCCTGTGAAACAGAACATTGCAGCTCTGACCCAGCGCTTAAGAGGGATGACTGTTGCTAGCTCAGTATTGCTTCTGTTTTCTGTAGAGCTCCGGGTTCTTTCTTCCTTGCTGCCTGACTTCTACCACATCTTACCTTGCAAAACAATAATAAAAATCTGTTTTGATTACAATGTGCAGCCTGTGGTTGTTAGTAAATAAACTCAGTGTTCTTGGTATACTCCCTGTCACAAATCAAACAGAACTGTGCTTGCTTATAAACAAGTGCCTGTGCGTTATTCTGGATGATGAACCTCTGGGTTTGTTGACATTTGATGTGTAGCAGTATCTTTGTGTGCAATCATTTCAGCTGGGCAGGATAGTCCATATTCATACATGTTCACAGTTCTGACCACGAGAATTTTAACTTTTTTTCCTATTTTTGTTGATACTGCTCTCAATAACCCTGTAATTAATAAATCCATCTCACTTGTTAGACTGTACTCCATCCCTGCCATGCCATAAATTCTGACCTTCTAAATACACAGATTTACTAGAAATTCAACCTTCACTACACCTTTCCTCTTTTTCTTGCCTGTTGGCTCCTGTCCTTGAATTCCTGGGCTGAGATTATCACAGAGCAGTTAGTGAACTCTTGCTCATGAGGACAAGTTTTAAGTTCAGTGACAATGTCTATCTCTGAAAATGCAGTTTGCTGGAAGAAGGGAAAGTACAGAGGGAAGGAACCTTTGCACATTTAAGTTGTTCTTAGGCCCTTATCTGTATTATCAGCTGGAAGCTCTTCTTTGAGACAATTTGCTAGACTGGGTGTACTTTAATCTGACTTCTTACAGCCATTTATATATCCCAAAATAACACTGGGGGATAGACATCTGGTTTTCTAGCATGCTTTAAAATTACTCTGTTGATCTTGTTTTCCTCATTACCTTTGCTTCTCCCCCTCTTGGCTTCATGAATTGCTTCAGAGTCTCTTTCACTGAGCTTAGAACAGGTTTTTCACTTCCCAGTTAAGCTCAACAGTTCCAAGACTATGACCTGAAGTTCTTCACCAGCATGGCCATTTGTCATAGGAATGTCTAACCTGTGGGAGAGAAAGATTAATGTGTTAATGTAGAACACAGTGGCTGAAGGGCAAGTGCTGTAAATGTGCTTTCTTGCTGTTCTGGAAATCCTCAGGGATGTGCCACAGCAGGATGTCAAAGCAGATGGTGTGCATGAAGGTGAAGAGGAAGGGAAGGATCAGCTCCATCGCGTGTGGTAGATCAGCATGTCCTTATGGCCAGATCTGGGCACTGATCTTGCCTTACCTGAGAGATCTCCTTTCCCTCTGTTCCTCGTTGGTTATACTCAGGTTTGATATACACATTTTTGAATAAGTTGTGCTGGATAATATGGGTCAAGATCCTTTTTGTTAATGTGTCCTGCAAAGCACAGTGCTGTCTGCATTAGCACTGTGGTCATTCATAGGGACGGTGGGTAAGAGAAGAATCTGGATTTAAATCAGGTACTAGCTACAGTTTGTTCATGGCTTCTTTCACGAGCAATTTTTTTGTCAAAATACTGGACTATGATGTTCCTGTGCTCCTGATGAAGAGTTGAGGAGGATCTGCTTTCCAGAAGGGTAAATCTCCATAGGTCATAATGTATTTCTGAGGGAATGTGAAGGAGAATCTGTGTGTTTCCTCTCAGGCTGTCACCAAGCACCTCTAACTCATTCAATCCAGGATGCTCCAAACCTCTGTGGGCATTGAACCTCACAGATATAGCTTTCAGGCCACATGATCTTGGTGGCTGTGGTTGTAAAAGGAGACCTTTAAATGCTTGTCCATAGCTTGCCTTGTCCTTGGGTTGGTTTTCCCTTTGTGCCCTCCCCCAGCAATTCCAGTCGCTTTCTGCTGCATTCCATCCCCCTTCCCAGTGGAGTTGCTCAATGGCAGCAGCACTTCAGCAGCTGATTAGGCCAGAGGTTCCTGGTGGGTTCCCTGTGGCTGAAGGGCAGCAGCAGAGCCCGTGTGACATATGCTGCCTGTTACACCGTGCTCTGAAGGCACTGACCCCCTTGGCTGCTGTTGGGTCTTTCCAAAGCGTTGAGTAGTCTTTTAAAAACCTTCCCAATCCTCATGTCTCCTTCCCACAGAAAGTTTCAGTCACCCTGTGTGGTGGCAGTGTCCCAACCTCTTCAGAAAAGCACATAAAATACAGTAAGAAAAATGGATAAATTTTGGGGTGACCTGAGAGATAAAGCTTTTCAAATAGAAAGTATCTTGTTATTTCTCCACTCGTGCTGCACTATGGTAGGTGCACAGTGTGAAGAGCAGGTCTTTGCTGTTCTACCCAGTTTCCTCTCACAATTTCAGCTTTGTAAATTTTTAGCCAATTAAATCCTACAGTGCTTGCAAAGGGTGATTTATCCCTGTGTTATTTCTGTGGAGGCTGAAGCATGAGAAAGGGAAGCGACTGCCCCATTCCTACACTGAAGGATGGTGGTGGAGCACAGAGATCTTGTCACACACAGAACTGGCTTTCTCTGTTCATAGTAGAAGTAACATGATTAATTTGTCCTCTACCTCTCAGAACTTTTGAGGATGATATTAAAGACTGGATGGTGGAAAAGTCTGGGAAAATGATTTAGCCATTGATGGAGCCTCTCATTTGGACCTGGAAATTTATTTGCTGTGGTTCCCCAGTAGGATTTCCTTATGGAGTCTCATCTTAGTAGCTTGTTTTTACCACAGCCAGAAAACGCTGTTGTCATTTTCCAGCGTTCCTAGATGAATTGAAAACAATGTGGTGGAGCATTGTTGTCCTGTGGTGGGCAGCAATATACAGTGAACATATTTTTACCTGTTTGTATATTAACATAGCCAGAATTTCTCCAGCTGACCTGGCTTTTGCAGAGATAACTGAAAGATAGTTAAAAAACAGAGTAATCCCTGGACCAGTCCATGGTGTTCTGGAGGCAAGGAGGGATGCTGCTTGTCTCCTTGGGGAATATGGCCAAGGGGAACTTTACAGTTATTCACATGTCCTCTTCTGTATATATCTACACTGCCAAGTTGCCTTTTTCTGTCTCCCACCAATTCCTTCAGGCCCAGTATGTCTGGTTTACACCTGGTAAAGCAAGGGCGGGACAGGAAGAAAGTTGATGTGCAGCGAGATTTCACTGTGGCTTCTCCAGCAGAATTTGTTACTCGTTTTGGAGGGAATAAAGTCATTGAAAAAGTAAGTTACTGACCTTTGGGGCTTTAGCATAGTGCATTTCGTTCCCTTCTCTTGAGCTGTGACTTCTCTCTCTATAAGGCTGTACATTGCAGATGTCAAAATATTCACGTTCCTGAGCTGGGAAGTTGTACTTCTGCCTGTAATAATTGTGGTTCCATTTTATTTTATATGTGATAAATAAGCATCCCATTGTTTAGTGTAGTGTGACAGGAAAAAAACACCTGAGTGAGCTAGAGCACTTCTGCTGGTACAGAGGAATTTATAGAGAGATATAACAAAGTGGACTGGAGAAATACCACTAAGAAATGTACTTAAAAATACATAAACATTTAATGGATGAGGTCTCTGCCTTTCAGGTATTGAAAGCTTTAGCCACTTGTTACACCTATTCTCATGTGTCCTTCTGCTCTTTAATCCAAACAAAGCACAATACATTAAAATCTTCATGGCTGAGCAGGAGCTGATTTCTGAATTGACTGATGGGCCATTAAATGTTCTTGCTGAATTGGATGCTGCCTAACGAAACCACACAGCCCCTAGATTGGACCAAGAGACTGCAGAGAAAAAACTGTTTTCATTATCACTTAGTGTTTTGTGCTGTTTAGTCTCTATTTCATCGCTGCTTCTACCACACTCAGGTCCTGATAGCAAATAATGGCATTGCAGCAGTGAAGTGCATGAGATCCATCCGACGCTGGTCCTACGAGATGTTTCGAAATGAGCGGGCAATCAGATTTGTTGTCATGGTGACTCCCGAGGACCTGAAGGCAAATGCAGGTGAGCTGCAAAGACTGGTGAAGGTGCCCGACCTTCTCCTTGCACAGAGCTGTGTCCCCATAAGGATGCAAGAAGCTGAGTGGATGTCCACTGCACCACCTACCATTCTGTCCAGTAACGGGTTTTTCTGGGAGGAGATTGTTTTCTGTAGATTTAGGGAGTTTTAGAGCAAGTACTGTTGATTAGATCTGCTATCTAAATGAGACCTCCTTTGTGTTTGCAGAGTATATTAAAATGGCAGATCACTACGTCCCTGTTCCAGGAGGACCAAACAACAACAACTATGCAAACGTGGAGCTCATTCTTGATATCGCGAAGCGGATTCCAGTGCAGGTGAGAAGTGTCAAAGATTGTTTTCCGAACAGGAGGCAACACTAAGCAGTCTTCCGTGTCACTTTGGGACATGGTTTAGTGGTCATGGCAGTGTTGGGTTGATGGTTGGATTTGATGATCTTAGAGGTCTTTTCCAACCTTAGTGATTCTATGATTCTCTCCTTAAACAATGAGTTGTATCTGTGGAAAAAGACAGGTCAAAGAACTTGAAGTTACAAACCTGTAGTGGCACCCAAAGGCAATGCAAGTTACAGTGCATTTCCTAGCAGGAGTATCTGCAGAAGGCAGAAGATTCCCTTCACCCTTTCACTTCCCCACACTTAGTTCCTCTTCAACAGCTTGCTGTGGCAGCCACCTTGGACTTATCTACCAGACACCAGCCCTTTAACCTAAGCATACCATGGAGTTCAGGGGGCTGGGCTGGCTTGGGAATGTTACGAGGCTGTTTTCAGTGAGGAAAAGAAAGACTGGAAGTATCTGAATGCTTTCTATTTCTGCTGACTTGCTTGTTTTGCTAAAACAAAGTGTGAATTGTGTTATTTTCTTCTGCAGGCTGTGTGGGCTGGCTGGGGCCATGCATCTGAGAACCCTAAACTACCAGAACTTCTCCACAAAAATGGGATTGCTTTCATGGGTGAGGATCTATACTTCTGATCTAATGTCTAATCCTCAGTTTAAGATGCGTAGGTTTAGTGAGATAGAAAATCCTGAGTCTGAGAGAGCCATGAGGTTTACAAGTGCAAGACTGATGATATGTTCTTTACAGTAGTCAGAGCAACAAACTGTGCTGTCTGACCATGTGGTCTGTTTCCAAACCTTGAGCTGAATGAAACTAGGGAAGGGTTGGACATACGCTGGGAGGTGGCTCTTGTGTGGGACAAGTGGCAAGTTCTCCAACATACCTTTGAATATTGTGAGATACAGATCAGAGAAGATTCCTGTTAAAACAGGTTGTTTCAAAAGCTGAACATCCCTATTGCCATTTCAAAGAAGGTATTTGTTGTTTGGTTTTATGGAAAGGGTGGAGTTTATGTGGACAGCCCATGAAGTTTGTGATCTAGTTTGCAGTCCAGTTAATCAAGTGCTGGAGATGTTTGCTGCAGAAAACCTCATCTCCCAACCACATGGATCTGAATATTGGTTAAGTTTTTGGACTTGTGTGGTGTTAAAGATGGAAGTAATGGCCTGACCATAGCCTGGGGATAGCTGGACCCCGTCATGACTTCTAGCAAATCTTTTTACCTGTACTGTGTTGAGCCACAACTGCAGAAATACTCTGGACCTTTGAAGAGGAGTGGATTTAAAAGCTGTATTTTAATTCCAGTTTAAACCTGTTACCAATCATACACTCCAGTCCCATGCAAACCACATTTCAAGTAAAATCAGGGCACTGAATTATTCCAGTAGCATATGATGTGCACACCTAATACCAGTCACTAGTACCTGCCATCCCTTTGAGAGCAGCCCCAGCTTGGGGACACATGGACAGAGAGCAGTGCTTGCCAGCTGAGCGTGCTGAGACTTTGTGAACAGGATGGGCACTTAACAAGCTGTTGTGATGTGTTTGTGATTGTGTTGCTGTAGTTTCAATTGCCTTTTCCTCCTCCTTGGCCAAACATACTCTAGTCTCTTTGCTTCTTGTTTCCAGGCTGATGCAGCTAATGCTCTCTGCTTCAGTTCAGAAATGTTAATTCATACCAGTTGAGATGGGCCGTGCAGTGGCCCTGCTAAGAGTGTTTATTTAACCTTAAACGGAACCTAAATTAGCTTTTTGGACATTTCCCTAAAGTCTGATCTCTCTCATACTTTGGTTTTGCTCTTTGCAGGTCCTCCAAGCCAAGCAATGTGGGCCTTGGGAGATAAAATTGCTTCTTCAATAGTGGCTCAGACAGCTGGCATTCCGACCCTCCCATGGAGTGGCAGTGGTAAGAAGGAAACTGCCCTGTGTGCATGTGTTTATCAACATCATTCTAATCTTTTTTCCTTCAGCACATCTAATTTTCACGAAGTGCTTGTGCCCAAAAAGGTGTTCCAAGAGACCTTCCATCTGTTTAGGGTTTCAAATTTGTATTACCCAAGGCTTAGACAGTGACTATGATATATGTGTGGATATATTGGGCCAAATTTACATGTTGTGTAACATGCTATGCAGCTAACAGTACAGCTGCTATTTCTGCAGTCTCCTCTAGCATACAGTGCGTAATTTTGGAGCACACAGCCAATACTCTGCTTCCATGGAAGCTCTGGGCAGTTTCAAAAGACTGTAAATAACAGCCTGTGTCTCAGATTTGCACAAGCTGACTGAAGGAGGATGTAATTTGTTGGATAAAGAGATCTGCTGCCCACAGAACAGAAATGTCCATTTACATTCTGCATCCTCTCTTTTTTAAATGCTTCCAGACCCGTTCCCTGGGGAACTGTGACTGCTGTTTGCTTCACCAGTGTCTGACACACGAGTTCTCACTGAGCCTTGCAGCACAATGAGCTAAGAAGATGATGTTTGTGTTTCAGGTCTTCGAGTGGACTGGCAAGAAAATGATCTTCAGAAGCGTATCTTGAATGTTCCTCAGGAACTTTATGAGAAAGGCTATGTGAAGGACGCAGATGATGGGCTGCGGGTAGGTGGCTGGTGTTCTGGAGGTGTTTGCATGCACACCTCAAGAGAGCTAGAGGTTCAGTTCTTTTTTATTGGGCATACAAACTAGAACTAGACTTTAAACCTCACAGAACTGAGTTATGGAAATTGGAAAGTCACCTTTCACATGTCATCTTTGCAGCCAGCCTGCAGAATTAGGTGAGAAGTAGGAGAAAGAGACAAAATATAGGACCAAAGTTGTGTTTCGTTAAGGGCTCTCTTCTGGTTTTTGTTTAATGCAGGAAGAAGGTGGTGTTAATAAAAGACCTGTGACCTCACACTTGATTTCATCTTTTGTTAAGTTTCTCTTTGAGATCGGTTTCTAGAATAAGAAATATTCCTGGCACAGTACAGGATTTGGGGGTTTTCCTTTGTGGAGAGGGGATGGAGTATGTGATTTTTTCATGTTACCCAGCTTAGTAATTTTCTGTATTGTACAAAAGCTTTTCTATGAGTTTGTAAATTTAACGGCATGAAGCACTGACAGAAGATTGTGGGATCACTTCAAGAGTCTCTGTAGTCACAAAATCACTGTAGATTTTTCCAACTACAGGCACCCTTTCAAACTGGAATATATGGTTTCTATCCCATCCATGTCTTGGAAGCTTGGGCACAAATCAACAGGGAAATAATGATCCTTTCAACTTGATTCTGCTACGTTTTTGTACTTAGCCATGTTTTTCTGCCATCTTGACCAGGCTGCTGAGGAGGTTGGCTATCCTGTCATGATCAAGGCTTCTGAAGGAGGAGGAGGAAAAGGAATTAGGAAAGTTAACAACGCAGATGACTTCCCCAACCTATTTAGACAGGTAACTTCTCACTGACTTGTGCCGTCTTGCTCTCAGTGTTCCGGCTGAATGATTCTGAGACCACGGTATTGGAAATACTAGAGAACTGAAAAAGTCTGTGTTATGTATCAGAGCTTATTTAGCTGCATTGAATCATGGGTTTATGCCTTGCTCTGCATGTTGGTAGGAATTCAGTATATCTGCATATCCAATACAGTTCTCAAATGCCCAAACATCACAAGAGATGCTGAATAAATCCAGGTAATGGAGGGCATATGCAGTGCAACCCAAAAATGTTGACATACAGGAGCCTTCTGTCAATTATGGGGTATTCAGGAAAGCTGAGAGGAATGGAGATGGTACTGTAGGTATGTGCAAGGTATTCTCAGCCTTTAGTGGTCCAAGGGAAATATTATGGATGGTTTTTGCTTAAAAAATGAACTTGGGATGATTGTGACTAAGAGAGGTGTGTACAGAAAGTGATCTGCCTATTTGAATGCTCTCTGCTGTAGGTTCAAACTGAAGTCCCAGGATCTCCAATCTTTGTGATGAGACTGGCCAAGCAGTCCCGCCACCTGGAGGTGCAGATCCTGGCAGACCAGTATGGCAGCGCCATCTCCCTCTTCGGCCGGGACTGCTCCGTGCAGCGCAGGCACCAGAAGATTATTGAGGAAGCACCTGCTTCTATTGCAACTTCGGCGGTGTTTGAGCACATGGAACAGGTGAGAGTGGCTCTGCAAGTTCTCTTCTCCTCGTGAAGCTCCAGGCACAGGCTGGACTTCTTTTTGACTTCACCAGCAGTTTTGCTTTGTTGAGTCTTTTAAAGGAGCAACAGAGGGTTGCATATCTTAAGCTGCTAACCTCTCACATTTCAAAACTGACTGAGTCCACCACACACTGACAGGTGGCTGTAGAGATCCTTCACCTCCATGCACCCCAAAAATAGGAGGGAAGTGTGTTTTAAATGTATATTGTCATATTAAATCATAGAATCATTTAGTTTGGAAAGACCTCTAGGATCATCAAGTCCAACCTTCACCCTGACTACTAGACCATGTCCTGAAGCACCACATTTACTCATTTTTTGAACACCTCCAGGGATGGTGACTCCACCACCTCCCTGGGCAGCCTGTTCCAGTGCCTGATCACTCTCTCAGTAAAGAACTTCTTCCTAATGTCCAATCTAAACCTCCCCTGACACAACTTGAGGCCATTGCCTCTTGTCCTGTCATTAGTTACTTGGGAGAAGAGACCAACACCAGCCTCACTACAACCTCTTTTTAGGTATTTGTAGAGAGCAATGAGGTCTCCTCTCAGCCTCCTCTTCTCCAAGCTGAACAATCCCAGTTCCCTCAGGCAGTCTCATACAACATGTTCTCCAGACCTCACACCAGCTTCATTACCCTTCTCTGCACCCGCTCCAACAAGCCGCAGGAGTTGTATGAATCATCTAATGCTGAGTATTATAAATATTTGCTTCAAACTCTGTAAATTATAAATAAAATAACCTAGAAATCAACACTCCTGTGCCAGCTGATTTTCTTTGAGGAGTTCTCCAGCCTTTGACAAGCTTTTGGATGGTTCTGAGTGCCAGCAAAAAGAATTTTCAGGGGGTGAAGTGAGTGAGCAGAGTGTAAGTAACTGAGGATGGGTCCTGGAATTCAAATACTCTTCTTTACTGTCTCAGTGTGCAGTGAAGCTTGCCAAGATGGTGGGCTACGTGAGCGCGGGCACTGTGGAGTATCTGTACAGCCAGGACGGCAGCTTCTACTTCCTGGAGTTGAATCCTCGCCTGCAAGTGGAGCATCCCTGCACAGAGATGGTGGCTGATGTCAACCTGCCTGCAGCTCAGCTCCAGGTGAGCCAAGTGCCCCTGCGGCTTTCAGAAGTGCTCAAGCTGTGGTGTGTTGGAGCATGAAAAACCTGTTCTGCTGAAGCCTTAGTAAAATAGGGGGGCGGACTCTTGTCTGAGTCACAGCCAGGGCTCTGTGTTAAAACTGGATCACGTCCTGACATTACGCAGATACGAGATCTTGGTACTGATAGAGGAGACACTATAAAGAAAGTACTAGAGAGCTCTACTAATAGATGGGTGATAGGTGACTCCCCCACATTTCCTCCCCAATAACTCAAAGGCCCAGTTGGAGATACTTTCTCAGCTTGGATTGATCTTCTGTGGCTGGAGCAAAGCTTCATTCGGTATTGCAAAATATATATGTGTCCCTTCTGTTATGGCTGTTTCAGTAAGTTATAACTCTATCATTTGTCTAAAGCAGAGAGGTTATTTTCTAGTTTTCTCCTGCACTGCTCAGGCAGACCTTCAGTTTAAAGGAGTGTGAAAGGGAAGCGATAGAGGAATAAAACATAGAGGTAGGAGAGCTGATTCAAGGAAGGATTATGTGTGAAAAAAAAAGCCTGTCTCAACAAGCTTTAGCTGTGAGTAGTTAAACTTCAAGCTCTGAAATTAGCCAAAAGTTGGCTTTGGAGACTAGCAGTGTGATTAAATACTGTGCAGGCCTGAGCAGTGCATCACCCACTCTGCCTCCAAGGGACAACTGCCTCTTCCCAGAGCTTCTCATGACAGAAGGAGGGGGAAGAAAGCAGACAATTGGATTTTTCATCTTTCAGCAAGTTCAGCAGTTGTTTGAAGTTCAGGAAAGTGACTTGGGTCTTTTTAATTTTGATCAGCAGTTCCTGATTTCCAGAGCAGTTGTTTCCAGCTCTCTAAACCCCTCACTTATCACAGGTGCTTCCTCCTCCTGGCTGAGGTGCCTGCTCTTTAGCTTTCCTACAAAACAGGATTTGTGCCTAGTATTTAGGTACTTGAACAGATGTGGCAAAGTGACCAAGAATTTGTCTTGATTTATTGCTTTTTCAAGGGGAAGTCATGACAGTGGGTGATGGTTCTGGTTTAAATGGACAAGTAATCTTTTTGTTGTATTGGTCCCCAAAACAATGCGGGAATCCTTCGCAGATCCCATAGAAAGTCTCAGCCCCCATCTTTTCCACTGGTGGGTGGATGCTGCAAGCCTCTTCACCCTCTGTCTTACACCACATTAGGGGCTCTAGGTGCTTTTCTACTTCAATTTTCTCAGCCCTCCCACTCTTACCGTCTTGCTTTCTTTCTAGTTTCTTTCTTCTCCCTGCTGTTTGCTTTTTGAAGTTTATTTGATATATGGTAGAGAAAACAGCTGAACTGTAATGTCTTGTAGGCTGCCCAGGAGCAGGATCATCTTCATTTTGTCAGCAGGCTATTTGACTTTAGCCTGAGCCTTTTCTCAGCAGGTGGTTGCAGTAGCTCTATGTCTGTATTTTCCAGGATTTGAGAGTTTTGTAACTAATTGGATGTTTTCCTCATCCTTTGTGCCCTATTCTTTCATATTGCTGAAATAAATGGTTAAGTTAAAGCTCAGCCTTTTTGAACTGTAGCTGTAAAAAAAAAAAAAGGCAGCTAATGATCAGAACAAGCAGGACTTTACTCCTTGAGGGTACAGCCAGCAGCCAGTTGTGCAGGTTGCTCTCTCTGCAGTTCATAGATGCAAAATTCCAGAGTTTTCTATAACCACTTAAGGACCTTCTGTCTCACTGGGACCATAGTGTATTTTTAACAGGCCTAATGCACGCCCATCCTCAGCTGACCTAGTGCCTGCCAGCTTCCCCTGGAACCTTTTAATCAGTCAGTGGAAAATACTGGCTGAAGGGCTTAAGGTGAGTGTTACACTGAGCTCAGCTGCCCTGAGAAATATGAATGTTCTGAGATGTGTCGATGGAGAAGACACACCAGAAAATGAGCATGTGTGTTTGTTATACTGGAAGTGCAGCATCACTTTCTACAGGGAATTGGCAGAATGAATTCTTCAAGGAATAGCTGCTCTCTGTCAGGAGAGAAACTTACTTAGTGGTGGCTTCTTTTATGATTATTATTGTTCTTCCTTAGATTGCCATGGGGATTCCCCTCCACAGGATCAAGGATATCCGAGTGATGTACGGTGTTTCTCCGTGGGGGGATGGATCTATTGATTTTGAGAACTCAGCCCATGTCCCCTGCCCACGGGGCCATGTCATTGCTGCACGTATCACCAGTGAGAATCCTGATGAGGTGAGTGTTTTTAGCTCTGCAGCTACTGATCACACTCTGATAGCCATAGGCTGATCCTGAGAAGTTTGGCAGCAAATGTAGAAGGTTATTCCCTTGTCTCACTTATCTGATGGTTCTCTAGACTCTGGTTAGACACAGCCTGAACTTATTTGTGTATAGATCTCGCGGAAGCACAGAGGTTCTCTAGCCTTCAGAATGCTAATTAATTACTTCCCTAATTCTGGATTATTTGCTTTCTTTAGGTTGTATAGCAATGTCTGTCTGTCTTTGCAGGGATTTAAGCCCAGCTCTGGCACGGTTCAGGAGTTGAATTTCCGCAGCAATAAGAATGTCTGGGGCTATTTCAGTGTTGCTGCTGCAGGAGGGCTTCATGAATTTGCTGATTCTCAGTTTGGTCACTGTTTCTCCTGGGGAGAAAATCGTGAAGAAGCCATCTCGTAAGTAGTCAGAAAAGTAGTAGAACCTTGGAAATTGCTTGGGTTTGTCCTCTTTGATACAAAGTGCCATGGATAAAACAAGACTCCTTACTTCCAGGAGTTTTAAGAGAAATTTCTCTCTCTTCATGTTGTTTTCCCCATCATGGTCAGGCTTCTCATCCTGTCTTACTCTGCAGTTCCACACACTGCACCTACATTTCTACACTTTTTGCTTACTTCTCTCTAATTTTTTCCTTTCTGTTTCATTCCTGCATTGTCTATCTGCTTCAGGGATATGATACAGCTGCCATTGTGCTGAAGGCCCTCTTTGAAAGCATTCAGGTGAAAGCTTCTAACAGCAAAACCATTGATAACCTGTTATGCCAATGCCTTATAATGGTTTATAAACCACTGAGTAGCCCCATGTGGTGGGAAACATTAAAGCATCAGCCATAAGACAGAACTGTCATGCATGCTGGTTTTGATCCAGAGCTTTTCCTCTGTTCCATTCTGGGTGGGATGGAGACCACATCTGTCTTATGGGTACTTCTGGCATGTGGTAGGTGCCTTGATGATGGTAACAGTGGGAACTCAGTGTGGAGAAGAGAAGGCTCCAAGGAGACCTTGTTGTGGCCTTCCAGTATCTTAAAGGGACCCACAAGAAAGCTGGTGAGGGACTTTTTAGGATGTTGGGTAGTGGTAGGACTGGGGGGAATGGATCAAAACTAGAGGTGGGGAGATTCAGATGAGACGTTAGGAAGAAGTTCTTCCCCATGAGGGTGGGGAGACACTGGCACAGGTTGCCCAGAGAGGTGGTGGAAGCCCCATCCCTGGAAATTTTGAAGGCCAGGCTGGATGGGGCTCTGAGTAACCTGATCTAGTGGGAGGTGTCCCTGCCCATGGCAGGGAGGTTAGAACTAGATGATCTTTGAGGTCCCTTCCAACCCTGACAATTCTATGATTCTATAACTCCTGATCTCATAGCTAGTGCTGGCTGAGCTGCTCTGGTTTGCACCAGCAGCAGATTGAAGAAAATCAATATTCTTTCATTCCCAGGCACGTCATTTAGGATCTTGCTTCAGCTCACATGCTTTTCTGCTATTACCTTCAGACTGGTTTTTCCCAACAGCTCATGGGGAACTATCTAGAGTTACCACCTGGTATGTAACTGTTAGTATGGGATAAATAATAGGTATTCTTTTCTCTTTCAGGAACATGGTGGTGGCTTTGAAGGAGCTGTCGATCCGAGGGGATTTCCGAACCACTGTGGAGTACTTGATTAAACTGCTGGAGACAGAAAGCTTCCAGCAGAACCGCATCGACACGGGCTGGTTGGATCGGCTCATTGCTGAGAAAGTGCAGGTGCAGCTCCTTGCTTTACAGGACTACAAACTGAGCGAGGAGGGGAGGGAGGGGAGAGGCAAGCTTTGTGCATGCTGGTTGCAAGAGGACAAGGATTTAGGAGAGATTAATTTCCACTTTATGAATAAATGTTTTCACTGGCCTTAATTCTTATTTATGTCAAAATCCCAGCTCATCCCTGTCAGGGAAAGGTGATCTTGAAGTTGGCCAGAAAAGCATCTTAGGTATGTGTGAGTTAAGGCCAGTATTTTGGTTTGTAGTTTGGGACAGGTGATAGTGGGAATGTCAAGATTTGATCCAGGAGGAAAACAATTTGGTTTTCTTTTAGGAAGTTACTGGGGAAATTGCTTCTCTATAACATTTCCATGGATGCCACACCAACTTAATTTTAAAGTGAGGTTGGACGTTAATCAAACAGACCTGAGGCTGTTAATTCTTCAAGTGGGTGTCCAGAATGGACTGAAGCTAGAGGAGATGTAATGCTCTGATGTACCCCTTCTTTCTAGGCTGAGAGGCCTGATACCATGCTGGGAGTGGTGTGTGGAGCTCTGCATGTGGCTGATGTGAGCTTCCGAAACAGCGTCTCAAATTTCCTGCACTCTCTAGAAAGGTAAAATTACTAGCTGCTCAGGCAGATAGCTGAGAAGCAGACAGTAATTAGCTTTGATTTGCAAGTTTTATTCAAATACAATCCAGAAATGCACAGAGCTTGTAGTCTCCTGGCTGTTCTCTGGCCCCAGGAAGCTGTTTCTCTACTGGCCTAAGAAAACCAGCAGATAAATACCTGTGCATCTCACAAAACAGCCCCTGCTGTTTGCACACATGGGTTCAGTTTCTGGCAGTTTTGGCAGAAGGTCCAAGAAATGGCTGGGGAATGGAGTTCTTTCTCTGCATGCTGCTAGGGCAACATTAGAGTCTTAAATCGCCAGCTACTGTCTTCTTCCTCTTTTGAGGATTGGTTTAATTGTCTAGATTTGACATAGTTTTCCAAATGGAATGTTTCCCACTAGTAGTTAGAAAAGGCTCTCTGCTCCTGCTGCTGTTAATGTAGAGCAGGCACTCCAGGGAAACTGGTCATAACACTCCTGCAGGCTAAGCCTGGTGTGATTCAGACAGGTCCACTCCTAACAGAGTTGTTCCCCTTGGGGTCCTGGTGATGAGTCCATACGTAAACAGAGCCACAGGAGGAAAAGCTGCTTTATCCCTACGTTAAGCCATGCTTTGTGTTCTGTCATTCAGGCCATGATGGTCCTTTTGCAGACACTAAGGTGAAAGTGGGTGGATGGAAAGGAGAGTAAAGCTGGTCTGAGACCAGAGAGAAAGTGCTTTGTAAAGATGAGATTTCTCTCCTAAGAAGAGACACTTTCAAAGCCTGCTTCTATCTCTCTGCTGGTGTTTTCCAAGTTCTTGCATGCATCTTTGACCCTGCTTGTGCTCCTGCTAGCCTGATGGCTTCTGGAAGACCAGTTTTGTTTTGTACTTCTCTTTCAAGGGGCCAAGTCCTGCCTGCTCATACTCTGCTAAACACTGTGGATGTGGAACTCATCTATGAAGGACGGAAATATGTGCTGAAGGTACGATGTGCAGTGTGGAAACCCATCCTCTTGCCACTTTTAGTTGGAAATGCCTGTTTGTGTGCTGCTCTGGTTTAGTCTTTGTAATATGTGTCATTATTGGAATTAAATCTGTGCAGTTTATTTTCTCTGTTTTAGGAGGGTTAAGAAAGCAAGACAATCTCCCTTATGATAACACCCCATCACATCTTTCCAGTTCTGTGTATCTCTTGTAAACATTTTAACCCTTCAAAGTCAAGAAATGCTCTGCATAGGGTGAAGAAGCCTTTGTTTTAGGCAAAGACTGCCTGTTGGTTGACCAAAACTTTCAGTTCATGTTTCTGAATACACTGTTGAGTGTTTGAGCCAAATTCTCTCAGTGTGACAGAACTTGTAGCAATATTTCCCTTTAGTGTTGCTTTTTCTTTGCAACATGCAAAAAAATGTTAGAAATACTGTTAAAGATTGCAAAACCAGCATAGAGAAGTTAGGAGATATTAGATTTGGGATTGCCTTTCAATCTTAATTAGCTTCTTCAGGCAGATTTACTATGATGAAGTTTGTAATGACATGACCATATACTGGTTTTTGCACCCCTGCACCTCCGTGATTCTATCTTGGCACCCCTGTGATGAGAGAGGCACTGAACAGCAGCTAAAGTGTGATTTAAGTGACTTGCCCACTCTGTGACAGAGACTGTCACAGGGTCCCTTTTTCCAGGGAGAGCTGTAGCTGCTTTCTCTGAGATAATATCTATTTTTAAAAAAAATTATTTCATTCTTTATGCAATTTCAGGGACTGTGACTTGAACCTAGCTTGGGATGAAGAAATGGTTTATGATTGCGTAATCAAACCTGTACAATTAGTACAGAAGTGTAAGAGGATTAAATCTAGATTTATGGGCAGTATTAGTTCTGATATCTCAACTGATTAGGTCTGATATCTCAACTGCTTGGCTTTATGATCCCAAATTTTTTTTTTCTCCTTATTTTTTTCTATCTAACATGAGAATAAATGGCTCCATTCCCCTTCTTTGACCCCCACTGTTGAGTGCTTGGCAAACTGTGCATGTTATGGCAACCAAGGCACTATCAGAGCAGTGTTCCCATGACATGTGCCCTTCTTGTGGATCTGCAGGTGACCCGCCAGTCTCCCAACTCCTACGTGGTCATCATGAACAGCTCATGTGTGGAGGTTGATGTGCACCGGCTGAGTGACGGGGGCCTGCTCCTGTCCTATGATGGGAGCAGCTACACCACCTACATGAAAGAAGAAGTGGACAGGTAGCAACCTGCAAGGATTAGAGTTTAACGTTTACTGCAAGCCAAAATTAGATGTACTTGTAACTTTATGCTTCCCAAAGATCAGCTGGGAAGGAATTCCTACAAAGCGGTTAGTAGATGTATTATGAATGAGTTTAAAGGGAGAAGTTGCCTTCACCTGAAGAACAGATCTTGACTGCTGTTAGAAAAAAGATCTGAATGTGTATTAATGTGGAGTCCATATTCTCCTGCTGGTTCTTTAAAAGTGACCTTTGGGATTACAAAAAACACCAAACACCAAAAAACAGAACTTGAAATTCTTTAAAATCCTCAAAACTCCACAGCTACCTTAGAAATAGATATAGGTTTTACTATTTCAGTGCATCCCCTCAAAATTCCCTGCAGGGATCATAGCTGTAAGGTCGGTAAATCTCCAGGTTCTGGAATGGGAACCAGTGCCCCCTCTGCTGGTCTCTTTTCTGTGACAAATGTGATGAATCTGGTCAGGAGTACAAAGAGAGTTTGGGTAACTTTCTGGGTTGGAAAAGGCTGTAAAATCTCAATCTCTCCGTCTGCCACATGGGCCCATCCTGCTCTTTTCAGCTTTGCCCTGTGTACAAGAGGGTGTCACAGGAGGTGGGCAGTTTGGTGACTATGTGTTGTGTGGAGAGTATGATATCAACTAACATCAGTTTTCATTGATGTGAAATCTTAAACTTCGTTGGTTCTGGCTCTAACAGTGAGGGATACCTGTTGGTGGAGAAGAAGAAGAAAAGTAACATCCATACGACCTTGCTAAGGGCTTTCCTGTCAGGTTTCTGATCCCTGGCTTCCATAGTCCTGCTTTGATAGGATTAGTCTGCACTTTCCTCTGCAGGGGCGCACCGATCAACTTGGAAGTGCTGGTTGAGAGATTTTTACTTAGTTTCATTTTGAAGTAGAATAGGGAAAGAGAGAAGGGATTTTCTCCTCCTCATGCTTTCCCCAAGAGCTTCTCTTGCAGTGATTTGTCCCATTCTTGCCCAGGTATCGCATCACCATCGGTAACAAGACCTGTGTGTTTGAGAAGGAGAATGATCCCTCCATTCTGCGCTCACCTTCGGCTGGGAAGCTTATCCAGTATGTGGTGGAAGACGGGGGACACGTGTTTTCAGGGCAGTGCTTTGCAGAAATAGAGGTAAAAGACTCTCAAAGAGCTGACTTGGCTGCAGATGCTGAATCTGCCTGGGCAAAAGCTGCGGTGGGGGGAAAGTTGAATGCTTTGGGACTGGGAATTGGGCGTGAGGGTTAATTCACAGTGTTTCCTTCCCAGATTTTGTCTGTGTTTTAACCTGGACTAATGCAGGAATCAGCAGTGAGAGTAATGGGGTGGGGATGAAGTTACTTAACAGCTGAAATTTGAGTGTTAGTGACTGTACACCAAGTGATGAGCAAAATTCCTCTGCAGTGAGACACCATGGTTATCATCTTGCTGTGATACCAACAGAGAGTAGGATCCATGTGTACAGCGTTTCCAGCTGTGGTGAAGAAGCCCTTTGACTTGTAGACCACTTATACCAGGGTTAAGTAACAAATTAAGACTTCTCTGATTACCTGATCATTTATCAGGTTGATCGGATGAGTTGATCAGTGCCACTCCTCCCTTCTCCCTTAGAAGTTACTTAACTGTTAGGAGGAGGGGGAGGATTCTGAACAATTTCTTCATCACTGTGAGGAAAGCACGAGAGATTGTGTAGGAGTGTGTGGCTCAAGAGAGATTTGAGACAGGGGAGGGTGTGTGGGGCAATTAAACCACTTGGGGACAATATGTAGGAGAAAAATATCAAGCCAGAGATCCAGGTATTTTATGTAAGTGCTTTTACTCTGCAACAGAGCCATGATTAAGAAGGAGCCACCTACTCAATTCCTGTGTTCCCAGTCATGGTGTATAGTAGAGCAATGGTAAAATTACTAGACTGTCACCCCCCAAACCCAACCCTTCTACTCCAAAGACAACAGTTTCCATGGCTGATCTAAGGAAGCATCTCTGTGAAGAGCAATCTGAGACCTGTGGCCTCTAATCCCAGTTCCCTCTGCTAAAAGTGACTATGTTGCTGTAGCTTTTGAGTGACTTGCCCACTTCTGGCCTTTAGCAACAACTATTGTTCATTGTGTTGAAAGTGGGACCTTCTTGAGTACCTGTCGGTCCAAGCAGTGTGGGACTGGTTGACTTTCCTGAGGATGGCTTCCTGCTGTGCTAATTTGGGGCCAGTTATTTTGCTCAACCATTCACTTCAGTGTCTGGGGTTTCATTCCCAACGTGAGTGCTTTTAAGCCTTTGAGAAAGCCTGAGCACAGAAGGTGCTGGGGCAGGTTGGTTTGTCTGTGGTAGGCCATTGGCTGCTGGCTCACAAAGCCAGAACCACTTGGGGAACGTGGAAGCAGAGTGTGTAACCTGTTTCCCTTGCTACAGGTGATGAAAATGGTGATGACACTGACAGCAGGAGAGTCAGGCTGCATCCATTATGTCAAACGCCCGGGAGCAGTCTTGGATCCGGGCTGTGTGATTGCCAAGCTCCAGCTGGATGACCCCAGCAGGGTTCAGCAGGTGAGAACTTGCAGGAAGCCCAGATATTTGTTGGGTTTTTAATAGGGGAGTGATGTTGAGAGTTCCATGAGATGGTCCAGTGTACTGAACCAACTTCAGATTTGTGCATTGTACTGAAATTGTCATTTTAATGTTTATTTGTCTCAGATGAGGACTAGGACTCAGGTTATTGTCTCTTTCTCTGGTTCAGGCTAAGTTTAGGTACTGTCCTTGTTCTCTTCTTACCTCACTACTATTGTGGGTATGTGGCTGTCTAGGATATTGGAGGAGGATATTTTCTATCTCCTTTCTATCTCACTTATTCCTATGCAAGTTTATTTAACTGTTTTTTCATGTATTTTTCTTTAAGTAATACTCTTTGGGAGGATGGGAGTTGATATCCCAACTCCAAGAGTGTTGGGCCCTATGGAAGCAATTGTAGCAAATCTGAAAATATGCCTAGGACATGGACCATTTTTAAGATAAAAAAGAAATATATTCATTTAGGGACTGGTAGGCTGGGATGTAGCTGGTGGCAGTGGAAGGGGGTCTATTGTTCCTTTAGCATTGGCTAGTTGAAAATTGTGGGAGGTTGTCATGCAGGGAGTGGAGAGTGATTGCCACACGAAACCCTGGGCTTTCACTGTGCTTTTCTTTGAGGTTTTTGGTCATCCTGGGTCGAAACAGTGAGATCAAATGTAAAGTATTTGGGAGAGAGGCTGGAAGCTTATTTTGTAGGTGTATGCAGAACAGAACTGTTGGAGATCCAGTCTGTAACTTTTCTATCTCTCAACCCAGTGCATTTTCCACTCTGGGAATTCTTCCCGGTTAAATCTGAGCCTCCAGCTGAGGGTAACTGGCTGATGCCATACAGGAGGGTTAGTGACACTGTCCGTTGTGTTTGCAGGCTGAACTGCACACGGGTACCTTGCCACAGATCCAGAGCACAGCACTTCGAGGTGAGAAGCTCCATCGCATCTTCCATTACGTCCTGGATAACCTGGTCAACGTGATGAATGGATACTGCCTGCCTGAGCCCTACTTCAGCAACAAGGTACTGGGTGCTGCTTCTTCCAGAGCAAGAGCATGAATATTCTTTCAGTTCAGGGTAAGACTGGCCAATTTGCTTGTTGCAACCAAAGGACCAAGAGTCAGGGCAGTGATACCCTGCTAGTGCTAGCTTGATTCAGTTTTCTTTCTTAGACTTCCTTATAGTCAGTCTCAGCAGAGAGTTAGATGAGAGAGGTCCCATCTGGGGCACCCAATACAAAGACAGAGGAGTTGGGCTTGATCTTCACTGTGTGTCCCTGCAGTCTTGTATGTGGGAGCTGCATGCAGGGCCAGCTGTGGTAGAAGTCCTAGAGGAAGGAGGAGAGAAGGTGGATGAATCTGAGACAGCTGTTGGCATAAGGCAGCGCAGCAGCTTTGTCATCTACCCCAGTTCTCTCTTTTAGTCCCTGGAGAAGCTGTGTGATAAAACAACATTGAAGAAGACCTCAATGAAAAGCCTTTCTTGATGCTTATTCTTTTCTTCATGCTTATATTTACACTGAGTTGTCTGTCTCTAGGTGAAAGGCTGGGTTGAGCGGCTAATGAAGACACTGAGAGATCCATCTTTGCCTCTGCTGGAACTTCAGGACATCATGACCAGTGTTTCTGGACGGATCCCACCCAACGTAGAGAAGTCCATCAAGAAGGAGATGGCCCAATATGCCAGCAACATCACATCAGTCCTTTGCCAGTTTCCCAGCCAACAGGTGACCAACCACACTTATATAGAGGAATAAAAATTGGTTTGCACTGGGGCAGAGAGATGGAAGTTCCTTTAAATTATCTGGGGGTTAGCTGGACCTGAAAGGTGTGTTCAAACATGGGATCTTCTTGATGAAAGATACTTACCTGTATCACTTGAGCTTGAAGGCTTGCCTCATACCTGTGCTGAAGGGTTTGTGTTCCCTGCTCAGTATAGCTTTAAACAGGCAGTTTGGAAGCAGTTTAATCATATCAGTGGCCTTGTGGGCATTTCTTTATTTGTTTTTTGCCCAGTACATATGCTGCAGTGCAGTTTGTAGTGTCAACATAACCTTAAAAAAGAGTGATTGCAACTTAGGGAGGCCCGATCAGGCAGTGAGATGTTGGAATATCATTTCTCCAGTATACAATATTGTGCATTGATTTTTGTATCGTTGTCAGGTCATTAACTTCCTTAAGAGTTTAAGATTTTGGCCTTTGCTGGAGCTCTAGTCTGGTCTGCCTGGGCATTCTTGGCTTCTCTGCTCGTTGTTCAGCCAGATCCTCCCGTCCAGGACTGGGACTGTCATACAATTGCTCTCTTTCAGATTGCCAATATCTTGGATAGCCATGCAGCTACCCTGAACCGCAAATCAGAGCGTGAGGTCTTCTTCATGAACACTCAGAGCATTGTGCAGCTTGTGCAGAGGTGAGCCATGTTCAGGGGTGCCCCCTAAACTCTTTCTTTTCTGCTGTTTGATAGACCTGAGCCTGCTTGTCTTTATTCAAATGGTATTCACATAACTTATCTGGTTTTCAGAAGCAGGTGTGCTTCTTTCTGTAAGCCAATGGGCTTATTTGGCTACTTGTGTTGAGTGTTACTCACCTGTAGGTCTTCAGAAGCAGGGCCATGCCAGTCTCACTCTGAGCTAGGTTTGACTTCTTTGCTTCTGCAGGTACCGGAGTGGCATTCGGGGGCACATGAAGGCAGTGGTGATGGATCTGCTCCGTCAGTATCTGAAGGTGGAGACTCAGTTTCAGCATGGTGAGTCTCTAAGCACATCAAAGATTGGATTTCAGAAAGAACCATGTTTGGTCCGAGAAGGTCCACATAGACCGTCTTCAAGAAAGGTTATTTTATGGCGAGACAAAGCTACACAGGTTTCCTGTTAAAGGTCTGCCAGTCAGATCTTCTTTCTTGTAGAGGAGTCCAGTTTTGAGTTGTCATGGTAAGAATGCTCGTAAATGCTTATGACAAGCACATGACAAAGTCCTCCCCAAAGCTGCCTGTTCTGCTGGGTTTCCACTGTTGGTATATCCATCATTTTTTACAACCCATGTCGTCTTACCCACAAGTTTACCTGTTACAATATGACTCTGGTCTCTTTTCAGTGTAGGAATGCTCATTTTCCCTATAAATCTTTGAAACAATGGCTCCTGCATGAGTTTATGGTCCTCAAAGTGAGGACTTTATGACCTGTAGTGAAAAGACAGTCTCATTGAATTAGAAGTTTCTTTGTGTTTCCATTTTTCGTCTGTTGCTGAGGCTCAGCCAGTCTGGATGGTCTCTGCTGGTTCTAGATCAGAGATGAAGCAGTTCTCCTTTGTGTTCCTTCATGGACTCTTATCAGCAGTGCCCACCACTAGAGAGTTCCCTCGCTGGGATATTCCACATGTAGAAGCTTCATTTTGGAAGCTTTATTTTTATTTTCTGATTTCTAAGCATGCGCAGATAAATTATAATCAGAAAAACTGTTTAAATTCACCACACTATTTACTTCTATCTTGCCTATTTATTAAATTCTGTAGTAAGAAAATAAAGTGCAGTAAAAAAAATAAAAGTCACTGAGTTATTTGAAGCTGCTGTAAAACACCAAGAAGCTGCTGATCCCAAGAACAAACCTCAAACCTCCGCCTGACCTGACTGAAAGCCATGCAGTGCTGCAGCCAGGCACGAGGTGGCGATGGAGCTCCAGCTCATTTCGAGGCAAGAGCTCTTACAGGTAGTTCAGATTCTGCTCTACTTTTTTTTTGTCCTGCTCCAAGACCTGCAGATCCATTTCCGCTTCCATTTGCTGGTAGTAGAGGACGGTGCAAGTCTTTCTACTGTTATTTTATTTTGGTTGCCATTTGAATGGGATCATTGCTCTCTTTGTATTGCCCACAGAGGAGGTATTTGGTGTTAGAGTAGGATGTTTAAATTGGTGTTTGCAGGTGAGAGGGAGGTGGTGGTGGTAGGAATGCTTCCTTCCCACAAGGAACATACACACAGAAGAATAAAGACATATCTAATAACTTGAATTCCTTGACACAGAGATGGAGACTGGAAAAAATGTGCATTTCTGTTTGCAGGTCACTATGACAAGTGTGTCTTTACCCTTCGAGAAGAGAATAAAAGTGATATGAATGCTGTGTTGAACTACATCTTCTCACACGCCCAGGTCACCAAGAAGAACCTGCTCGTTACCATGCTCATTGTAAGTTGTCTATTGGTGCTTTAGAAATTTTCTTCTTGTAGTTGTATGTTTGATGCTTTGAAAGGTACTGAACTGGCAGCTCTTGTCCTTAAAGATGTAAGCCTTGTAGGTGCAGCAGCAGTGGCAGGAGTGTGGTGTTTCTTCATGTGTTCTTAGGGCACATGAGCCATGCATTAGAGGGGACCCAGAAGATACTGTGCAGTTCAGTGTCTGTGCACCTTCTGGTCCACCACTGTCCTGCTTTGATTGCCTATCAGAGTGCAATGAAGGCTAATTATGCAAGTGATTTGTCAGCATCTGTGGGGAGATAAGAATGCAGACTTAACTCTTGCATTGGGAGGATGCTAGAGGCTGACTTTCAGACACTGGGCTGTGACTTTATCCTTGGTTTAGTTTGCTTCCTCATTTTCAGACGTCTCAGAGAGGTCCTGTCTTAATGTAACTCGTGGTACTCAAACTGGAGCTACTAGGAAAGCAAAGCAATAGACCACCAGCACAAAAAGCAGATTTTTTTATTTTTTTTTTTGTGGCAATAATTCTGTAATAGCAACATTTTTATGTTCCTTCATTACTAATGAGAGTGACTTCCTGGTAGTCAATGATGTTAACCAGCCTGTATGGAGGCCCTTGAGAGGTTTCACATGCTCTTCCTTGATGAGCCAGGGTTTGGCAGTGGCTCTCTTAGATTCTTCCTGGTTATAGTCTCCAAAAGTCTTACCTCATGTCTGCAGTGGTGTTTTTGGACTGGCTGTACTCTGGGCTGCGTGGTGGAATCTGACTAGGACTCAATATCTCAGCACAAAGCTCATCACTCCAGATCAGGTCTCTGACCCTTGGGATGGTGTGTGGCTGTCCAGGGGGCTTGCAAAGGGATGGGGAATCTCCTGGGGTTGGAATTCCTCTTACACAGATATAGATTCCACCCTAGAAAAACAAATGAATCCTCATGCCAGGACCTGCCATCACCTTCTCATGTTTTTCTGGCTTGTTACTCCATGAAAAATCTCAGTTCTCATTAACTTCAGTCCCACTCTGATGGGTAAAACTCCCAGTAAATTACATTCCCAGGAAGAATAATTTAAAAACAGCAATCGAGCCCTGTCTCTTTTTTTCTTATTTCCTAAAAAAATCCTTGTCCCACATAATGCTTTGAGGCAGAATGAACGCTCACCTTCCTCCGGGCAGGATGAATTAGGCTACAACACAATTTTCAACAGACTAGGGCTGGGTATCCTGGTTTTTAGGAGGCTAATTACAATACTATCCCTCTACCCTCCTCCTCTTTTTTCTTTATTACGATGTGATGTGTTACTGCCAACAATGTGTCCTAAGTAGCCATCCACAAAATAACTCTGAGAGCAGAAAAAGAGTCAAAATTGTCGTAGGCTGATGCTAGATTTCTTAAATTCTCATTTGTAAGATGTAAGGACCCTGGTGTTCTTTCTTTCTGGCTCTCTTTCCCCCTCTTTTTTTTTTCCTTCCCCATTTTGGTGTGTGGTGTGATTGTAAGTAACGCTTGCCTTAAGAATCTCATTATTTGAACACGGAGCCATATTTCCTCTGAGAATTCTGGAGTAGCTTTGAGCCGGGGCTGTTCATTTCTCAAGTAATCATGCTGGTGTGATGGAGGGAGAAAATGGCAGCTGTTCGCAGCTCAGGCCTTCAATTTTCTTCAGAGTCCAGTCACTCAAGTGTGTAATTACACGGGGGTGCCGGGGAGGCGTTAGGCCTTGTCAGAGAGCTGGTTTGAGGCTTTGCTCGCTGCCTTTGCCAATCAGTGCAGGCAAAAGCCAGGGCAGCGCCGGCTACCTGCTTTATTTTGTTGTTGTCATCCTGATTATTTCTTGCTAAAATGGGACTGAAACTTTTTTTGTCTGGTTTTTTCACCTCCGTGCCTTGGGAGGCAGAGTCTTCACGTTGGCCGGCACAGTTGTGCTGGGAGATAAGGAATGCAGGGAAATGTCAAGGAGTTTTCCTTTTTCCTTCACAGAATCTCAGCATGGTGGGGTTGGAAGGGACCTCTGGAGATCATCTCGTCTAACCCCCCTGCTCCAGCAGGTCACCCAGAGCAGGGTTTGTGTCCAGGCAGGTTTGGAATCTCTCCAGAGAAGGAGACTCCACAACCTCTCTGGGCAGCCTGGGCCAGACACCCTCACACCAAAGAAGTTTTTCCTTGTGTTTAGATGGAACCTCCTGGGTTCGTTTGTGCCTATTGCCCTTTATCCTGTTACTGGACACCACTGACAAGAGTTTGTCCCCATCCTCTTGACCACTGATGGTTATTTCTACTTGATTAAATGCCAACATCCCAGTTTGCTGGAACTTAAAACATACTGGAGACACCACCTAGCACATGGTGGAAGAACAGCCAGGTAGCTGTTCCAAGCTCCATTTGTACAGGCTCTGCCAGCATGGTGCCCAAGGCCTCACAAACGGGCATCTGCCCTCACACCAGTGCTGTGTCACAGGGACTTCTCTGATCGAGTGGATTAAAAACAGAGGCTTGGGAGAGGTGACATGTCTTTGGTCACACTGTCACCTCTGGCACAGCTCAGGATTGCCATCTGCCGAGTTACAAACCCTGCCTTTAACCATGAGACCACCACCCCTCGTTCTTCCAACTCACATTACTCTTCATGTCTGAAGGCCCCCGTGGCACATTTGGTGTAATCATGGTGAGGGCTGTGGCATTTCTGAGTTGCCAGGCTATTTATGTGGGATGGTTGAAGTTTGTCCTCCAAGGGCAAACTTCATGTCAAATACCTTGATGCTTATGTTGCTGTTATTGATGTATCCCTGTGAATCCATTATTAACAAGGGGCTCTGAGGATGGTTTTAGTAATAGTGTTATGCTGCCATCATTCACTTTTTTTAGCTAGCAGGCGTTTAGGGCAGAATGGGAACTACTTCATCCTTCATATATTTGTTGAAATATAGTGTGATTTAAAGTTGTACGTTCATTTTATGTACTTAACTGGCTGTTGTATGCACATCCTGGCCTTAACTGGACAGAATTGCTCGTGGCATGGCAGGTGTCCTGTGTGCTATTGGATTTTTGTTACCTCGAGCAGTCACATTACAACACCCAGGAATTTGTATTTCAAGTATGATGAAGGCAATTCTTGAATTCACACAGTGACATGGAGAGGATAAATTTACAGAACTTTCTTTGGGCACAATCATTGTCATGTTTGCTGGCACAAGACTCATTAGTAGGGGACAACAATCTAATGAGAGTTAGTAGCCTAGATTTTTTAAATAAGAGTACACCGTTGTTCCTAGAGCTGGCATCGTGCTTGAGCAGGGTTGGAGAGAAAGGGATCAAAAGCAATGTGGGGGGAAAGCTATTTAGCTTTGTAATCTCATGTAGTGTGAGGTGTTATTTGTTAGTCAGTCTATGGGACTTGTATGATTATTTTTTTTGGTTTTTACTTTATTTTCCCTGGCAGATTTCTCCATCTAACCTGCTGCACAGAGGCTTCCCTTTTTCCCTTTCTATTTCTTGGATTTTCAAAGGGCCTTTTCTGGACTGCGTGGATTAATCTCTTAAAACTTTAAGGCACCAACTCTCTTTTCCTGTGCAAATCCCTGTTCCATCTCACATTTCTGTCCTGTGATTCATTTACTGAGAGAAAAGCTGTTAAGCGCTGCGCAGAATAAACCCATTAGAGAATCCTAGAGGGTTTCCAGCTTCAGGAGTGGGAGGGAAGATCCAGCATGAGCAGTCGAAGGCAGTGGGATTATTCATGGGAATTGAAACTATTTTTGGAAGGAAGTGTGCATGAGAATGCACCTCCTGTGTTCAGAAAACAGAACAGATTAAAGTCTTCACTGTTTGCCTTTTTTTGAATGGCTGAATACAAAAGAGTTTTGAAACAGCGTTAACGCTGAAAATCACACTGTTGAGTTTTATTGTTTTATTGGCCAATTTAGACAGTAAAGTAGGACAGGGACCGTCCTCGGAATGAGGATTCTCTGATTAGAAGTGTTATGGAGTCAGCCTGTGCTGTAGCAGGACACACACTATATCATTTATGGGTTTTGTTAGCTTGCTTAGCCTTCCTAGGGAAATGACAGAGTCTTGGGTTTTTTCTGGTGTTGCTGAAGCTGTACAAACTGTGTGCTTGGTTTTTGGTTGTGGGGGGTTTGTTTTGGTTTTTTTTCAGGTATTTTTTTAAGTGGACTTCAGGAGGTTCTCCCAGCAGTTAAACTTGCTCCATTTGGTCATGTTTTGTGGTGAAGGTTCACTAATCTTTGCATGCTACACAAGGCATTTTGCTTCAGTTAAATGTTCTTTGAATTTTGCTTTGCTGCTAGGGGAGAATTCTGTGACAAAGCTGAAATTGGGACAGGGGAAAATGTTTTACATGAGCCTCTTCAACAAGTCAGTGTTTCTACTGTGTTGGGATGTCAAAACACATACTACAAATAAGAAAATAGGTGGTGGTGCCAGACCCTTCTTTGCTCTGTAGCTTTATTTATATGTGTAAAATTATTGAAGCCTAATACTTGTACCCTTGTCAGCACAGAATTACAGAATAATTTAGAGAAGGACCTCTCGAGGTGCTGTGGTCCAGCACTTGAGAGCAGCTGGGTACATATTTCAGATTTCAGCTGCTTTGCAGGAGGACAGAAGATGGTTTTCCTCTGTTCTAAACTGTTCTCTTTCTTCTTAGGACCAGCTATGTGGCCGTGACCCCACCTTGACAGATGAGCTGATTAATATTCTGACGGAGCTGACCCAGCTCAGCAAGACGACCAACGCGAAGGTGGCCCTGCGAGCGCGGCAGGTACGGAGCGTGGGCAGCGAGCCCAGCTGATCCCTGCTGGAGCCAGACTGATCCTTACGGACTGCTCCTGCCTGGAGCTTGCTCTTTTCCAAAGTCTGTGTCTCTGGATGTGTATCTTGATTACTATGCAAATGTAAGCAGCAGATTACAGTGAGCAGCGCTTTAACAATGAACCTAATTAACCAGTGATTAACCGGTGTGACAGGCTAACAGCGATTGCTGTGGATTCCCAATCGCTGTAGAATTTGAGGTTGAGATTACATCCCTTTGTCCCTGCTCCTCCAAGAAGTTTTGCCTGGCTCAAGTAGGAGTTAACTGGGAGTAGCCTGTGGTTTGCGCGACAGAGAAAGTCAAAATACGCAGTCGCTGTGGTTCCTTCTGGCATTTATGATCTGTGAGCCCCACCAGCACAGGCTGCCTGGGGCGTGCAGGCAGCTGTACAGAAAAGAGCCAGGACATGCTCTCTGGGTTCATCAGCTGCCTTACAACTGTGAATCGTGTGCAGGGAACAGGGAGGGAAACCTACACGAGAGCCAGATGTTCTTTGCAACTGCTAAGGAATTATTGCAAAGAATTGCGTTGGTCTTTTGCAGGGCTTCTTCTAGCTTTTGAATTGTTTTGTTTGTTTATTTATTTATTTTTATCCTGAAGATGATTAGAAAAACTCTTTATACTGTCAATTCCAAGAGTCTAGTGCAGGTAATAATTTGAATGCCAGGTATCCACATGGATATTGTTGTGAGCTTCTTCTTCTGCAGTTAGTCTGTAGCCAGGAAGGAGCAAGAGGGCACAATCGTTTCACCACAATGCTAACCCTGTGGTCTGATCACTCCTCTCACTCCACAGCCCCTTTCTCCATTCCAGCAGGAAAGCTGATACTTTGGGGATCTCTCCTTTTATTTCAGAGTTTGACTGTTGCAAGTGAATGGGGTGTTTGAAGCTGCTCGGTGACCTTATGTTTCCTTCAGGATTGTATTTGTGTCCTTGAACCCATTCAGCTACTGAACCTCTCAGCAGCGTGCTGGGGATGGTGCTGCCGTCCTTGTGTGTGCCTTTATGTCGCTCTTTCACTTCATTTTCCCCTGCAAGCTGCTTCCCCTTCCTCTGTCTCCTTCATGTTGGGCATTTAATACCTGGCAGCAGCATCTCTGGCTTCCTCTGCTGGGAGGCTGTGCAGGGCAGTCTCCGTTGCTGGCCTCCCCACAGCTGCCGCCTGCCAGATCCGCTTTCCAATTAACAGCCGGTCAGGCAATCCCCAGGACCAGCAGCTCTGCGGCGCGAAATCACATGCACTGATGGAACTTGATTGAAGCTGTTCCTTCCCTCCGTGGGGAATTGCCAATAATACAAACCGAGCAGATACACAAATGAGGCTGAGGAGGGAAGAGTTTGCAGCATCACCCAGGTGCCACAGTTCACAGGAGAAACCAGTCGCCTCTTCTGGGATGGAGGAGACTATTGCTGCCTTGGAGGGAGCAGCCTCCTGCAGGGTCCAGTGTAGCTCCTTTCCCTGACACTCCTTCTCTTTGCTGTCTACCAGGTTCTCATTGCTTCCCATTTGCCATCCTACGAGCTGCGACACAACCAGGTGGAGTCCATCTTCCTGTCTGCTATTGACATGTATGGACACCAGTTCTGCATTGAGAACCTGCAGGTATCTACCAAACTTCTTGCCTGCTTTCTTCTCACTGATCTTAATGTTTTGATATTAAATCTCACCTGAAGTCCCAAATTCCTTGAGGCTTTAAATCGTACTGTTCAGGTTTCTAGCTTTCCCCCTCATTTTTTTTTCATTCCTACACCCTTGTCAGAATTACCTCATGCAGTCTACAACTACCTCAAGGAGGTCAGTGGAGAGGGACATGCTGATCATGTCCCAGAGTGAAGCTGTATCCAGGAGAAGCTGGATATTAGGAAAAGGTTCTTCCCTGAGAGGGTGGTTGGTCACTGGAACAGGCTCCCCAGGACAGTGGTCATGGCACCAAGCCTGTCAGTGTTCAAGGAGCAGCTGGTTGATGCTCTTAGTCAAATGGTTTAGTTTTAGGTAGTCCTGCAAAGAGCAGGGGAGCTGGACTCGATCCTTATGAGCCCTTTTCAACTTGAGATGATTCTGTGATTCTTTGATTTAATATACAAAGATCATAATCCTTGAACAACAGGACAAATATGGAAATCAGATCGTAGTCAGGCTTGAGTTGGGATTTGGGCTTTTTTGCCCAACCCTGTTCACAAGACAGTTCTCTTTTAAAACTCTGCTTAATGTTATCTCTTCTAGAAACTCATTTTGTCTGAGACATCCATCTTTGATGTGCTACCCAACTTCTTCTACCACAGTAACCAGGTGGTAAGAATGGCAGCTTTGGAGGTAAGTCTATTTCCATTTTAAAAAATAAACATTTTTTATCTTTCTGTGGTTTTCATTTTGTTTTGTTGGTTTGTTTTGAGCACGGTTACCCTGCAAGGTTAAGAGCGCTGTAGGTTGTGTGGGAACTGGCGTGCTTGGAGCCTGGCATTTAACAGCATTGATATTCATAGTTGACTGAAATTTCAGACTCAAGTTATCTTCTTTGCTTGAAGAAGACTTGGCTGGTTGAAAGGATTGAAAGTGAAGCTGCTGTCAGAGAATGTGGTCAGCCCACCCTGTGTGCCTTGTGCTGATGGCTCTATCCTGCCAGAGAATAACTTTCAGTTCTGGTTGAATGAGATTTCTATCTAGATATCCATTTGGAGGTATCTGGGTTTTAATATGTTGGAAGTCTTTTGTGTTATTTGTCTTCTTTCTCTCTCTTTGCTTCCTTAGCACAGTTAAGTTGATTGAGTTTCTCTTAACCAGGTGTACGTTCGAAGGGCGTATATTGCCTATGAGTTAAACAGTGTCCAGCATCGCCAGCTGAAGGATAACACCTGTGTGGTGGAGTTCCAGTTCATGCTGCCTACCTCCCATCCCAACAGGTCAGAGCACGTGTCCAGGTGCCTTGGGCATCGGAGGTTTATGAGGGGCTACATCCAGTCCTGAAAGAAAACTTGCAGTAGAATGGGTGCAGAAAGGAAGGGTCCCAGTGCCTCAGATAAGCATGAATTATTTAAGTTAAAACTCTTCATAACCCAGTTCCTTCTCCTGAGTTATTTGAAACCTCAGGAGCTGTGGGTAGTAGTTGCAGTTTGGATTCATTTAGAAATGATGCAGTTTTCATATATTTTTCTGATTTTTAAGTTCAGCTTGTGTAGTAACTTCCCTCTAGAACTTCAGCTCTAGCTGAATCCCAAGCCCTCCAAAAGGTTCAATTCCAGAGGAATAATCAATGACTTGGAATTTTAATAAAGAGCAGTCAAACAGTCTCTGTCCCCTGCCCACAGTGCTCCCCTGCCAGCCCTCGAACTGTGATGGGCTTTACTATCAAACCTGGCTTTTCTGGATAAGATGACATCTTTTCTAGCTTGTGGGGTTTTTTGACTGAGGAGACCAAGATACATGATATGATATGATAGGATATGAGGTGATTCAGGATGAATGTACGTTACGTAGAAATGCTGGAGCTGAGCAGTTGGGTTGCAGTCAATATTTTTCAGAATGTATTTCTCACGGCTGCAACCAAAAGCATCAGCTGCTTGCTGCCCTCTCTTTGAGAAGAAAGGGCACAACTCTAGCATCTGCTAAGATCATTTTAAAAAAAAAACAAACCAAACAAACTCAATTATCAGAACTTCTTCAGCATCAGCCAGGTCAATCAGTTCCTGTGTTTTTTGTTTTTTCATTGGCAGCAGGAGCTCAGGAGGGTATTTTGGCACTTCAGGACATGGTCTAGTGGCCATGGTAGTGTTGGGTTGATGGTTGAACTTGATGATCTTAGAGGTCTCTTCCAACCTTGAATGATTCTATGATTTTAGAGGCTATTTCTTGTTGGTCCCAGGCAGCAGCCCATGGAGCCAGGGTCGCAGTGAGAGCGGTGGCCGCCGGGTGCCACTGTTGGTCCGTGCTGCTGTGGGACCAGCACTGCTTTCCTCCTTTGTTTCCAAACATCTTTTTCATTCTTTTATTTTTGGTAGGGCTGGGCGATGAGGTCCAGTCTCGCTTCATTGAGAATCCATCAGTATGTTTTATGAAATGGTTTTCAGAATCTGGTTTGCTGGAAATGAATGACTGTCCTCAACAAGCAGTGCAAAACACTCACGATACAAATGGGACATGCATTTGGTCTCATCTGTTTCCTACATTTCTAGAATATTTTTAAATAATTGCATACTATTTTTACTACCCCTTTATAATACTCTCTCCCCCCACCCACATTCTTTCTCCATTTCTTCTCTGCTGGTCACAGTTCCCTGCGTTGCTTGGGGATTGTTTGTCCTGCCCATGCTGACCACTGCTCTATTACTGTGCGCAAGCTTAATTGGACAAGGTCAGCTGGAAGAGGAGAACTGTTACCTGCTTGGGGAACAGCTTCTTTGTCCTGAAATCTCCTCTTCCCTTTATGCTGAACTCGTTGGGGCAATGTTCTGAAGCTCAGTTCTGTTCCTCAACCATCAGTGCCGCTAATGGTTGAAAACACATCACGGAGGGAGACGGGCTTGGGGACAGATTCCCTGCTTGCACAGGCAGGTTGGGTTCCTCTGAGGTGCACCTCCATCTATTGGTGATGAGTTTGGCTCCTGTTGCTTGATGCAGCTTCTTGTGCACACCTGCTTGTTTTGGCTATTGCGTGGCTGGTGGCTGAAGCACAGCCAGGAGCAGGGTACCAAGGGTCTTAAATGAGCCCCAAGTGTATGGATTTAAGCTAGGTAACGGCAGACCTTATGGTAAGCCCCAGGCACAGAAATCTCAAAACTCTGACATTGTCGTGCTTAAGTCTTCTTTGTTGTTTTTGACCACGTTCTACGTCCATCGTATGTTTTTCTGTATCTTCTGTAGCATGAACTTGTAGACTGAAAAGCTAAAAATGTATTCCAAGGACAAACCCCAACACCAAAATATCCCAGCTAACCAAGCAAAATGTCCTTTGGGTCCTGCTCAACCAGGAGTAGATACCAGAGAGCCCTCAAGAGAACATTCTCTTGTGGAGCTGGTGTTGGTTGTATGATGCCACACATTTTTTCAGCACTTTATCAGATATTTTTAAGCCCTGATCCCCTTTGTGTCTTATTTCTGTGAACATTTAAGGGCCTGAATTTTACCGAGGCAAATAATCATGTAGAGAAAATTGCGAAGTGATAATGGCTGCTATATTTAAATTCTTTGGTATTTAACCCTGCTATGCCATAATTGTGACAGAAACAGTCACGGTCACTACTTCTGCTCTGACTAATCACAGCTAGGCACTCAGACTTTGTATTTTTGGCCACTGAATGATAACCATCAACTACCCCCAGGAAAGCTTTACATGGAAGCAGAGAGGAAAGAGAAGCTGTTAAATCTACTAACGAAGTCATAGAGATGCAACCTGCTCCTGGTGGGTTTTGTGGGCAGACACTGTTTGGGGAATTATTTGTTTAAATTAATAGGAAACATCCTGTTGTAAGAACCCCCACTGATCCCGATTGCAAGGGGAAGGCGTAGGGAGAAGAACTGCTTATAATTGAAACCGTAGAGGGCTTTATAGCTCAAACCCAGCACTCCTCATTGCCCAGTGCAAGGCAGATGAGGAGAACAGTGTAACCATCTGGTGGCTTTTGCAGTAAATGGGGTTTCCAAGCCCTCTCTGAGTGAAGGGCGTTGGAGTCATCCAATCTGGAGGGAGCAAGATGAGGGTATCTCTGGGCTGCTGATGGCTATGAGGTGCAGCAGGGCACTGCCACCAAACACTTCTGTGCAGAGCCCCTCGCGTGGGGATAACCTGCCCCTTCCAGTCATCTTGAGTCCTGGGGAGAAAAAGATGTGAGAGCAAAATGAGCCCCGTTCTGAGCTGTTCTCTCCTTCCCTCTTGCTCTGACTGCCCTGCTGAGATGGGAAGCTGGTGGAATATTGACTGGTATTTAGAGAGTTCAGCTTCCTTTGTGAGAATGGCAAGCTGGGTGACAGACACTGAAAGGCCTTTCTTAGGTGCTCAGCCCATGAAACAGTGCTTGCCTAATCTCACCTTAAAATCTCCTGTTCAAAGAAACATAGTGTTTCTACTAGAGGGAGAGGGAATTATTGTGCTTTTTCAACAGGAGAAGGGTTTTTTTCTAATAATCCCCCTCTTCTCTCCTGCTTTCGAGCAGCCTTTCTTATGTCTGAAGCTGTAAGGTTTAAATTAAATGGGGACATTGTCTGCTGTAGCCAGCTTTTGGAGCCTGCTGCAGCACCGTGCCGCTGCACTGCTGCCCCTGAAGCATCCCCTTTTCTCCAGCCCGCCACGTTCCTCCAGCCAGGTTGTTCAGCTGCTCTCTGGATCTTTCCTTCCCCAGTAGCAGATGTGCTGGAGCATCTGAAGGGAAGATCTCCGAGGTAAATGTGTTCCCTCTGTTAGGTGCTAAGACAATTGCTGACAGGGGTGACTTAGAGGTGCTGGGTATATCTTTATTTTGGGCTCTGGCAATGAGACTACCAGGGTCTGCCTTCTGAATATGTTGAGCCCCAAAGGGAGTGGAAGCATAACCCAGCCTGTTTTCCTCACTGCAGTGCTGTACCCTAGCTGTGCCTTGGGCCCACGAGCCACCCCTCACTGCCATGCTTGGCCTCAACTCATCCCGGGGGAATCTGGAGTCAGGATCCACCCTTGGAAGGTGGAAGTGAAGGAAGGTTTTAGTTCTGCAGTTTAAGACTTTAGGTTTTGATAACTGGCTTAAAGCAAGTTTTACTTTTGAAACTTGATAACCAAAGCTTAGTACCAGCTAAGCCTAGTTCTATTTGGAGCTGGGAAAGCACATAACTCAGGAAACATGGACATTCAGGCAAATGCCTGAGCGTTGTCTAGGTTGAATTCATTCTTGGGATTGCATCCTGCTGCCCATGATGCTTCCAAGGGTGGAATTCAGGTCTAGTCATTAGTTGCTTTGGATTTCTAAGGGTATCCATATAAGTGTCTCAACTACTTTGTGCTTGGTTTTGCCTAAGATCTCCTCCTGTGCTTGTGGATGTTTGTTAACACCTACTTGGACTTTGATGTTGCTGATTTCAAGGCTTAAGAGTGGTGCATGATCTCTCCTTTGCTGTCTCTTGATGTTTTATCATCTATGGAGTATCTTAGTTATTCTTTTTTGTCAGCCTCTTCCTTAGCTTGCAGGTAGAAACCATTTTGAAGGCTGAAAGCCAAATTAAATATTGCTTTTTGCAAACAGTGCTTTTTACAGAATAAGGACCCAAAACTCGCTTGCACTCAGTGTTTACAGGTGCCTTCCTGCTATCATTTTACAACGACATAACATTTGAATTTCTGAGAAAATGGAAGCATTTCTGTGGACTAGAGTGGTTGCCAAAACAGCCTCTTGCATCAGCCTTTGGATTGCCAGGATTGAGTCAGCTCTGCTGCTTTGGACACAGCCCGCCCGAGCCTGGAGACCCGAGTGTGTCACTCGCAGTGTATCATTGGGTAGCCTGAGGTCCCCTCCTTGTTTCGGGAGCCTGGCTGATGTGGGGAGGGAGGAGGGGAAAATGATTCCAGGACACCTGTAAATCCCTGCAGCTCCGTGCTGAGGGTTTGATGTTAATTAGACAGCAGGCAGCAGTAATGTGTTGCCATTCCCTTGGCTTGCCTGTTTCAGAAAGGGCAAAATCTTCCAGCAGAGCAAAGAAGGGGCTGTTGAAGGGGCAGCAAACTGAATGGAACGACGATAATTTTATGCAAATTGGACTTCAGTAGCAGCTTCAGCTTGGCTGAATCACAGAGGGAGCAGAAGAATAAGGAAAGAAAGAGGGAGAGGAAAAACCCAATCAAAATGTATGGTTTGAGGCATGTTTCACAGCCTTCTGTTTAGATTCTTCTACAGAAATGAGGAAACATAAGAGGAATGCCACTGGTCACAGCCAGTGGAATTGCTCTTTCTCCTGTGGTACTGCTGTTAATAACTACAAGTGGGTTATTCAGCCGACCTCGCTGATTCCGCTTTGCTGCCTGATTTCAAAAGCTTTGCCCTGTGCTGGCAACTCCATCACAGCTTGATCTAACCAGCAGTGCTTTGCATGCAGTGCCATCATTTCCATAGGGGAACACTTGCCTCTGGGGGGGGAAAACAAAAAAAAAGGAAAAGAAAGGGAGAGAGGGGAGAGGGGAAACAAATTCAGATTCAACCAGGAGGTGCAGGGGGGAGCAAAGGGGATTTTTGTTTGAGCAGGAGTGGTTGGAAGAGGAGAGCTTGCATTGGCACAGAGCAGATTCCTCGAGAGATCAGCTTCCCTGGTCAAGAAGGGCCTTTTTAAAAGTTCAAAAGAGATAAGGAGAATGGCTGTGGCTGGTGTGGGGAGGTTTCTGATCCTGTGATCAGCTATGAGGAGCTGGCTGAGGAGAACCCTGTGGGTGCCTTTGCTCAGCTCCCAGAGCTGTGGTGCTGCTGGTGGCACTGGTGTTGCCATTGTGCCAAGCAGGCTGGCTGGCAGCTGGGCTTTTCTATGTCAGGGCTGCAGAGGTGTAGCTCAGCAAGAGGGCTGCAGGGCCTTTACACAAGGCCTGGTTGTGCTGCAAATGTCAAACCTTTACCTCTTGGTGCATTTCAGTGGCAAGTGACAATCTGGCTCCTGATGCAAAACGCCCTCCCCAGCTATGGTGACCTGTAAACACAAAGCCAGCTCCATGGTGTGCAGCTGGAAGACTATGCCCCCATTCCTTCCTGACGTCTCCAGCCACTGGGTCTCCCATTTTCCTCATTGCCATAGTCTCTTCAGCTCCATGCTGAGTGGCTGGAGACTGATTCCTGGAGCAAGGCAACAGGTGCCCTTTTTGAGGTGGAAAGGAACATTTGTTATGCTGGGGTTTTTCTGTCTGGTTTCAGAAAGCATTCCAGAGACTGCTACCCAAGGGTACCAGCTGTAGGAACTGACAGTCCTCTCCAGACTGTTTTTCCAACTGAAGTAGATCACATGGAGCTTTGCCAAGCTAAAAAAATAGTCTCAACCCTCTGAGGCCTCATGGTCCTTTCAGTCCTAACCACAGGCTCAGTGTCTCTCCCCACTGTCTCCAAGTGAAATTAAATACTTGGGTTATTCACCATTGACTAGATATGCCTTTAGGCCGTTTTGTGCTTTCTCCTGTATGGCTTGAGGAGATCATGGGAACTTGTGCCTCTACCAGTGATGCACCAAACGTACAGCCTGGTAGTGAGCTGTGACAAAACCAGTTGGAGAACAGGGCAAGGTGCAGTCAGTGTATTGAGCAGTGTGACCATGGACATACACTGCACATTGAGTACTGAGGCTTCGTGCCCAGTGAGCTGGAGTCTTGCCTGTGGTCAAGGACATTAAGAAAGTCTGTGATTTGATGTCCTACAGGTTTCTGCAGGGAAGGGGTTGGTGACCATCCAGTTACATGCTTCCTGAAGCTTTGCTTTCAATCTTTGCATGTTTCCCAGTCTTTTTGCACAAGCCTCCTGTGTCCATGTTTTTGTTGTTTTTTCAATTTGATCTTTACTACTTTGAATGCCAGATCACAGCAATTCCTGTGTCTCACATGGAGCAACACACTGCCTTATGCTTTCCTGAATGTAGCTGGCATGGGCTAGACCTTGCTGTTCTTACCTTGCCATGAAAACATGCCCCTCGACTCCTTTCTGCCTTGTGTGCACCACTAAGCCCCAGTCTGCATGCAGGTACCCAAAGACTTGGACTGGTGTTATGAAAGGAATTGTAACATTCTCCTAAGTTCTGCTTGTTCTTTTTGGTGTTTGAGGCCCTGAATGCTGAAAATGCAAAGCCTTACATGGTGTTTGTCTGTTTGTGCTTTAGTACTGCATTGTTGTGGGAGCCAGTGCGTGGGCTGCTGCTCAGTGTAGAGCTTTGGTGGGAAGGATTTGGCTTGTTTGCCAGAGCCTGTTGCAGTCTTCCTCTGCAATACAGTCCCCGTTTGCATCTGCACTGTTTGCCCTGTCAGGGAGTGCAAATCCCCCTCTGGGCTTGCTTGTGAAGCTCACTTTGTGTGTGCAAAGGGCTTGAAGTAGGTATGACAAAAGGTGCTGCAGCAGTGCAGGTGTTTTCCTGGGGGATGTTATCTGCTGGTGTGCATGGTGTGTGTGCATTCCCTTGGCAAGCGAGGTCAGGTGGTGGGTGCCTTCTCAGGGACAATGAAATTGAATTCTGCCTGATTCCTGATGATTGACAAATTTTGGTTAAGTTGTAAACTTGTTGCTGGTCTGTGTATCAGCTTGATGATAGTTCTTTATGATGGCTTTCACTAACCAATCTGTAACTAACTGTGGTTGTTTGATTACAGAGGGAACATCCCCACGCTAAACAGGTACGGTACTTGTCATCTTTTAAAATTTGAACAGACAGACTAGAAAGAAGTAGCCTAATACTAAATGTTTTAACATGTTTTGTTGTAGTGCCCTTACTTGGGAAGCTCTCAAACATAACTCTTCCTTTTTTCCTTCCCTTTTCCTCTCCCTTTGTCTAAAACATGTTTTCAGCTTTTCTTTACCCTTTAAAAAAGCTTTGCATGCAGCAATCTAGAAAATCAAATTTGCAGGGTGACTCAGCTCATCTGCAGTCTGGTACACAGCACGCTGGTAGCAGGGTGCTGGTCCTAGGGTCTCTTTTGGAAAGGGATTCCCAGCTGTTGACCCCCTGGCAGGGTGTCGCAGGGAAGAGGCACTTACTTCCCAGCCCATACCTGTTGCTGCTCCAGTTTCTAGCTTAGAATTTGTCGAGGCTGTTTCACCTCCCTCACACCATAGATGAATCTCCATCTCAAACAGCTGACAGCATGTTTTGTTGTGTTTTGGACACTAATTTTTCCTCCCATGTCTCAGTTGAAAAGTATTTCTTGTTTTAAATAATACATGAAAAATGTCTGCTGTCTTTTTGTTTAGTTACTGTTCTGTGGTACTTTCTGTATTAGTTGTAAGAAATGTACACCAAGGCATGTCCTGAAAAATTTTTCTCTTTCAGAACATGAGTACCTATTATTTATTACTGCTTACAAGCCTGTTTAGGGAAAAATAGTAAAAATGGGCTTGAAAGTCTTATGGCTCTTAATCAGAGATAAACTACATAACAGAGTGACTTCAAACGTGGAGAGCTATTCATCAAACTGATGATACTTTAGCCTTGTTACAGTATACTTAGGTCCATATCACAGTGGTTTTCTGTATGTGGAAAGAAAGAAATCCTAGTAAAGGCAGCAAGGAGCAGTGTCAGCAGTCCTCAGGTTGATCCTGTGTCTGCATGGCTGGCAGCAGCACCTTCCCTGCTGTGCCACCAGCACCAGGTCCAGCCCGGCCATCGAATGTCCTTTTGACTTTACAAATTGCAAGTCAAGCATGTGCTAGATCAGCTATTTTATTTTTCTCATTTTTCTTCTGTGGCACCAGTTGGGGAGAACAGAAGCTTAACTTTATTAACATCTCCCTAAGTCCCAGGAGAGTGAAGCGAGTACGAGTGCCCAGTTCCTGGGTGGCAGAGCTCTGCCTTGTCCCAGCTCAGCTTCTCTGCCTCTTGAAGGTCTCACCCTGCTGCTGGGAACTTTCCAAGTAGGACCCTAAGGCAGTTAAGATGACTCTGTAGCACAGTTCAGAAATTAGAAATAGTGATTGCAGAGAAGGCAAACCCCTATTCTAGTAGCTAGGGATAGGATGTCTACTTAGTTGTAAGCTTTTTTATTCGCTGTGGGAGAAAATTTCCTCTGCTAGTCTTGACCATAACATTGTGTTTTTTAAAAAAAACATAAAAATAATAACACCCCAAACTCTGAAATCACACGAACAATTTCCCAGCTGGTGTGTGCTGCCATAGGAGCTGAACTGTGTGAGAACTCTGTGATACTTCAGTGCATTCAGGATCTTGCCCTCGGCCAGGAGGGAACGCTGACCTTGGGTGAACAGTGCTCCTGCTTTCAAGAGAAGTCTCTTCCTCAGTGCCTTCCTCTGAGCTTGTGTAAATCTGCTCCTGTCCTCCTCAATTCAGTGAGGGATTGGTTCTGTCCGAGTGCTACATGTCAGTGCTCAAGCAGCAAACATCAAGCATGAGCACAACCATAGGAAGTGTCTGGAACTCTGCCTTCCTTGCCCCTTAAGAGAGATGGGTTCTGTGGCCAACATCTCCTCTCCAGCAGCTGCCACCTCTTAGCAATCCAAAGTAAATGAGTAAGGGGAGAGTTGCAATGTTGAAGTTTGGGTTAAAGCAGGTAGAGGAGCACATTAATTTGGTCAGCAGTTAAAGCGGGAGGCCCTGTAACAGGACTTTATTTAGGGCAGGAATAGACTATAGAAAAAATTTGAGAGGTCCCTGTACCACACTGCGTTTGAGCAGCATGAATCACAGTATGACCAGAAAAATTGTGGAAGATATAATATAATACAATATAGTATAGTATAGTATAGTATACCTTGGTGTGCTTCAACTTAATTTGTAAACATTTACTAAATCTTGAAAGTGCCAAAGCTTGTTGTTTATCTCAATATTCCACCTGTACAGCAAAACATACATACAGGAGGAAAAATGTATTCAGCTTTGCACAGTCATAATTCACCTCAATGAACTCTTTAAGAAATACTCATTTTAAAGGGTCGTAACATCGTTTTGTAGCTCTTTTAACTGTTCCTGTACATTGGGACGCTGTCCAGGTAAGGGCATTAGTGGCACCAAGGCATGGCAGCACTGCAGGGACTTTGGAGCAGCCAGCACAGCAGGTCTGGGCTGCTGAGGGCTCTCCCAAACCACACAACACTTACACTGGGTAAACAGCCACACTTCCAGTGGGCGAAGCATCCGCACGTGCACAAATCTTTTTTCCAGGGATATTCTTCTCTGCCTTGTCCCTACTAACTGTGATCTTATTGAATTGCCATGTAGAATGTCCTTCTCTTCCAACCTCAATCACTACGGGATGGTCCATGTCGCTAGTGTGAGTGATGTTCTGCTGGACAACTCCTTCACTCCGCCCTGCCAGCGGATGGGTGGGATGGTCTCCTTCCGCACCTTCGAGGATTTTGTCAGGTGTGTGGGGAAGGGTGGTGGTTGTGTTGCCAGCTTCTTAGGTGGGCCCAAATGGAACTGGACAAAATCTTTGCCTTGTCTAAAGTCAGACTTAAACTGGTCTTGAGCTTGTTTGCTAAGTTTCTGGAGTTTCAGACTTCAGTTTCCATTTCAGTGGAAGATTTTAGGTCCCCTTGTTTGCCTCCTTGAAAAATCTGAAAGTTTCAGACTGCTGTAAGAGCAGTTTGCAGCCAAAAGGATCAGCATCTCGAATTTCTGCTGATTGGGGATCATTTGCAAACGAGGTGATTCTTCTAATGCTCTCGTTCACGTGTATGTCAGTGGGAGGATGTGTTCTTTATGCTTTCAACCTTCTAGGGGTAGGCAAAAAGCCCCAGCAGAGCCCATAGCAGTCCTGGAGGCCTGCAACCACAAGATCTCTGACAAATGTTAGAAGAGCTAGGCTCTGCTTTGGTTTGAGGAGTGGTGGAGGTATTGCCTCCTCATCTTCCTGCAAAGGGAGGGAGTTTTTTTCTCTCCCTCTCCCCCTTAGCAAGATGATTTGTGGTTTTAGTGCTGTATGCTCTCCGTGGGCTAGCAGCAGTGTGCTGATGACTAATACTTCTCTGGTGTATTTCAGAATTTTTGATGAAGTGATGGGTTGCTTCTGCGACTCTCCTCCCCAGAGCCCAACCTTCCCTGAAGCTGGCCATGCTTCCTTGTATGATGAAGACAAGGTACGGTGGTTTTCTCTCTAGAGATTGCTCTCAGGCTGAAAACAGGAGGTGTGTGCAACGCTGCAGTGACTGCAGGCGAGATACTTTTCACTAGTTCGAGTGCTGGAAGCAGGAGTTAAGAGCTTTATGTATTTATTTATGTGATTTGTTTGCTTGTTCCACAGCAGGTGATTCAAAGTAGGTGGCCATTTTCTGACTGTTCTAAAACTACCGCTAAGTCTCTTACTTGCTGTGTAGATTTAGTTTGTAGCTTTTAATACCAGCAGAATTACTAGATCCACAGCAGCATAATTGAGAGTTTAGACCCACAATGAAGTTTCCAGACCTTCTCTGTGCTTTGGGGCATTGAACTCCATCTTCAATTGCCTTTACCTTAAGTCTGGCTTGCCTTATTTTCAGTCTTGCACCCTTCCTAGTCACATTACACTCTCATTCTTCCCACTCTTCTACCTCTTAGAACTGGTTTTGGGAGGAAACGATAAGAGGAATTCCTCAGTTTTTGGATTGATGAGGAGAGCAGTGCAGAGGAAGCAGATGGTTTGCAACCTTAGAGACACGGGCAACTGCCCCACTGCCCTGTCCTGCCCCACTGCAGTGGGAGGCTCTGCTGGAATACAGGCTGTGTCCAGAATAGGGTTTCGTTTTAAACCAATATATTGATTTTGTTGTGTGCGAGTACTGTAGCCTTGTTACAGAATAACACCGTCAACCTGAATGTCCTCAGATCTCTTTACCTCCCCGTCAGCTCACCAAGGATAATTTCCTGTCCATGCTCAGTTTTTCACAGTTAACCTCAGGCTCTTAGATGCTAAATTTGTAATTTCTCAGAGCTCTAATGTAATTGGTGCTTCCACTTTGTTTCATTCTGTTCTAGACATGAAAACACACATCATTTTGCTCTTACACTTTGAATTTGCTTAATTTCATTGCCTTTCTTGATGCCAAAGTCCTCTAACGTGCCGTCTGTAAAGAAAGCACCTGACCCTCCATTCTTTCTGCATCCAAATGAAGCACACTTGAGTTAGCCAAGGCAGATGTGACTGTCAGAATTGGATTCTCCCAGTGAAGCTCCTGCTTGTGGACATTAACTCTTACTCTGTGAAACTGCAAATTTGTGAGGCTGCTTGGTCAAGGATTTCCTCACAGGCTTCCTTGGTTTGCATCATGCTCTGCTGAGGTCATTTTTCCCTAGGGCATCTGTACTGTTTAGGGAGCCTCTTTTGAGGACTCACAGGTGTTAAGCTGTTAACTATTTATTTATGGGGAATATTCTCTTTTAATTGCAGACTGCCCGGGAGGAGCCCATTCACATTCTTAACGTGGCTATTAAAACAGACAGTGATGTTGATGATGATGGGCTGGCAGCCATGTTCAGAGAGTTCACACAAAGCAAGGTAAGTCACCTTGATTCTCCCTCTGGAGCTGTGTGATTGTGCAGGACACTCCTGTTCCTTTGGGAGAAGTCAGAATGTTCCTCAAGGGTTTGTTTGGATTTGTTTCCAAAACAAATAAATGCAGCAGCTACATCCTTAATTTACTCCATCTAAAACCTTATCACTTTGGTTGCTGCTACACCTTTCTGAAGCCTCCAGGTCATTGTTGCTCTTTGCAGTGCATTCTAATCCATCAGGTCAGGACTTCTCCCTTTAGTTTTTGATAGGATGAAAGACCTTTAAGGTTTTAAACACATCAGGTTGCAGTATGTATCTCCAGATGCTCTGACAAAATGTGCTGTATCCCTCTCCCTGGTGGTAGAGTTGTTAGGTGAGTAACAGTGGCATTAAAATAGCCTATATTTTCTGTATCATGATAGTCCTAGTGCAGTTCAGATTCTGCTTGGTGTTGGCATGTGGGAGCACCCACCTAGTATGATATTTCTGGCTCAAGGTGGAATTGATTTGCAGTGTTCTGTTGCTCCTTCATAAGTTTGGGATACACTTTGGAGTACCAGGTGTTAGTCCCGTGGCCAGTTGTGAGACAACATGGGTTGGGGACACCATCCTCATGTCCACCCTGCCCTCCGCTGTCTGCTGGCACTTGCTTTTCTGGTTGGTGTGAAGACCTCCATGGGCTTGTGGGTGTGAATAGCCCATCAGGCCCTGGAACCCTGCTGCATCCCTGGTACCTGCAACAACAATGGGAGAACTGAGTTGTTTCCAATTTCACTTCCCAGTGTGGGAGCTGGTAACCAATTCTCATTCCAAAATGGGGCTGCTATCCGTGCAGCTTCAGCAGCTTCCTGTTTCTTTAAGCAAAGAAAATAATCAAATATAAAAATTAAAACCTCCTTCTTTTCATCTGCTTGATCATGCTCCAGGCGTTTTATGGGAGGGGATAAAAGGGAAGAAATAATAAAAAAAAAAAATTCCAAAACACATTAAACTATCAAATAGGTTGATCCAAACTGTCCAAATAATCTTCTAGTCCCAGCATGTCGTGTGTGGTTTTTTTAATAGAAATTAGGATCATATACTTGTAAATGACTTGTGGAGGAGATTGAGGCAGTCAGTGTAAATGGAGTTTCTCCAGGTGCTGATGGCTAATCGCTCTGTAATAGCTGTGGACTTGCTGTGAGACCCACGTTATTACGATGTAATCAGAATCCTGTTGCTATGCTGTTATTGTCTGCCACTTGTGGAATTTTAAAAGCAATAACAATTTTTGCTTTTTAAATCATGGCATTATTAAAGTTATTTTCTTCCTCTTGCCATGAATATAGTCACTGACGCTCATTTTCAAAGGGCTTAACCTTAGTAAAACATTTCAGTCTGTGCCGAAAGGGGTTGTTTTGTTCCTGGTCTAGCTGAGTTCTTGTTTCTTTTTTGTTCTCCTTTTTTTTTTCCTTTTGCTTTTAGATTGGAAAAAGGAGGAGAAATGAAAAAGTTTTAGAAAGAGAAACAGAATTATGAAATCTTAACGCTTCCAAAGATCAGTGGTGTGGCAGATACTGATGGCAGCACTCATTTGAAATGTGGCTTAGTGGGATTTGATAAAGGAGCAACCAGAACAGATATTCTCTGATTTGTTTGAAAAAAAACGAAGTCACACCTATCATTGATCACCTTTGCAATACTGACACATCTGTCCCTTGGTCTGGGTTGTATGTGTGCTTATTGTGCCAAAATTCAAGTTTGTGCCACGTGCTTCTTTGGGCTAGTTCCTTTAAAACTCACTTTCCACCATTTTCCATGGCCTTACCATGGAAAATGCTGTGTTCCCTTTGCAGAAAAGACCAACTTACTGTGGCAAATGAACAAGAATATTTCCTGCAAGACTTGGACATGACTCTTCTGCTTTTCTTCTTAGCAGGGCTCAGCTGGAACACCGTGTTCTTGTGCATTGCTTACTGACCTCTTCAAATTTAATGTATTTGCTTGTGTGTGCTACTAGATGATCATCAGATGAGAAATCTTAGCTAAAAGCAGACTGAAGTGGACTAGGAACTTAGAGCACAGACACAGGAGGATCTGTAGAGCTTTTTCAGTTCATAGAACACTTTGGCATGATTTTGATGTGTCTTCTGTTAATCCAATCCATCCTTTTCACAGAAATCAGTCCTGATTGAACATGGCATTCGGAGGCTGACTTTCCTTGTAGCACAAAAGGTATTTTGATATCTCTCATGCTGCCCAGAACTCTTTGGTTTCTAGCTTGTAATAGCATTGACATTTAATGTGTTTTTTTCCCCAAATTAAGTGCTGTATGAACTGTATTTAGTGCTTTCTTCACTGTTTTTGATCTCTAAAATTTGAAATGGTTTTGATGAATTTGCTTAAAATGAATTTACAATTGTAAACAATCTTGGCACCTCTTGTATTCTTGAATTAATTAATTTTTGATTTTCATCCTAATTGGTAGCTTTCTTCTGCTTTTTTTTTTTTTTTCTTGTCTTCCCGTGTTTGCATGTTTCGTTTGTAAGGACTTCAGGAAACAGGTCAACTATGAGGTGGATCAGAGATTTCATGTAAGTAAAAAGGGCCTAGAACACGGTGGTATTCTTGACCTGAGGCCAGGAGACATGTAAGTGACTTGGCTTCTCATTTGGGTCTTAGGCATTTAATGGCAAGATTGGTGTCAGTCAAGTGAAGTATTTAAACAAACTTCAAATCCAGGAGTGGGCCTTTTGTGTTTGGTGGGGTCACTCACATGCTAAAGTCGCTCTTGTTACCTGGCTGAACTCATGAGTGCCACGTTGATAAAGGTCTTGTTTGTTTCTGTGTTGGTTTGTGTTCTAAAATGTAGTTATATAGTTAAATGTTTGTGTTTCTTACGTAGTGTGGTGATTTCTTTAGGCTTCTTGCTGATCATAGAACAACTTAGAGGCGTGATTGAAGCGATGTGCTAAATTTTCGTGGTGGCTTAGTGATGTGGAAAATGTTTGGTGCTCTTACTGCTGAGAATTACTTCTTTCCCCAAGGCTTGGGCATCAGTGAAGGCTGCTTTAGCCCTGTTTTCAAGGTGACAATGTTAGGGCATAAACCAGATTTTTATCCCTTGTCTATCTGCTTTACAACTCTGGAAGTTATTAGGAGTGCTGGAAGTGCAAGAAATTCATCCTGTGCTCACCACAGCTGGTTTAGAAGCTTTACGAATGGAAAACTAGTTTACAAGTGGGCAAAAAGAGTATTTGAACAAATGTGAGTATCACCACATGGGAGCTGCTGCTTGCAGGACAGGTACAGCTACGTATCAATCAATGGCTGATGTAGGGAACTGGGCTCTGGGACTTTAAGCAAGAAAATCCATGCTTTAGGTTTTTAAAAAGGAAGTTTTAGAGAATTGGATTGGTATTAGGGGATGAAAGACGAGAGTCTCTGAATAAGCAGAGTAGCTTGTGTCAGTGGTTGGAAAGGAGGCAAAGAATAAAAGGAGTTATCACGAAAAGCTTTCCCTGAGCTGCTGTTCAGAGCGATGGCCTCTTAGGCTGCGCCTAGTGCCTAAGCCAGAGGAGGCAGCGTGGTCATCATCTGCTCACAAAGTTTGTAGAGTACCTCTGGGATCTTTTGTGAGTGTCAATCTCTATTACTGTCTCCTATTCTACTCAGTTTATTACTGGACCAACTATTAACTTAGCCAGGGCCTGGGCTTGGGTTTGTTTTTTGTTTTAATTACAGTCTATATAATTAGTTCCCAGCATGTTGAGGTAATAGAGAGTTGCTCCAGCAAGCTTCCAATTTCCTCATCTCATTAGGTTTTTAACATGATTATTAGTATAATAATCAACTATGATGATTTCTGTTGTAGCTTTCCACATTCTGCGGTTTGCAGGGTGTCTTGATTGGCTAATTTAGGCAAATTATTTTGATTGTCTTGATGATGGTTGGTTGATTAGAACACAGCAGGGGTATAATTCTTCTGCCTAGGAAATGGAGCACTCTTCTGGATTTTTGGTACCAGAGCGCTGAGAATTTTTGTGTGTGTGCACATCTAATTATTATATTTGCCCACAACACTAGTCAGATGCCTTGAAAGCAATCACATTAGTGATGGAATGAGCATGGACGGTGTTAGGAGAAATTGGCAGCATGCAGAGGAGGACAGGTAGGAGGGATTTGGAGGAGAAGTGAGGAAACATGGAAGTGGCTGCTTGCTTGGGGGACAGTTGGTGCTCATAGGCTCACCTAATATGCCTGTTGCCTGAGTCTTTCAGGCAGGATTACTTGTACCACTAGCTAGTCTGGAAGGCACACTACAGGCAAACACAAGTTATTTTTCTGACCTGAGAGTCATCAGGTGAAGTTCTGGGGACTGTTTGTTATAGGAGGTGAGGAAGACGAGTAGCTAGAAGATTACTTCTAGCCTCAAAAGCTGTCTTGCCTAGTGGAGCCTTGTACTCCATCGCCACGCACTGGTTGTTGCACTGACTTGAGTCTTGCACTAGAAGTGAAGTGTGATTCAGAAATTCAGGGACTCCAGGTCAGATACCTTCTTTTTTTCTTAGTAAGACAATTCTGGCAAGTTGTGTGTGCTCTCTCAGGTCACAGTTAGCATAAATGGCTGGTATTCTCATCTCGATGCAAAGCATTCACAAGAGTTCCTCCACCCAGTAGAAATGTAATTCCTTAGAGCTGGGTGGCTTTGCTCGGGTGGAACTGGAGGGTTAGGTAGAAGGATGCTGTCTAGTCTTTCTCTATTCTTCTAGGACACGTGCAATACACCACAAAAATGTAAAGCCCTTAGTATTTGTTAGCATCTTATTTGTGAAATAGAATAAGAGAGAAGCCTAATCATATTTGGAAGATTATTGTGGAGTATTATTTAATACATGTGGATAAAGTTCTTTGATTACAATTCATAGTTTTCCTTGGGAAGAGAGTTTTTCTAGCAGTAATAGTATGAAGAGAGCTATAGAATAGAGCTCGTTGTTCTGTGCACATCTGCTTACATAACAGAGTGTTAATACCATTGCATGGCTCCCAAACATTTCCACAGTAATCATAATCATAATGGAACCAGAAGTTTCCCACTACTGTCTGGACAATTCCATGTTATTGTCTGTTAATAGTTGACAATAATAAAATCCAATCAAGTAGCCTCTGCTGAAGACAGATTTAAACTTCCTCTTCTGCCTTCTTGAGGGTAACTTGATTTTCCACCATGCTTTGGGATGTTGAAAAAGTAGCTGGTAACAGCATCTGTCCTCTCCTGTGCTGTGATCTGGCCCCTGAGCACTCTCTGCGTGGATCAAATGGCTTCCATTGGAGGGCTGACATTGTTTTTCTTTTCAAACAGAGGGAATTTCCAAAGTTCTTCACGTTCCGTGCCCGGGATAAGGTAAGTTTATTCTTAATACTTTTCTCTAAATGTTGGCTTTATCCTTTTTTCCAACACTGTTCCTTGCCAGTCTAAGAGGGTGGGAGCTTCTTCAGCCCAGCTTCACTGCCTGGTGCTTGGCCAGTCGTCCCCACACACACAACGATCAGTCTGTGATTTGGAGATAAACATTCATACACTTGGAAGCCTGGCCTGAACTTTCTGTTCCTGCAGATTTTAGTTGCAGTGTAACTAAGGGAGTGTTGGAAGCAATGGTTCAATATCAAACTTTATGGCTTCTGTGAAAAAGAGGGGTCTGAGGGGGGGTGAGCTTGAGAATTTGCTGTCTTGCAGTTTGTCTTCTACTGTGTATTTCAGCAATTTCAATGCAGCTCTTGGTGCTAACAAGATAGAAAATTCTGGATTGGATTCAGTTGAGTTTTTAGTATTTTAATTAAATATGAAATTTCACGTGGGGTGTTGTCTAGTTCTTCCCATCCTCAGGGTTTCAGCTTCTTAACTCACCCTCCTCTTTTCCCCCCTTCTCCACCTGTACGCTGCTGGGTACTTCCAGTTTGAGGAGGACAGGATCTACCGTCACCTGGAGCCAGCTCTGGCTTTCCAGCTGGAGTTGAACCGAATGCGGAACTTTGACCTCACTGCCATTCCCTGTGCCAATCACAAAATGCATCTCTACCTGGGAGCAGCTAAAGTGGAAGTGGGAACAGAAGTGACCGACTACAGGTTCTTCGTGAGGGCCATTATAAGGCATTCGGATCTGGTTACCAAGGTGAGTTTTGTCACCCAGACAGTGTATGAAACACCACAAGTCCTTCTAGGATCCTACATATGAACATATCACCCTTACAGTGTCATGGGTGTGCACTTTTTGCTCGTGCTGGCTCTGCAGAAGCACATCTTCAAAGGCATTTTTGTGCTTCAGGGAGTTTTTCCTGTGGTCCAAGTCAGAAATCCTTGTGTTTTGAAGCAGCAGTTGTTTCTCTGTGTTTCTCCTGCACTGCTGTGGTAATCATAGAATTGTAGAATGTGTTGGGTTGGAATGGACCTTTAAAGATCATCTAGTCCATCCTCCAAGAAGAGCAAGATTACTTGGATTTTCCTATCACAATTCTTAAAACAAAGATGTGGAAGGTGGACAGGTGAAGAGGAATGCAGGATGAACAGGAACACCAGCCAAGAACCAGTGACCACAGCTCAAAGACATAAATACCATTATATAAGGAATATGTGCCACAACCACTGTCTGTGTGGCCTGGTTGGTTTGCCCTATCTGGTTTGGGATTTATGCTGGTCTGAATGAGGGCTCAGGTCAGGTGGGCGTGTGAATCCAGTGGGAGTCCTGGCTCTGGGGCTGCGATGGATCCCTTTCAGGGTTGCACATCCTGCTGAAATTAATGCAACCTATTTTCTCGGTCAAGTCCTTCTGCAGTTTTTCAAACACTGTATATTCTTGGGCTGTGATTTTTGAGTAGAAAGTAAATTATTTGTTGACGGTATCTGGCAGGAGGCCTCCTTTGAGTACCTGCAAAACGAGGGAGAGCGATTGCTTTTGGAAGCCATGGATGAGTTGGAGGTGGCATTTAATAACACCAACGTGCGCACTGACTGCAATCACATCTTCTTAAATTTCGTGCCTACTGTCATCATGGACCCATCTAAGGTATGATCTCTTCCCTAGCTCTGAGCTGTTTGCTTTTCTTGGGTCTGACTCACCAGGATTAAATGGTCTTCTGTTGCCTTTTCATGCTATGTAAGTGCAGTTATTGACAGTGCATTTTAATACCGTTTGGTGAATGGAGTGCAGTTTCTACTAGTCATTTTGTAACAGAAAGCACAAGAAACTGGGGACCAGCATTAGAAGTGGGGACTTGAGGGTCAGTTTAGTTGCTCTACAAATACTGGAGTTCTGTTTTTCAGTAAAGAAAGTGGAGTCACAGAACTAATGGACGATGTGACCTAACAATGGCTTCTTGAGCTGCTAAACCAATGTCTCCTCAGAAGCAGAAAGAATGCTTTTTATTTTAGCTAGTTATGGCAAGCAATTAGTTTGTTTCATGTTAGGAACCTGTTTGGCAGTGAGGAAGGAAGAAACCTTTGGGTTTTCTTCCAATCTATGAATAAATATTAAATGTAGAATTTCAGAACTAGCAGAGCTTATATTTTTAGCAGAGTAATGTTGTCCTTCAGGGAATGCAGCTCACTTCCTCTGTGTAAACCAAGGAACAGCTTATTAAAAATACGTTTTGTATTTGAAATGAAACAATTTTAATAAGAAATAGCTTTAAATGCTCTTCTGTTTGTTATAAAAGTCCTGATTCTATCCAAATAAAACATGAGATAAGTCATGAACTTGAAAAGAATTTGTAAATTCAGCTACAAAAAAAGTGCCTCATCTTTCTTCTCTGAGACAAAACCACGGAGATCAACGTTATAAATAAATGAACATTAAGCTTTGTAGATGCATAAATGAAAGTGTTTAGACATGAAGCATGTTTCTGGTTAGCAGAACCACCACAAAGGAAGGTCCCAAACAAACTGTAAAGGCTGCATTTAGTTGGAAATCAACATTCTGTTCATGATTACAGAAAGATGAGAGCTGACCTTTCCTTATGAGAATAACTGAGAGTTTAAAAAGATGAATTGGTTACCAAAATAAGTATCTCTTGCTTGCTGGCTTTTAAAACATGATTAAAAATTTGTGGCCTAAATCACTTTGGAATAAATCCTCTCTCAACATATCTAAAATCTTTAGTTCCCAGGAAGTTCAGGAGGAGCTGGGATATTCCACCACTGGAGTTAGTCTGCCCTGGGTACCGTGACTTTCCCCTGAGCTGCTGGGGAAAAGAGACTTTTTCTTTTTTGAGAGAATGTTAAAAACAGCCTATAAATTGCCTTCTCTTAATATGCGCTATTTGCCAACAGTAGTATATTATAAAGTTTAATAGAACACCAGAAGGCCAAGCTCCAAGTAGTAATTGCTTTGTTGATTTAAAGCACCGTACCGTGCGTGTGGTGAAACATGGTTATGGTGTGGATAAGTGCTACATAACTGTTTGTCAGGGGTTTGCTTGCCCACGTTTGGTGGCTCTTAGCCATGAGCTGTGCCTGTGAGATGGAAGGCAGCTGAAGGGAAGCAGTGGGCTCCTTATGCCTTGCTGGGGCAGGGTGTGCCATGAGGAAAAAGGGATATGAATCCCGCACTGTCCCTCTACCTCAGTAGTGCCCAGGTTGAGTTCAGCTCCTACCCAGGGCTTGTTAGGATGAGAATGGACAGGTCACCAAGGTCCCCAGACAGCAGTGGGCATGTGCTGCTCTTTGGTGCTTCCAACTCTCCTTCTGTGATGGTCCCCCCAGATGCTGGGGCGATATTCCTCCTGAATGTCTGGGTGCCCCTTGGAGAGGACCTCACAGCAGTGGGATGGAGGGTGACAAAGCACTGAATGTATCTAGAAGGCTGAGGGAAATTCTTCTTCTGTGTTTCAAGATCGAAGAGTCGGTGCGGAGCATGGTGATGCGCTACGGGAGCCGCCTCTGGAAGCTCCGTGTCCTCCAAGCCGAGCTGAAGATCAACATTCGCTTGACACCAACTGGGAAGGCAATTCCCATCCGTCTCTTCCTGACCAATGAGTCTGGCTACTATTTGGACATCAGCCTGTACAAAGAAGTGACAGACTCCAGGACAGCCCAGGTATGGTTCCAAATGGCTCCAGGGTTTGATGAGCAAATTGAGGGGGACTCATCGAACCTGATGAAGCCCTTCTGTGGTTTGTGGTGTGTTCAAGTAATATAAAATTGCTGTTCAGCTTTGCCAAAGGAAGAAAAACGTAAAGATGATCTTGTGATAGGCGTGTGGGTGAGAAAATGTCATCAGTTATGTAAAAGTACATATCTTCTGATTGGTTTGTGTGTACCTTCAGTCACCTGTACATCTGTTTTCCTCTGTGGCAGAGTGCTCAAAAAAGTTATAGAAAAGTAATCCCTGTTGGTGCTCATCCTCTAGGCCATAATAAAAAGAAAATATTAATTATACATTTCCCTGAGTAGATAGAGAAAATGTGTGAACTTATCTTTTAAATTCTAAAGATATAGGGAATGACCTGGGTAGGATGATATAAAATTATTGAAGGTGCTTTTATATCATTTTTATGAAGCGTAATGGGCTCTTTTGTAATGGTTTGGGCTATTCTGGTATTTCAGCTTTTCATGGCGTAGGAATAGTGTGGTTAACTGAAATAGCTACATATGCTAAAATACATGGAGCATAGGATGCATGGAAAATATTTAAATACAGAAATGTTTGCATCTCCCTCTGTAATAATCTCTCTGCCATGCAGTAGTAGCAGCAGAATAAATCACTTGGGCACCGTTAATGTTGAACACAAAGTGCTGAGTCACCTTTTCTCCCCCTCTGCTCCATTTACATTTTTCCAGCCAGCTGCCTGGCCGTGCAGCCGCCCAGTTCTAGAGATCCCAGGGCAGATAGTGTCTGTATGTTTTACTTCATTTCTGCCTTCAAGTGGAGATGAGGAAGGAAAAGAACATTTTAATAATCTCCAGTAGCTGAGCTTAACACTTGGGTTTTGTTAGTCATTTGTGAAGGTCACCCTTCCTCTTAAACTTGGTCTCTGATGAGCTTTATTTTTTTAAAGCCAGGGGAATGTGCTTGTGTGCGTACAGCTTTTAGCAACTTCCCCAGTATTTGATTCTTTTTTTATTCTAATTTTTTTTCTTACAGGATATTAAAACGTGTTCAAGTAAAAAATTATAATTATAGGAATTATTTCAATTAACTCTTTGCGTAGTTGGGAGGAAGATTAGTCTTACAAAGCTCGAGGGTGTTAGTTTTCAAAAAAAATCTGGTAAACTTTTTAATGATGATAATAACCTCATGATAGAGGTTTATAGGATGGGTTCAGATCTGTGTGTTCTTTCCTGTGTCTTCAGAGGTTTATGTTGAACTTAGAGAATTCTTTTAAAAGAATTCAGACATTATACTGGGTGCTGGGCACTTTCATGTCTTCTGAGGAGTGGAAAAATAGGTTCATGATGAGAGCAGGACCCTGATCTCTTGTTCCGCAGTTTCTGTGATAGTGAGTGGTGATGCTCAGCAGAATTCTCCAGTTCCACAGAACTGCTCTGAAGCTTTCCAGAGACTTAAGGAGAATTGGTCCCCAAGTGCAAGTAACAGATCCTAACACAGACACTGTCACAAATATTGTTACCCTGAATAACACTGATCAAGCTACTTCTCAAGGCAACATTTGTGAAGAGCGTTTTTAATCAAAAAAACTAAAATAGGCTTTACTGAATTTTGTCTTTAATGGAATGCTTCAATTAATTCATCTTCAATTCCAAAAACATCTGCTGTTTGTAACATCATTTCTGCCCACGATTCTGTTAAGAGCAGCCTCACAGTGCAGCCTTGTCCCAGTTAAGCTGCGCTTCTCCTGTTCCTTAGTGGAAATAGATTTCCTTCTGAGTCCTGGCTGAGCGGAATATATAGTGCCATGAAGCATGGCAGCTGATAATTCATGTTGCTACTCTGGGAAAATCTTTTAAACTTATAATATCAAAACTTCAAGCCAAATGACATATGCAAGTCTTGACCTAGCTTCCACCATCAGTCGGTGGAGATGCGGGTGCCGCGCTGCTCGACTCCATAAATAACAGAGTTCTCCTCTCTGCTCCCAGCTATCACCATCCATCGGCGTAGGTACGGTGTCAGGGGAAATACTGGGGAATGTGAAGCCATCTAAGTCACAGGCTTTTTTTCTGTGGGGATGTGGCTCTGCTCGCTTCGTGTCCTGCTGGGATGTGGTAATAAGTCAGTGATGCTCAGATCCCTGCAGTAACGGTCCAGCGCTGTCTCCAAAGGGTAGTAGTGCTTGATGAAGCATGGGGGCTACAGAATACATGACTATTAGCATTGATAGAGAACAGAAACAAGTCGGATAAGTCTGGAATATCCTGATGATTTTTGGTAAAACCTGGATGAGATGGGTGTGTGGAACCAGTGGATTCAGCAGTAATTGGTTGTGTTTTGTGCTGCAGATTATGTTCCAGGCATATGGGGATAAGCAGGGACCACTTCATGGGATGCTGATCAATACCCCATACGTGACCAAAGACTTGCTGCAGTCCAAGAGGTTCCAGGCACAGTCTTTAGGAACATCCTATGTCTATGACATTCCTGAGATGTTTCGGCAGGTAAGTGGGTGGGTTGTCCTGAACTTTTGTACATTCAAAGCACTCCTGTCAGTTGCCATCTTTGCTTGTCAAGGAAACAAGTAGCCTGGAGCAGCCAAAAGAGGTCCCCCAGGGTCTACACAGGTATGGATTGAGGTTGCTTTGAAAGAAATTAGGACTTTTGATACACAGCCGCTATAGTTCCATTAATAAGTCAGAAGGCAGAAGCTGAAATGTGAACTGCCTTCCATTTCTTGTGTATGTCCTTTTGTTTTCCCCTTCCTAGAGGGTTAGACAGCGCAGGGGTGTGATGATTCCTAGGACTTGACTCTTACATCATTGAGTGGGTTAATGAATTGCAGGATTTATTGTGTATCTGATGTGCTGAGTCTTATCTTGAATCACATAATTTGAATTACACTACTTTGGGTGAAACTGTGTTTCATGGTTTAAATTCCAGAGTAAGTGATACCCACTGAATATTGTCAGTCAGACTGGTGGGAGGGATATTCCAGAGTGTTCTGAGTGTTAAGTCAAACTGGGTTAAATAAAAATTTTTGCAGATGATGTTCTTAACGAGAATTTCTCTTTAATCATCTAGTCTTTGATTAAGCTGTGGGATTCTATGAATGAACATGCATTCCTGCCAACACCACCACTGCCTTCTGACATACTGACGTACACGGAGCTGGTGCTGGATGATCAGGGCCAGCTCGTGCACATGAACAGGCTGCCGGGAGGAAACGAGGCAAGTTGCACTTTCTTTAATGCTACTTCTCTTCCCATGTCCTGCAGCACCTTGTGTTTTTGGTCTGGGTTTGACAATTGTAATGAAAATTTACCAGCCGGGCACAAAATCTATTCATTTGGTCGTTCGCAGATGAAATCGTTCTCTTGAAAATGAGATTTTTGTTTCATTAAAAATTAATACCTTCCCCACAATAGGTATTTTAACCAGAGTAAATGATGATTCCATTTCCAACCGGTGCCTATGCAGTTTTTCCTTCATAATTAAAAAGTGCTCATTCAGCTACTCCAGGTAACTGGGGTTTGTGGTTGAGCAAAATATGTTTTACAAGACTAAATAGAAATGCTTTCATTGGCTTAAAAAAAAAAGGGGGAAAAACAATTTTATGCTTTCTGTTGGCATACATGCAGCATTTGTTTGGCACGCTGGCGAGCTGTGTGCAACATCCCCCTCTAGTGAAGGACTTTCTAGAGTCTAACAACTACTGGTGCTGTCGGGGTAGTAGAGTTACTCCAGCTCATGCAGGAGGAGGCTGTGCTGCTGTGATGGACTTTTCCTGGGGTGTTGTTAAGGATTGCAGCATTGAAGTGACTGGAGAATAAAGCTGACTAGTAGAAGGTGTGTTGGGGTTTTTTTTGCCTAGTCTAGGTGGGATTCAGTGAGTGAAAGTTCCTACAGTGATTTAAATTTGAACAGTTCAAAGTGGTAGTATCATTTTTATTTTATTTTTTTTCTTAGCATCGTTGAACTGGCATCATCCTGTTACTAGATATATAACTTAAGATTTGCAAAAGCTCTGTTCAAAAATGTCAAGCATAGTGATGAGAGGAAAGAGGGGTTTTCATCACTATTTACTGCATATATCTTGTCAAGGAAAGGTTTTGAATGTGATGTTTTCAAATGGAACCTAATCAGTAACTGGTGGCTATGGGAGCCCTACGTCCTTGTCTCCTGCTTGACTATAGGAGAACTGTTTTAACTGGTATAATTAAACCTGGAATGAGCTATTCCCTGCATTCGTAGTGAAAGCTGAGGCTGCGGTTCTGTGGAGGCTTATGCCATCATCTTTCTCTCTTTCTCTGCTCTCGTTCAGCGTTTGAGTGGATGGTGGCTGGGGAAACAGCAAAGTCCCTCAGGGACGTAGCTCTGTTCTTGCTGAAATTACAAGCACAGAGCTGCCTGGGCATGAACATGTAGTGTTTACTCTGCCAGTATGAATACAAATAGTCTTATTATAAGAGATTCTGTACCCAAAGACCACCAAAAAAAATTAGGAGGTTTTTTTAACCCTTGGTAGACTCAGTTGTGCTCAACCTGTAAAGAAATTACGTGGATCTTGTGATGCGCACTGGAAAAAGGGGAAAACGTGACGTTCTCCCCACTTTTTCAGCCTGGCTGATGAAGATTGCTTCTTGAGGAGGAGGAGGTCCATGGCAGAATCAAACCTGCCTTTTAATGACTTCCCAGAAACGAGGGTGCTGGCCACAGCAGTGAAATCCCAGCCTAGGGCTCGGTGTCTGGGGGCAGCCCAGCGAGCGGTCACCCTGAGGACGTGCTCTGTGCCTCACAGAGAGGCTGCAGCTCCCAGCTCGTCGTGCTGAGCTGTCAGCCTGGCCTGTCAGCAGCTGGATGAGTTGCTGTAGGACCATTTGCAGCTGGAATGAGGTTTGAGGCTTTGGTATTGAATTCTGTTACCAATAGCCACCGCACACAATAGCGCTCATTGACTGGGGAGAGCAGACAAGCTGGGGAGAGGTTCCAGCAGCGCTCTGAAGGACGGGTGACATTCAGGAGGTGACGAACGGGCTCATCCCTCCCTGCTGCACTTTCTTTATCTGGATGAGCTGACTTGAGGCTTTCACGGTTTAATTCCGTTCAGCTGAGGAAACACATTTCCACAAACGCACACACTCAAGTTTCTCTCTCCAAAGAAGGTGGCTGCAGGGGTGGAGAAGAAAGAGCCGGGATGCGAGATGAATTCAGAGCATAAGCCTCTTCTTTGTTAAGGCTGTAAGTGGATCCATCCTGCTTTTTTTTTTTGAGAATCAGTCTGCATAGTATCTGGGCAGAGAAATACAGCATCTTATCTGCCAGGAAGCAAAGATCCTTGGGGTAATCCATCTATGTGGCAGTAGCTGGGAGTATTGCATAGGAAGAGGAGACATGCCACGAGGAACAGGAGAAAATATTAATTGATTCTGCACCTCTTCTGTATGATGCAGTGATGAACTGTTCTCAAAATATGGCACATTTCCTTGGCTCTCTAAACTTGTCTACATTTGTTAAGGAAGAGTTTTGTCCTCACATCGATGTATTTGACTTCAGAATGCAACAAGCCCATAGACACTGAAAATCACGTTACAGGGAGGTGGTCCCTAAAGAAACAAGTGCAGTGGGGAAGTGAGTTCCCAAGCTTTGCAGCGGATTGCTTGGTAGCCTTAGTCAAAGCTTTCACTGCTTCAGTTTGTTCATGTCCTAGTGAGATGGGACTGTCTTGGGGGGTAATTGAGACAAATACATTTTAGGAATCTTGGTACTTGCTAAATAAGCACTGGATATTATGTTATACAGCATTCCCCCAGTTTTAGTTAGTAATCCTTGATGGTCAGTGCTGATGGAATCTGCCTCAGACCCCAGCGAGCTGACAGGCAGGGGTGCTTGGTAGGAACTTTCCTAGTAAATGTGATTTAAAAACATTTTTCCCCTTTCTTCCCAGTGAAAATTCCTGATTTTTCTGAATCCAGTGTCTTTTGAATGATTGTACAGCTTATGTTTTTTACTGAAGAGGAATTTCTATTGCAAACTTTTGACTGTGGTACATAGAGCTGCTGTTTAGTGCATTTAGTCCCTGTTCTGCTGGGTTTAGCAGAGATGTTGATTCCCACATTGCACAAGTGAGCACCTCTCCATCGTGCTGTGGGCTGTTTGGAGGTAGGGCTTGTCTTTCCTGGTAGAGCCCTGCTACACAGTGTGAACAATTGCATTTTCTCTATGTGAAAAGGGGTCAAGACACTTTCTTCCCCTTAAAGCATCAGCTGAGCTGAGTGCCCTAATTGTTTTACCTAGCAGATGAAATTGAGAAACCAGCATAAAATCCGGGAGATTTGTGGTCAGCATGTTCAGCTGGATGTCAACAACCGAAGTTGCAATCCCTGCTCTGGCATGAGGCAGAGCAGGAGCTCGAAGCTGCATTTCTCCTGCCCTCTCAGAGTTTGCAAGCAGTGATCTGGGCTAACCTGGCCACGTTTTCAGGGAAATCTGTGAAATGGGAATTCTCAAGAACTTTCACAACGCAAGAGGTTTTTCTCTGCTTAGCTTGTGACCACTTCGCGGTCCCACCACCTTATTTGGCACTAATTATCTCTTTGCTAGGAGTCTCAACAAAGAAGCCAAAGACTTAATGGACCATGAAAATACAACTTGCTGTTTATTCCTAGACAGTGCTCGCTCCCGAGCAGAGATCCTGGCTTGTCATGGCCACGCGAGGGAGCTTGCCGTGCTGCTGGCCCTGCCGCCTGCTCTTGCAGCACAGGAGACATCACTAACAAGAGCCTTTTTCCAACCTCTTGTCCACCCTGTGCTGCCAGAGTTCTTCCTGAAGCACATCTGCTCTTTCTTTGGATTGCAGACAAGGCCTGGATGTTGCCAGGAGCTTTTTGCTAGATGGTTTCAGTTCTGGATCCTTCCTGTTAAAGCTTGTGATCTCTGTCCTGGTCTCTAGTTACTCTTTTGTTGTTGTTTTGATTTTATTTTTATGTGTGAGTCCTCTGACTGGTCTGGTTGTTCTGACACCCCTGCTCACATGTGAGACTGCTCTGATAAGCTCTGTGGGCTACCAGAGGATTTCAGTAAGCCAGCACCCTTGACAAGACCAAATGTGCCACACTACAAAGTTGAGAAGACTCTGTGCATAATTCTCAGAGCCAGCAGGTACAGAAGGGAGCTGAAGAAGATGGTGTTTTATCAGCAGAATCAACCACCAGTTGGTACCTCCCTTCTAATGCTCCTGAGTAAAGACTGAAGGGGCTTTAGGACAAGTGGGCCATAATTTATTGTCCAGCCATGAGCATATTGAGAGCTAAGCACCAGAGGTGGATGCTCAGCCTGGCTCCAGGCTGACTCTTAAGATAGACACGGACCATTGAGATGCACTGAGTTTATATAGGTGGGAGGACAAAAATCCCCTTGTAGTTGTTTGTAATCTTAAGCATTTTACTCTGAAATGTCTTTAAGAAGAAAATTTTAAGTTCATACCACAGCCTGGATGCTTATCTGGGTTATAACACAAGACTTTAAACATTTGCAAGGGTTGGAACTAGATGATCTTTAAGGTCTCTCCCATCCCAAATCGTTCTATGATTCTATGATTTCTGCTACTTTACTTTTAAATAAATGAAAGCCTTTTTTTAGTGGCACAATCTTTGGTGTTTCTAAGATCTTCAGTGGGCATGTGGGGTAGAGGTGTGTGATTGGGACTTTCTATTGGGAGGGCTGGCTGTGAAAAGCTGCAGCACCTCGTGCTCTTTGACAGTGTGAGAGGAGCTGATGCTGTTGTCATAGAATGGATGGATTGGAAGGGACCTCAAAGACCATCTAGTTCCACCCCCTCTGCCATGGCAGGGACACCTCCCACTAGACCAGGTTGCTCAAGGCCCCATCCAACCTAGCCTTGAACACCTCCAAGGATGGAGCATCCACAATCTCCCTGAGCAACCTGCTCCAGTTTTTTGGGAGCCCTTTGCCCGGCAGCTCCCCTCTGTCCTGTCTGTCACCCAAGCCTCTGGTGCTGCTCCATGGTTATGTGGCTGTGCTAAACTGGAGGAACCTCTGAAAAAGCCAGGAATTGTGTGAGCACAGACAAGTGAACAGGGCTAGAGTTCAGAAGCACATGGCAGCTCTACTGCAGACACGACCTGTAATGTAGTGACACTCTCTTCAAATGCCCACTGAAGACAGCTTTGTTCCGAAGATTAGCATATTAGCTGGATCTTAGTGTGAAAAGGTAATTCCCTCAGCCTGCTGGAGAACTCAATATATTACTTGTCATTCTTGAGCTGGGCATTCTGATGTTTTTCTATAGCACTTTATGTATTTTGACTACAATTTACCGTGATCCTCTGGCGCTAGGGCTGCTCCATCCGCTGATAAGACCCAACTAATCTTCAAGGACAAGGAGAACGTGGGTGTGAGGAGTGCCTGCAGCAACACCCCACGTTACCCTTCAGCTCCAGCTCTGTCCATGGAAAATGTGTCATTTTCCCTATTGGCACTAGATGTCACAGTTTTTCCTTCTCAGCAGCATAAGGATCAGAAATAATCGGTGGTGGGAGCTGTTAGCTGGAGCGTGGGCAGGCAACCTTCCTTCCTTGGGAACGTGGGAAGGTCTGGCCAGGAGAAACTGGAGAGCAGTGGGCAGAGGGCTGCTGGAACTCTGCTTTGGCAGCTCCCTGCATTGCCTGGGGCTGAAAGGTGTAGTTAATGAATTTTAGACAAGCAAAGCTTAATAGTTGAACTGCATGTTCTGCTTTGTCACCCCATGTTCTTGCTTTTTATGACAGGCACAGGGTATTAAAATATCCGCTGGGCTACTTATGGCAGGTGGGAAGGACTTGGGGAAAAGCAGAGAATGGTGGTGGCCAAGTCAGTGGATCAACATGAAGGGTGAGGAGAACACCCATGCCCCAGAACTAAATGGTGACAATTTCCCAGAGCCAGAAAAATCCCAGAAATAGAAAAAAAATTGCCAGAGATTACTCTAAAAATACTTGTTCCTCTTTGAATTTCCCAACCCTTCTTCTTGATGAGTTTTGGGAACAATCCTGACCTGCAGGCTCCTCTGGCAGTAGGAAAGGGTTTAAATAACAGGGAAGCTGGACGACTATTTGTGCTACACAGCAAGTGGTGTCTCCTCATGCGAAATACTCGTGATGCAATTTCAGAAGGTGATCCTCCTTTGGCAGAATAATTTTAGCCCCCATCAGTGAGATGCTCAGAGGTCACAATGAGAGGTGGGGGTAGGGACCAGGATTAAGCACGTTTTGTGTCATGGGCTGGAGAGAGTTATTTTTAGTCGAAGGTGGAATGTCTGGTGGCAAGTGGAATATAATACAAATTAAAAGAGGGTCCCTGTAGCAGCATTGAAAGCTGACTTATTTTTTTTTCTTACTTCTATGACCAGATCATTTAATGTGACTTTAAGAGTAGTAGGTGTGTGCATGGGAGGGGGGGATGTCTTCTGAACCCTGTTAGAGTTAGGATGGGTGCATGTCACAGTGTATATGGAGCATCTCCTGAGCTGGACAGTGGTTGTACAGTTAAGCAGGAGTGCTCTGTGACACCTTGAATTATGTGAAGGTTTCATATTCGTGCAGATCAGTGTCTTCAACGTGCTGTTTCTCACAGTGCTATGGACACAAGATCTCCCATGGCCTGATTTTTGAAAAGTCTATAGCAATGCTAGAAGTTCAAGGTTTGAAAATGCTTTCCTTAAAGAACCAGGGGTTATGAGCCTCTGACATAGACCTTCGACTTAGAATATATCATAATTATTTTTAAAATGTTTTTTGAAGGTTATAAATAAATCCTTTTTTAAATTATTATTTTATATAACCGGATGTGACTGTTGAATATCCTAATGCTGTCAAACGCACGCAGAATTTCATTTTGTTATCTTTCTTGTCATTCTGACTTTTACCAAATGTTTACATTTAAATCACACCTCTAATAGGTGTTTGTGGTTTTTGAGAACACTTTACAAAAATTAAATTCTTGTGTAGGAAATAACCCCACACACCATGGGTGAGGCTCTCAGGACACTGAAAGCAACGATCACCCATAATCTAGTTGCCAAAGAGCAAATAAAGCTTTAAATTTCCTGAAGGGTTTTTAAATCCTCAAATATGAGTGTTACTAGATCAGACGTAGAAGTGGTGAAGCAAAGAGTTTTATTTTATGTTTTGATATATGTGTTTGAACACGGGTATATGGTGCTGTAGACAAGAAAGTTCTTGCCTACAAGAAAGCTCCTAGTAAAGGTTGTCTGTTGCTGTCTGTAATACAGCTGAAGTTTTCTGCCTAGGGAGAAATTATTTATTATTTAGTTTGGAAAGCTTCATCAGAAACGCTTTTGTTTAGGTGGAGAAGCTGGCAGTGGTGCTCACAGTTGGCTTTGTGGGCTTGCAGCAGGAACTTTGAATCTGATAGAGAATTTGGTTTGGGTTCAGCATTATGCCTTTTGCTATCCCCTAGAGCTTCTTCCCTTACCACACAGATGTGTGTGTATGCAGTAAAACTACATTTACACCATCTTGAACGGGGTTTTTTGAGCTTTCCTTTTGGTGCTCCATGGGCTTTCCCTGAGTATCCATTAGTCTTTTGCTGGTTTGCATCCTGGCTTGCCCTCCAAGTGCCCTTTGATCTAGTGCAAGGAACCAAGACAGAGGGAATTCACATCTCCTCCAGCCCACTGTGCTGCACGATGCCTTTCACTGAGCAAGCCTTTGTCACGTCTCATCCTGGAACCATTTCTTCCCATCTCTCAGCCCCTTGGCCGTGTGGTCTTCAGGAGAAACATGCCTACATGTGCTTGGCTGTGCTGCCCGCCACCACTGCTCTGATTGCTGAATGACACCTTTTTCTGAGCCAAAACAAGGGAGATTGAAGGAATCCTGGGTTTTGGCACTCCCCCCTTGTCAAGGCGTGAATCTGACTGCCTCTAGCAAACCATGTGCATCGTGCCCTTCTTCGGGGAGTTAGGTCATGCTGCTTTTGATCACAGTATAGGTGCAGAGAGTCTCTCTTTGAGATCTGGCACTGCTGGAGCGGGTCCAGAGGAGGGCCACAAAGATGATTAGAGGGCTGGAGAACCTCTGCTATGAGGATAGGCTGAGGGAGCTGGGGTTGTTTAGCTTGGAGAAGAGAAGGCTCCAGGGTGACCTAATAGCAGCCTTCCAGTATGTGAAATGAACCTGCAGGAAAGCTGGAGAAGGGCTTTTTACAAGGGACTGTAGTGATAGGACAAGGGGCAGTGGCCTGAAACTGCAAGAGGGTAGATTTAGATTAGATATGAGGAAGAAATTCTTCACCATGGGAGTGGTGAGGCACTGGCACAAGTTACCCATGGATGCCCCATCCCTGGAAGTGTTCAAGGCCAGGTTGGATGGGGCTTTGAGCAACCTGGTCTAGTGGGAGAGAGGTGTCCCTACCCACAGCAGGGGGGTTGGAACTAGATGATCTTCAAGGTCCCTTCCAACTTTAACCATTCTATGATTCTATCTGAAGTTCTGAGCATCAGATTTGAATGATGAAACACCAAAATTACTACATCTACATAAAGTACAATTTCTGAGTCATGGTTTGCCTCCAGAACAGACAGAGGTTCTGAAGGTGGAATGAAGCACGTGTTCCTTGATTTAACAATGTCAGAAGGTGCTTTCATTAACGTTCAGCTTTGGCGTTACCAGTGCTCACATGCTAGACCACTACAACTGTTGCATTTCCTTTCTTATTACAATTTTTTAATGCAATAAATACTGACATGCAGATATCTTAATGTTCTACGTATACATTTTTACATATGAAACTTGGATATGATACAGATGCAACAGGATGCGAATTGTTGCCAGGGTTCTGTAAGTTCAGTTGTCCTACTTAGAGATTTCAAGACCCACGTTCAGGTTTCCAAATGTGGATGTAAATAAGTAAAATGGAGCGTGGCATAAAGTACCTCAACTCAGGCATCATTCTTGTTGTGAGAGAAGCAGAATAAACCAACCCAATTGGCACGGCTCAAGTGTAGATGCTTAAAAAGAGCATAATAAGCTGTTCTTGCTTACATCAGATTTTCTGTCAGCCAAGCTTCTCCAGGAATTACAGGTCTTGAAAGCTCCCTCAGCCTGCCCAGCAGCCACCATTCATGCTGGCTTCTCTCCTCCTGGAGCTGCTGAGCTCCCAGGAGCCAGCCTGGGATCGGTTTCTCCCCCATTCCCCTCGGCGCCTGTTGTCGACAGCTCCGGCTGCCACCAGCAGTCAATTTGTGACTGCATCAGTGTGTGTATTACTGTTCACATCGATAGCGCAATTAATGTTGAAGTCAATTTTGGTGTTAATTTTAGGCCATGATTAGTGTTGACACTGCGTGTCAAACTAACGGCGTTTATGAGCGCCATGAAAACGAACATTAGTTAATATGGTGGTTTTACTATCTGTTAATGGTTGCATTAAGCCAAGGATCTAGTGGGAGAAGGTGTGTATAAAATTACATATATAAAACTTGTGTGTAATGTATGTGTGCCATGCAATTCTGCACTGCTGGTGCTATTCAGGGAGCAAATGGCATCTGAGCGCTGAATCCTAATCACAGTTTGGAGCATCAGAAATAATGATCACTTCTGATCGGAGGTTGTGAATAATTCATCTGGTTTGATTTCCACGTTCTGTCCAGTGATACTTTTCAAACCAAATGTGTTCCTACAGGAGAATAATGGTCCCACTTCTTATGGAAATACTGTGGCACAAATCATTTTGCCAACATAAAAACAGTTAAATAAGACGGTTCCTGCTTTTATTTTTTCCCCCCTCTCTTCTTCATTCTGGGGTGTGCTGGGAATAGAGCTGTGGCAGAAGCACTTTCCAAACTGTGCTGGCTCTTAAGAGCCTGTTTTGAAGGCACCATCACCCATGATTGTTCTGACAGTGCTCTTAGGTGATTAGCTCAGCCTGTCTAATTAACCTGTGAACTCTCCCTTTTTCTGGCATGCTGCCGTTAACTTAAAAAAATCATCTCTTTTTTTTTTTTTATTATTTTTTTCTGAAATATAAAACTATACCTCCACTGCCCATAAATTTAAATGGAATCTACATTGTTCATAGCAAAAATAAAAAAATCCTTAGTCTTGCCCTGTGATTTTTATTACTGGATAAATGGCACAAAACATTAGGGAGGCAAAAAGACACACAAGTTATTAAAGCACTTCACTTTTCTTTTTTTTTAAACTGCAAATGATTGCTCCATATTTGTCAGCTATCAACTATTTGGAAGAGTTTATGTTTGCTATGCCCTGGCTAGACAGTTTTCCCTAGTGAATGTTACCAAAAGGGATTTTATTTACATAGAGGATACAGGAGCTCAGGTTAAGGAGCTACTCCAAGACTTCTGTTACAACCTGAATTTTCTAAATAAGAAATGCTTTTAATTTGCTTGTTTTCTGTACTGTCAAAAATCGTCAAGCTGGTCAAAGTGAGGAAAATCTCTTCACATCCTAATAGGTGATGCAGACTGTGGACCAGTCCTGCATACTCACTGGGCTTGGTCACTGGTCCCTAAGTCCTGAAGCACATCTTAATTCATTGGCCTCACCCGTGAGCTGAGGGTGCTGGGATTGTACTTTTACTGTGTTGTGGTTATTGTGTTGGTTTCTGGCAGCGTTTTTAAGTGTTTCTAACCTGCAGTTTACTGCCGTGACAAGAATTTAGCAAATACAAAGCCTGAGCATTTCTCCTGGTGCTCGTGTGGCTGATGTTCACCCGATTGTGCTTGAAGCTTCCTGGTGTGGTCCTGGCTGATGGGATCAGTGTAGCTGCAAGGGAACGACTACTTAGGCAAAACTCTGTAAATCAGTGTGACTTCTGTGCTCTTTTGGAAGAAGTTCACAGTGCAGTTTTAAAGAGCATATTACCCCATCTTCCCCGTGGGCTTCTGTCAGTAAGTAAAGCTGCTTTCTCTGGTGGTATCAGAAAGATTTGGTACATACCTACTTAAGGAGGAAAAAAAAAAGCCTCTAAAATATGGTAAAGAACTGAGCTGCAGTAGGTGATGGGGTATGGACAGGCATCCCTTATTGTAGAGGCTAATCTTGAAGTCTCTAACTTTCCATTTGTGAACTTTTTTAACCTGCTGTTTCTAATTGCAAGCTTGCCCACAGTTGAGAATCGGAACAGAAACACAATATCCAGCCCCTGGCATTTCTTTTCCTGCAACAGTCAGGTCAGAAGGACAAAGCTTGCTTTTCTTCTCCTTTCTTCACCTTTATTTTTCCTTTTTCTGCTGTGAAAGTCCAGCAATAGAAGAGCAGAAGGCCAAGGAGCCCCTCTGGCTCTGTAGGTTTGTTTGGGAGGCTTTAGATCATTCTTCCAGGCTCTGGACTGCTTGTTGGTGTGACCCCTGGTCTCTGCACACGCCTTTGGCCTGATTAACAGCCACATCCACTTGTTCTACAGCATTGCAACTTTTCTCTTTAACTTGGCAATAATACTGGTATTTTAGCAAAGCATCCCACTGACTTTTAGGGATTTATGCCCCTGTCTTTGAAACTGCTGCGGCAGCTCTCTCTTCCAAACACTGTGGCTGCTGCTAGGATGTAACTGTAAATCTGCAAATATTCAGAGGCAAACAGATTAATCCCTTACAACGTATCAGTCAAAATAGCAGTGGATGAAGCTGAGACCAAGGAGAAGGTGAACTGAAACATCATCGTTCCGTTAACTTGCAATCTCAGCTCTCCGAAGGGGAGGTGTAAGGGAAGGATCTGCCAGTAGCCGGTTGTAATATTTTTGGATTGCTGCCTGCTTTACTTCCAATGACCCTTTGATTAATTCCTCCGCCTTTTTATTTTTTTTAATGAGCCTATTATGGCATATCTTATTGCAGATGCTGATTGGATCTCAACTGTGTATTGTGCCATTTTGATTTGGATTAAATGGCACATATCTATCTGCCGCGTCTCCCCTCTCCCCCTCCCGCTTTAGTTCATCATGCTCAGAATTCAGAGTCGCTACAATGAGAGTTTCAACCCTCCTGATTGCAGAGGATGTGCAATCGGCTTGAGGAATGTGTACTCAGAGCTTATGATCCTTGGGCAAGCGGAGACTGGGTGATGCATGTGGCTTTCAAGGAACGCTGCTATTTCCATCTGTTAATGGCATTCCAGGATGGCCAACTCCTCAGTGCAGTGATAGGCGGCAGCTGAGAGATGGGAGATGCAGGCTACAGATGCTGCTGATCTTCATAAGATGGGCCAGAAGAGATCATCTGGTGATTTTTAAAAGAAAAATATGCAGGAAAAAAAAAAAAAGCATTAGTTATCCAGGCAGGCTTGGAAAGAAACTGCTGTGATATTTGGGAAGGAAAAAGGGAAGAGCCAAAGACATGAAAGGAAGGACAGAAAAAAAATATGGAGGTGGTTATGAAATAAAAAATTATTAAAATAAGGGCAGGGTGAGAGAAAGCCAGGGTGCTGAGGTTCTGGGGTGATATCTGGGTAGCCTGAAGCAGATGGTCAGGAGTCCTGCACAGCAGCACATCCATCCTCTTCCTGTGAGCTCTGGCACTGGGAATAAACACAGCACCTGCGAGAGGGGCATTTGCAGAATGTGCTTTGGGCCTGTGACAAACCCCTGAATGGGGAGCAGGAGGGCTGATATTGGTGTCTAGGGTGGGGAGAGAGAGATGAAGGATGTGCCCCAGTGAGTGTGGAAAGGACCGAGTCCTGCCAGCTGTGCTCTGCCTGGGCAGCGCCGATGGGAGCTGCTGCTGGTAGAGCTCCCGAAGAAAATGTGGAAAGTGCAGCACAGAAGAGAAAAATGGCCCCTGTGTGGTTCCCTCTTTCACATCTTGAAGACAAGACGTACATTTAGGTTTTGTTATTCACTGCTCTTTGATTGCAGATCGGGATGGTGGCCTGGAAGATGACTCTGAAGACCCCTGAGTATCCAGAAGGCCGTGACATCATTGTCATTGGCAATGACATCACATACCGAATAGGCTCTTTTGGGCCTCAGGAGGACGTGCTGTTCCTGAGGGCTTCAGAGCTTGCTCGAACACATGGTATCCCCCGTATATATGTGGCTGCCAACAGTGGAGCCAGGATTGGCTTGGCTGAGGAGATTCGGCACATGTTCCATGTAGCTTGGGAAGACCCAGATGACCCCTACAAGGTAAGGAGGCACAGGAAGCAATAGCTCTCAAAAGATCTTATTTTTACACTGCTTTTTTTAATAGAGGTGAGGGTAAATATTTGCTAGACTATTAGGTCCAAAGTTCTCCTTGGTATGGAGTCTCTCAGACAGCAGGATTGGCACCCAGAGTTTGTGCTAAATGTTGAAAACATCCCTAGATTTCCCTGACCTCAACTGGAGCTCCAGTGTTAAAAGAGGAAATTCTTATTGCTCTCAGGAATTAAATTCCACTCCCTTGGAACTTTGTTTTTGGAAGGGGTTATTTGGGATTGGGAAAGCACGACAGGTGGGAATGAGATTAATGAACTGTTTTTCCCTGCAGGGATACAAATACTTGTACCTGACACCTCAAGACTATAAGAAAGTCAGTGCCCTGAACTCAGTTCACTGTGAGCATGTGGAGGACAACGGAGAGTCCAGGTAAGCACAGACAGCTCAGAATGAAAACCTTTCTGTCACCCTTGGGCATACAAGGTGATGCCTGTCATGTCCTTGTCTTCAGCTGGAACATTCTTGAGGACCCAGGTATGTAGAAAGCCATAGCTGTGTGTGGTCAGAGCATGGAACAAGAGAGTTAGAAGTTGGATCATGACATACTTTGTTTGAGGTAGGGCCCAAGTCATGACTGAGGATCCTGCAGTGCTAAACACTCAATGACCAGGGCAACGATTCTTGCCCAAAGACTTGCAGTCTAAGTTTTGAAAATTACTTTTCTACTAGATTCTGTAGAAAGGATAAAAGAATTCCTGGGTGAAGGCTGAGCTCTCAGTGCATCTTGAAGGGCTGGGCTACAGTGGTTCTACTAAACTGCTGTCTAGCCAATTGTTTTCCACACACATCTCCTCTAGGTTGCATCCCAAAGGTAGCACGTCCGAAAATGAGGTGCAAAGAAGCTTTCAGAGCTAGACTGCAGCTGTAGTGATGCTCCTGGACAGAGGGAGGAGCTTAGACAACAAAAAAAGACCTAGTTTGCAGACTGGCAAGGTCTGAAAGAACAAAAGGATGGTGCTGGGCACAGGGACATGTGCATGCCTGCACGTGTGGTGGGGAAGCTAGAGGCTCTCTCCAGTCAAGCACTTAAGCACATGTTCAAGTACTTTGCTTAGCAAGGACTTAGTGGAAAAGATAGAAGCCAGTCTGAGAGCACTGGGTAAGAAGGGACTGTGCTGGGGAAGGAAGGCATGAAACAAGAAAGTTAAGAGCCTCATTATAATCTCTTGTTCTATTTCTTTTTCCTTTTGGCTGCATTCCCTTCCTTTCTTGCCCTTTTCCTTATAATCAGCCTGCTCCTCACATTCTGTGAGAAGGACAGAAGAACACTTTTCACGGGCGTTCTTCTCCCTTGGCATTTCCTCCTTGCAGTGCTGCTTTGGCTGCTCATATGTAGGACGATTCCGTGGTGTTCAGCAAGGCTGCAGAATGAGCCCCTGTACAGGTCCTGGCTGGGTTTTATGCACATTACTCTTTGGAGCCTTAATGATATTTAGTCACTTTTCATTTTCTTTGTAGCAAACTGATTCAGCAAATCACTGGACCTTGTGACTCAAAGGCTGTATGTGTCTCCCTCAGGTATAAGATAACAGATATTATCGGAAAGGAAGATGGACTTGGAACAGAGAACCTCAGAGGATCTGGCATGATTGCTGGAGAATCATCCTTAGCCTATGAGAGTATTATCACCATCAACTTGGTAATCCCCTGCTGCTTTCTATTCTTCAAACTGTATTGTCTGGTTCAGCTAAAAATCCTGCAACGATATCCAGAAGATACATCAGGGATCAGGCTTCGGGTTGATGTAAATTGGCTCCTGTAGGCTTTGAGCAACGCTGCTGACACCATTACAGGGCTGGGTCCCTTGCAGACTAAATTTTGAACTCTTTTAGAAAACAGTCGTTTGGCTTCATATTTGCTCAGTCTGTAAGTTACTGCTTCTGGTTTTTAAAATAAAATTCACATATGTTCGGATACTGTGTTTAAAAAAAAAATAGATTCTAGACTTTTGCTGTGAGGGTAGATTTTCTAGCCTTGTAATACAGACATGCCTGGGTTTATCTAGATGTTTGAATCGATAGGTTTTGGCTGTGTGGTAAGACAGAAATCAATGTGATTTCTTTTTCCTTTTTTTTTTTTTTAAGGTTACATGTCGGGCAATTGGAATTGGGGCTTACCTTGTTCGTCTGGGTCAGAGGACTATCCAGGTTGAGAACTCTCACATAATCCTGACCGGCTGTGGAGCCCTCAACAAAGTAAGTCTTTGCATTTCAGTCATGGACTGTGTGAGTGGAGTTGGTGTTTCGTGAGTCCTGCCAGAGACTCAAGGAGCTGCCACCACAAAACCCATCATTGCACTCGGTCCCTTTTCCTTTCTCCCTTCTCAGGCTCCTCCTGACCAAGGAGAACTGACCCAGGGCAGCAGCTGTGAAACCTTCATGCCTTTGCAGGCTTGTTTCTCGTTTCTCTTCTCTCTGCTCAGAGCAGGCCTTTCAGGCACCTGTTTTTCTTGACAAGAACATCATATTGACAGCCAGAGGCACTATTCTGGCTGGAGGTTGGCAGGAGACCCAGGGAGAACTGCAGATTTAAGGGCTTGAGCATGAACTAGGTGAAGGGGAAGGAGAAGCAGCTTTTAACACAGGTTGTGTGCAGTGCCTAATGACAGAGCAGAGGAGCTCACTGTCTGGGCAGCGTCTTCCCCACTCTCTGTGTACTGTGATAGAGGAAACAAGGCTGTTTCCAGGGTCTGAAAGACTGTTTCAAAATACGTGGGCCAGAATCACCCTGAACTTGGAGCCATCTGCAGCATCACAGTAACACTGGGGGAGCACTGAAGCCTGCAGAGAGCGTGTGGATGGTGATTTTCAAGGGGTCAGACCTGCTGGAAATCTCAGGCAGAATAACTCAGGCTATAAGAAAACTTACTGCTTTCACTTCTGAAGTGGCTCTTCTTCTTTTTTTTTTTTTTTCCTCCCTCCCCTCCAGAGGCAGTTTTTCTCCCTGGCTGCCCCAAGCCCATTAATATGGCAGCCTCCAGCTCCTTGTCTGTCGCAGACACGCTCCCAGCCGACTCTGCTCTTGTCCCTCGCACCGAGGGCTTTGTTTACGTGGGAGTTGGGATTGTGCTGGGATTGTGTGGTGCAAGTGCCCTTCCCCATTGTGCAGCTTTGTTCTCAGGCACTCTCCAGCACCTGGGGTGGTTGTGCTTCAGCGCAGGCTGCGTTTCAAGGAGTGCCTGCCTGACAATGGGAGATAAAAGGAAAATAGTCTCTCGTTGAATTATTCCCCTGAATAAAGGGGGCTCTGCAGAAAATGAAGCATTGATCCTATCAACTCTAGGATGCAGCACCCTCAGTTAGATCTCTTACACACATCACACACACCTGCATCAATGGAAGGAGAAGAGGCATTTGAAGATCCATCCTTTAAAAAGAAATTGAGTCAGTTTAGTGCTTGCTGAAGTGGAGTAAGTTGCCTGGTTCCAGCTGTCATTTGTTGGGGATCGGGGTCCTGCAGAGTTTCCCAGATGGCAGGGCCAGTCTGTTCAATCCTTCTCTCCTGCTCTCTTCTTCCCAGGTTTCACTGCACTCTCTGCCAGTGGAGTGAATGTTTGTTTTCATAGAGCTAGATTAATCTTATTGAATTTTAGGAATTAAAAATTAAGGATTTAGTCTAAATTAAGCACCTGACATCTATCAGCAAGTGTAAGCAGAAGAAGATGCTTTCTGGGAATGGTTTATCCTAAGAATGTCAGTGGGCTGAATAATCCCATGTGTCCTTTTCTCTCCTCCCTGCTCTGTTTGAAAGGTACATATTTTTATGTAGGCACTGAACCTCTACCTGCCTGAAGGTCAGAAAAGGAGGAACCTCTTGCATACTATCCGTCTTTCCCAGTAAGACACCTAAGTTCAGAGTTAATATTAAGTTTACCTGCCCTTGAATAGAGAGAGACTGGGAATCCCCACTCACACTTGGATGTTGTGTGGTGTTTCTTATTAGTTCACATGATCTTCATTTTCCAGTCCCTGCAGTTCTAATCAGAGCTTCTTGGATGGATTCGGCTTTAATTGTGTCCCAGAAGTACGTTTGAAGTAGTGCAATGATATCTAGTGCAAACATGAAATGACCAAGCTCAGTCCAGGTGAGATCTTACAGAGGCTGTGAAGCAAATGGTGAATGCTAATGCACTTGTGTCACCCTGCCATGGAGACAACATCTGCTCCAGCTTCACCCTCCAGCTCCCTGTTCTTAGATGGACAGTTTGAGTTTTATTGTGGCTAGAAGTCAGGTCACTCAGTTAAGCAAAGTCTTCCTTTGTAGGAATGCGGAGGCTCTTTGGGCATGATAGATGATGTGTTCTGGCTCATCCATGTGAATAAGACTCCAGAAGGGTCTCACGTTGGAAACCTGTTGTGGTTTTTGTCTGTGGAGCATGTGAGCCTTGCTGCTTCTTGTGCCTTGGTGAGAAGAGCCCTGGGCAGCAAAGTCAGTGCTTGACTTTGTGGGAATTAGAAGGTCACCCAGTCACCCATCCAACTGGCAGGGTCTTAGAGGAAATATCGTGACTGAAACAAAGATAAGTAAATAGAAACTGCTACCTTGCAAGGCAGTTGGAAGTAAATGTTTTTGAACAGAGTTGTATGCAAATATTCCTTTAGCTTTTCGCAGTTAGGTGTCAGAGATCTGGGACCGTTTTTCCCCTCAAGGATGCTGTACAAAGCTTACGTGTCTCTGGCGTCTGCGTACATGTCTTCTTCAAAATGTCTTCTCCCTGCAAGAGGAGAATGTGCAGTGCAAAAGTGTTTCTGCAGCAATGGAGAAAATCAGGCTTTTGATGATCAGTGAGGCTTTTTCTGGAAAGTTGTTTGATTTTTTTTATGCTTTTTTTCCTGTGAAATACTGGTTTCTTTTTAATTTACAGGGGAGCAGAGGGGGACGATAACAAACATTACGTGCCAGCAGATCTGTTGCTGGTCTTGTTCGTTATCATTATGTAAAACCAGCCTGAGGGTTTAGGTGTAGAGGGAAAGGTCCAGCTGCCAAAACCAGGCTGTAACCTTTAACTTAGCTGATGAGCTCAAGGTCAAGATCATTTTGAGCTGAAGCTAATGTTTGGTTCTGGAGGTTGACTAATCACGTGCTGGCCATTCGCTGCGTCCGTGCCACTGCTTTGTAAGAGAGGAGCATCACCACAAGACACCTGATATCAGGCAGGTTTAAGGATTCTCTCAACCCCATTGCCTGCCAGGGGTGACAAGAAGCTGCATGAGAGCTGCCCAGGATTTCCCTCTGCTCCTGATGAAGCTGTCTTTGTTTATAGTCCAGGCTGCCAGGCGAGGGAGAGACCTGGGGAGGAAGGTGCTCTGCTCTGCAGCGGGGACGGCGCTGGGCGCGTGGGGCTCCGGGGCTGCATTTCATCTGTACCCCTTTTGTCTTCCCCACCGCATTTCAGCAGGGGGTGGAGAGGTGGAAATGACATTTCATTCCTCTCCCGTGAGCGTGTGCGCGCGCCTGTGCCGAGCCCGCTGACCCCCCTGAAAATTGAAATAATGATAATGCGCGTCTCCTGACTGCATCAAAGTATCAGCACATCAAAAGCCAGGAGGCATGAAATGCAAATGATAAAGTGAAAGCAGATGGATTGTGCATGATCGCCTGATGCCCAATGAATTTTAAAAGATGCTGGTTCACATGGGGAGAGGGGCTGAAATAAACACGTTATCCCGGCAATTTTTTTTTTGTTCTTGCTGCTCACTCCTGACAATATTTTTTCACACTCCAGCGAGCAGCCACTCCATCTCTCTCCCTCCCTCTCCCTCTTTCTCTCCCTCTCTCTCTTTCGCTGTCTACCTCACACACGTCTCGGGTCATGTCGCCGCAGCTCCGGTGGAAATAATAAGATATAAACCACGAGGTTGTTATTTGCATAGAAATAGCATGGAGCCCCAGGCAGCATGGGAGAAGGACACAGAGATCATTTGTCTAAAATTTTAATGAAAACTTTTGCTGAGGCAGAGATTTTTTTTTTTTTTTTAACTTTCCCTGCCTCCCCCTTTTTCCCTCCCACGCCTTCCTCCACCGCCCCCACCTCCCTTTCCTCGTCATTAGCTGGATGTGGTTTCGTGGTGGAGAGGTGACGTGCTGCTGCCCTGCACTAACAGGTTAATTTCCAGTGGTTTTCTTTTTAATAGCAGCAAGACTGAAGAGCCCAGCACCCCCAATTTATGCATTGCTTGTATGGTTCAACCTCCCAGGACTACATTTCATTTCGGTCCTCACAAGGATGTTCCCACGTCTGTTGCTGACCTATTTTTAATTAGTTTGCTCCTCCTTGTCTTTTGTGTTTAAAAGAAATCCTGACTTCAAGACTGTTTTGTTCATGTAAACAAATAGTGGCTTTCAATCATATTTTCTCTGCAGATACATGTTCTAGGCTTTTCCTAAGGGAATTCAGGTTTAACAGAGTTTTTGAGGAATTGCCACTAACTTGATACGCATCAGTTCATTATCTAGATGTTCAACCTGGTATCTCAAACAGTTGATTTTCTGAGTGATGATGGACTGTCCCACACACTGCACTTCACAGTAGGACATCTAAAGCGGTCGTCACTTCTGGAGGTGAAGGGAAGAATCTAACCAGCAGACTGTTCTGCTTCCTCTCCCTCCTCTTTAGCTTTATTTTCCTCAAAACTCTTCAGGTCTTTCCAAGGGATGCATCAGACCCTCAGCCTGTCCTCTGGTGTGCTTGTCCCTGGGGCCTGGTGGCACCGTGCTGTTGGCTTGGTTTGTCAAGAACATCCAAGTGTGCCAAGCATGAGCTTGACAAATACCACCTGCCAGGAGTTTATGTCCATGTAGGGAAAGAGGCAGTGAAGATGAAGAGGCAGAAACCACTGAAATCTGAATTGCTCAAAGCCATAGTTCAAAACCAGAACTCTGGGCTTCGTTTCCCAGTCTGCTTGGTTGTGATCTGATGTTTTTGGGTATAATGGCAGTTACTTGGTGACAGCTTAGTATTGAAAACATAGTTCATTTGTACTTGTGATGTGTTTTGAGCTCATCAGATGGAAGGTGCCTGCTGGCAGTGGTGCATTGGCGGGGTAAGGTAACCCCATCCTCAGAATTTCTTTCTGTGGAAGTTTTTACCTTCAAAATGATCTTAATTTAAACAATATGTCTGTATAACCTGTCCTGGACCAGAAAGAGCTCAGGACAATTTTACCAGATTAGCAATGTACTATTTCTGTACATTGGTGGGGTTTTGGTGGAGCAAACGTTTCTGAAGAACAGCTTTAGAGGGGGGTTTGTGAGATGAGGTGGAAGCTTGGTGGCTTGCTAATGAAATATGCAAATATCAAAGAAACTTCTGAGCTTAGTACCAGCAATTGTCCAATGACCTTTCTGGAGTCCACCCTTCATTAATGCAGACACCACTCGTGCGTGGTAAAGATGTTGACACGGTAGGTGCCACACCGTGTCATGGTACTGTAGTGTAGTATGTGTGTGTCAGTCACAGGACTGCAGATGAGTCCCTGAGGACTTGTTGATACAAGAGACCATAATTGCTGCAAGGATCATTTTGACAATCTACATTTAAAACCCAACAAGCCCTTTGCACAAGACCAGAAGCAAATATCCCTGTATTGTAAATCCAGTCCTGAGTTGTCCTGGGTGTCGGAGACAGAACTGAGCTCCATGTGGCTGCTGTTGAGGAGGTTGATGGTTTTGCTGGTGTGGATCTGGGGTAGGATTGCAGCTGAACTGGGGAAGCACCTACATGGCAGGGAGAGAAACAGCGTGTGTGAGCTGGTGTGAAACCAGCTCACTCAGACAGCGGCTGTCCCCATTTCTAAGTTTGCTCAATGAGGTTTATTTTGAGCCAACCTGGCTCTCTGATGGTGGCTGCTCTTCAGTGTCTTCCACTGACACGTAGACATACCCTGCCTGCCTGCTGGGATGTCGTTTGGTCTCCATGCAGCCTGGCACTGACCTGGTGTTTGCAGGTCTTGGCTGAGGGAACCTGCAGAACTTGTCGGGTACCCTGGGACTTGAATAACAGGGTAAGACAAGGTCAGGGCTTGGGAGGAACAGGCAGAGCTGCTCAGGGTGCTGTGCCCACGCTGGAGGCTGCTGGGTTGGGTCTGAGGCTCACTGGAGGAGGTTGTGTGAGGAGTAGGAAGCTTACACTGTCTGTCTGCTGTGAGTGATGGGTCTTCAGTATCACAGGCAGGAATATTTACCCTTCCATTTCACAGTCAGGAAAAATAAATAAAGCCCTGTGAGACTGATGGTGTTTGGGGGTTTTACTGTAAAATACAGGAAGTGGAAAGCTCTTTTTTTGAGATTCCAGGCAGGGATAGCTCAGTATCTGCTCAAGATGACTCCACTCTTGGGATTAGATCAAAGCAATCATGTGAGAGCAATCATGTGAGTTAGAACAGCAAGTGCCATCCCTGTCATTCAAAGAAGCATTATAATTATTAATGCATGATATGAATCTTTCTGTAGTGGCACAGCAAGACTATTAGGAAGATACGTATGGGCGCAGGGTGTTTGAGAATGCTAATCAAAGAGGGGCTAGGAAATGTCAAACAGAAATTGACACTTCAACAACATTAACCATCAGTTGGTTCCTCTTGTGGATCTCACCAAGGTTACCCCGCTCTTGGCTCTGGTGGTGGGGGAAGCAGGAGGGGCCTCTCTGCTGTGCCTTGGGTTGTTATGGCAGATGATGTGGTGAGGCCAAGGGTGGTTTATGGGTGGAGGTTGGTTTCCTCAGCTCCCTCAGAACCGATGGAGGATCTCGGTGCTGCTGGAGGCCTCCCTGGCATAGGTCACCATTGCTCACACCCCAACAAAGCCAGTCTGGTTTGAGAACCAAGATCAGAGTAGAGCTCTTGGAGTCGTCAGTCTCTGTTTAGCAATTTGGCAATAGAAAGAGAGCAGAATCCACTTCTTTTATTGCCAGTGAGAGGCATGAGCTGCTGGGAAGGTCTGGTTGGTGACAATCCTGGTAACACAAAGGTCTTTGCTCTGTGTAGAGAAATTAAGGTGAGCAGGATGGATGCCTGGACTCCAGAGTGCAAATAAACAAACACCAGCCTCCATTTCTACATTTTACTTTTAATTGCCTTTCTTTAAGTGGTGATATTTGTGTATTGTTCCCATTAGAGACAATTTACGTTCCAGGCATCGCATTATCAGTCCCTTTATGTTTGCTTAGGGAAGAAAGTCTAATAGATTTCTGTTGACTTTTTTTTCTCCCTCCTTCTATCATTTTTAATATGGATCTTGATCAGTTTATCTGTGCAGATGATGCTGGTGCTATGGGGGCTGTGTGTGTATTTATTCCTGCTAAAGAGGAGTTTAGCAGAGTGGCCCATATCCTAAATAAATATCTAAATCTCATCCCATACCTTCCAGGAAAACTCCTGTATATTCTGAACCTTATATATATATGGAGCCAGGACTCTATCTCAGTTCCTGGTCATCCTGCAGGATATGTTGTTACTGGAGCATTAACTCTGGTACCTGATGTTCCACTGGAGCTGAACAGAAGGCACTTATCAAACACATCCCAGAATAACAGGTCCTGACCACCCCTCTCTTGAGGTGTCACTGGGAGGATGTCAGGGTGACCTGCCTGTGGGTCTTTTCTGCTGTGAATTGTGGAGAAATTATCTGTCCTTTTGGACATATAGAATCAGAATTGTCAGGGTTAGAAGGGAACTATAAGAACAGCTCTGGAGAATGGTCACACATCTCATGATTAATTCTAAACCCACCCAGACGTTCACTTTCCTGGTGAAAGAGGTGCCTGCACTGCAGCCTGTCCCCTCAGGTGGATTCTGAATAAGAGGGTTCTGTGGGGGTCCAGAAGGTGACCAAGGGAATGACCAAAATGAGATCTTTAAGTATCGTGGAGACAATCATTAATATTGTTTATCGGGCTAGTGTCTGGATTAGGGAACCCCTAACTGAGACAGGTGGGATTTATGAGTGTTTGCACCATGTAGAATAGGGGGCTGTAATTTTAGTTTGCAAAGTGTATTGAGTCCTTTTGATTTACCACTGCCTGATGGAGTGACCTTGAGCAAAACATGCAGGCTCCCTACACTCTGCAAGGAGAGCCAGGCAGGAATTTTCTGACAAGACATTTTTCATCTGAAAATGCCAGTTCACTGAAACTGGAACTCTTCAGGAAAAAGCAGCAGTTTTGATGAATTTCTCCTTTGGAATTTTTTGGGTCAAATGAAGAGTTTGGGAGTTTTTTATGGGGTTTTTTTTTCCCCAACTGCCTTTTCTTTCCAAATTATTTTTTGTTTCTAATACCTACAACAAATATTTCAGAAGTCAACATCTTGGCCCTGTTTGATATTTGTTCAGATTTCAGGATTGCAATATTTGGTTTTCTGTTGCAATCCAGATATTTTCAAAACTCCTCATCAATTATTGCAAGATGGAAGAATTATTTCCTCCCCATAACGTTCCATGTTGCCATCTGCAAACAGGGAGGATGCCTCTTCTGCATGGGGTCAGCTGTGGAGCCCTGCTCTCTTTGTGTTGGTAGGGTGCTTTGGGATCTTCAGGCAGAAGGTGGTGTAGAAAGGCCAGCTGCAGTTGCAGTGTCCATCTGGATGCATCTTCCTTGCCCTGCTGCCACCCAGGTGAAGTGCAATTGCTTTTTCCCCTTCCCCCTCTGATCTCACCAAATTAAAGCAAGAAAAAGACTCCACCAGCAAGACCTGCTTCTGGATTTGCAGTCAGTAGCCATCTCCAATAACCATCAGGCTGTCAGCTTCCCCCCCACCTCCCCNNCCCACCTCCCCCTACCTCCCACCTCCCCCATCACTCACCGAAGGAAAAAAAGAGCTGGAGCCACAGCTTGAAATATATCATGCAATAGTGTATCATGAATTTCTTGTGAATCACATTGGTGAAGCAGGTTTATTTATTTCTGAGACTTTAAATCAATACAAAGTAGGTCTCTTAGTTCTGAAGCTGGGATGGAGTGTGAAAAAATGAGCCCATTGTACTCTTAAAACTTTGGGGAAAGGAGATGACAGCTATATAATTCCATTTACCAGGCACTAGGGGCTTTAATGTGAAGGTGACGGGGAGCTCTTTGTGCATTTAGAGCACCATATCTTCTAAATAAAAGATCTGTAGACTTGATAGTGGAGTATAGCTCTGACTTTAATAATCTCCAAGCATTAGACCGAGCCAATATGTTCCCAAGTCAGAAGGGTCCCCCACCGAACGCTCGTAAATTAAAAGTGCAGGAGCTGCACACGTTCATGGATTAGAGATGCAAGAAGCGCAACCTGGCTGCAGGCAGAGCCCAGGGGTCTGTGCGCCCACCACCATCCCATGGACAGGCTGGACAGGCTCCTTTTGGGAGCATGGCTCTTGCCACCATCCCACCTCAGCTTGGTCCTCCTGCTCACCGTTTTACCCTCTAATGACATGATGTGTGTGGGGGAAGAGCTGCGAGATAGAAATGAGCGCTGCAAGATCTGCTGAGGCTTGACTGCACATAATAGCAGTCGGGCTTTAAGTTCCTACATTGTGTTTTCTGATGAGACATTCATTCTGATCATTTCTGCCTGTTTATGAAAAATAGGCTATTTATAGTATGTGCATGTGCCTTTTCTGCTTCGGGTTTCTGGCAGATAATATAAATGGTGGGATGGGAATTGCAATTATTGAAATTATTCGGATAAAAATCTGGCACTTATATTTGATATAAACACATGATATGCTCTGAATAATAACAGCACTTATGTTACATAATGATTCCCATTCAAGCCCTCCGCTGTCATTTTTTCAGATCTTTCATCTTTGATGAAACATATGAGCCAATCGAGTTTGCAGCCAAACCAGCTCTGCAGTGAGTGTCTCCACTAACTAGCAGCTCAGCTTCTGAAAAGGAGCACAGAGAGAGCGGCTGGTCATCAGGGCTTTGAGTGCTAGCAGATGATTAATATGCATGTGACATGCCTATCAACCTGTTGAGGACCATCTTTTAAAGGCTGAAAAGGCTGCTAGAATCCTGCCTCTCCTTTGTGCTGCCCAAAAGATCCTCTGAAGTAAAAAGAAGCGCGGTTTCCATGGCGGTAGAGAGAGCGGCTTTTGGAGGACCAAGTGGAATGAGTGTTGACAATCCTGCCCGTGTGTTTTGTAAGCGTGTGGTATCAAAGGTTGTATTATCTAGAAAATAGTGTCTGGTCCTGCCGTCGTGGGCTGAGCTTTAACATGTGCAGTCCTAGCACTAGCTTGTCATCTTCTGACTGCTTCACTGATGTCCTCATCCTCATCCCCTTGCTGAGCTGGGGGCACAGAGGACATGTTTTGTCCTGCCTACCCTGTTAGATCTTTCTGCACCCTTGAAGGGTTTGACTTCAGGAGCAAAGGAAGGGGAGACAGAGTGGCTCATTAGGATCCAACCTGAGTCCCTTATGACCAGGAGGCTGTTTGGCATCAAATACTCAAGGAGTAGGTGGTGGCAATCCTGCTTTATTGGGATCATGTGCAGGAAAGGAGCAGTAACAGAAATGAGGGGTCTTCACCAGAGACCTCAGAAGGGTCAAGTTTGGGATCTCTGTGTGAGGCAGCTTCTTTTGACTGGCAGCATGTCAAATGCTGGGTGGACAGAAACATGGTTTCTGGGTTCCCAAGCTTTCATGGAGTGGAAAGAATTTTAATTTAAAGCAAGTTTTCTGGTGCCAGCAGCATGCTGGCTGGTGCTTTGCTGTTCGTGGCTGCTCTTTTTTGTCTGTTGTTGCCATCAGATGAAGCACAAGATCAGAGGTCACATATTGCCAGTATTCAGGTACATGTGTATTGTGAATCTCAGCTTTCAAATCCTGGAATCTGTTCTTTCATGCTGGACCTTTCTTGCTTTCTGGTCTACGGCAGCTGACTCTGGTAGCTGCATCTTTGACTGTTCCCTGGAGTGCCAGTAACCTTTCTGCTAGGAAGGGCTTGCTTTGCAAACTTAACCCTTCCATGCACGTGTTTGTCATTAAACAGATGCCTTCTGTAAGCCTTGGGCTAATGCTGCTTTCAATTCCCAAGCTCAGTGTTCCTCCCTGGCACACCCAAGCTCTCCGGGTTTGAAGTTTATCATTTTGACAGATCCTGGTCCTATCAAATACAGGTTTTAATCCTGTGTGGTCTTTTCACCCACGAGTTTGTTTCTAGCATTACCTGTCTAACTGATTAGCAACACTCTTCAATCCCCTCATGCCTCTGCTGAGCGTGTGTCTTACTGAGGAACGTCTGAATCCTTTAATTGCAGAAGCATCACTTTTGGACTTCTCCAGCAGATGTATTCTCTTTCACCCTTGGATATTTTCTTGCAGAAACGTTTATCCAGCAATATGCATTGCACCTTTTAAGATTGTTAATTGGAGATTGAATTACTTGTCAGCCTTTAAAAATGTAGTCCTCTGAGGTCAGAGATGAGGTGGTTAGCAGAGCTGAATGGATGAGCTATTGCATTCATTTTTTTCCTCAAGCCCAACGATCATTGCCTGGAAGCTGGCTAGCCCTTCAGTGCCTTTTAACCTCTGGCACCCGATTCAGTCTGCAGCTGGGTGTGGGAAACAAGTTGGCAGGATCTCTGATCCCTCCTGAGAAGACAGAGGAGCAGCAGCAGGTTGGGGGGGACCAGCACCCAGTCCAGCAGTGTCCCTGGAAGACAATCTCTTTAACCCCTTAGCTGGATGGATTCTGCACTTGCTTTGCTTCAGACTGTGCTTAACCAGGCTCAGGCTTAGCCCTCGTGTGTGCCCATGCTCCATGTGCCTCGTGCCACACACGTGTGCACATCCAGCTCATCCCAATGAAGGCGCCGAGTGCTCATGGGTGCAGCTTTGACCCACAGGCTGGGACCAGGCTGCCTCTCACTGGGAGTCACAGGAGGGGTTTCATTGCCCAGCCCCTCACAACACTCTGCCACTTCACTGAGATGTCTGGAGCACTCGGGAGAAGGAACTGCATATTTATCTTGATCTCCAAAAAGGGATTTAAGGGCGAGAGCAGGCGGTATATTAGGCTGTTTTCATTGCCTGTCAGCAGTGGTAAAGCTGAGCTGTCTGCAGCGTCTCCAGATAAGCAGCAGCAGAGGCCCCTTTTGCATGTACATACCTTTGCATTAGTTCATAGATGGGGAGTTTAAATCCTCTTTATTTTTATTTTCCTCTGTGGAAAACATTTAGGTAGGCTTGTGCCTGGCATCTGGAGGCCTGTGCTTTGCTTTTCCTTGAACCTAAATCTATGCTGCTGTCTTTCCTACCATGTCACTGATTTCATTAGAGGAAGATGAAGTTGTTTGAACTCAGAAGAGAGACCCTGGAACATCTCTGTGCAAAACCACAATGTCTAAGTTGTCTTCTAAATTTTGGGGCTAGTTATGTAGCTTCTGTGCCTCAGTTTCTTCTGTACATAAGTCCTGACTGACAACTGTCTCATGGGGAGTTTTGTGAGGATCATGAAATGCTGAGTTTGGTGAAATGCCAAACCAGTGGGCCTTTTCTCCTCCAAAGAAAAAGGAACTTGGAGTTAGGAAATGATGACACTGTGCCTCACTGGTTAGGCAGTGCTTTAGGTGGGCATGGGGGCTCCCTGACCCCAGCCATCATTAACTGATGCTGTGCAGGAAGAAAGCTCTTTGGTCCAGGGTAGTTTTATAGCCAGATTAAAATTCTCTATTTTCGTATCCCTTTAGCACCTTCTTACTTTCAGCCCCAAAGGTCAAATCCTGAGGAATATGGAGTTCCCTTCAAGTGAGTTATGTCTCTAGCCCTTGTTGAAGGATGTCAGGACGAGGATGAAGTCAGACCCAAACATCCCACTGGGTGGCCTTGGACTCTGGACTGCTCCTCTCTTGGGGTAGCCCTTCCTAAAATGAGCTGTGCTGAGTGTTTGGCAGGGAGGGCAGGTTGATTGTGTGTGTTTGAGGGGTTTTTTTAAGATCTAAATGAAGCAGGTATGTAATGCCCTCTGTCTGTTAGAAAGACTCAACCCATAAAAATAACAAACGGCATGTATTTGCTAGAATGTCAAAGTTATGAGTTTATTTTGTAATGATGTGCTCCTGCCTTCATGAGGTAAACTGGCCGTGGCAGAGGTGTTATTAGTAATATGGACTCAGTGGAGCAGAAAGCCGAGTGACCGAGAGATCAGTGTATCAGTCAGGGAGAGGGCAAATGGAAAGAGACAGCAGGAGAATGAGAAAAGAGCTGCGATGCCTGGGCTGAGATTAGAGATGGAGCTGTGCAAGAGAATTAGAAGCCCAACAGCCAGAGCCTTGCTCCTTCCCGTCTCTCTGAGGAGCTGATGGGGCTTTGTCTTTGCTATACCTGTATTTCTGTGGCGTGTGGGTTTTTTCCCCCAGTTAAAGGTTTAAGTGGGTCCACCCTACCAGTCATCTCAGTCAGAGCAATTTTGAATTAGTGAGCTGAGTTTGGGTCAGCACCCAGGAGACTTGGTCGTATATCAGCCCTTGGGAAAGGGCAAGTCATATACCTGTCCTCTGCTGCAGTTTCCCCACTTGGACCATTCCTCTTGGGGATCACTATTCATAAGATCTTACCTGCACACAGGCCTTGGGAAAGTCCATTGTGAGTGGTTTGCTCCATCCTTTGGTGTTAAAGTGATCATGACTTGCTGCAGGGATGGGCTTGGGTATTTCTCCTTGACCAACACCTCATTGTCACATCCCACCTACTAATGGCTTTCCTGTTTTGCCTTCCAAAGGTGCTTGGTCGGGAAGTTTACACCTCCAACAACCAGCTGGGCGGGATCCAGATCATGCACAACAACGGCGTGACGCACAGCACCGTCTGCGATGATTTCGAAGGGGTCTACACTATCCTGCAGTGGCTTTCCTACATGCCAAAGGTAATTATTGAATCATACAATCATTTAGGTTGGAAAGGACCTCTAGGATTATCAAGTCCAACCTTTGTCCAGCATCTCCCTGACCCCTAGACCATGTCTCGAAGTGCCACATCTACTCGTTTTTTGAACGCTCTGCAGGAGTGCAAGGTGCCACTGCCCATCTCTTTGTTCACGGGGTTTGGGGGCTTGGTGGGCTATGTGGCTTTTTCTGTTTGTATGGTGCCTTGCAAAGTGGTTTAGGCTCATGACCAAGGTGGTTAAGCATTATGGTCTTGAAGTAAACAAGTTTTTTGTCTTAAAGTGCTGCAGGACCTGGGATGCAGGGCAGCCTAGCACAGCTTTGGGTAAAGTCCACATCACTCCCCTGGCCTGCTGCCCTCAGTGCTGCAGGCTGCAGGGCTTTATGTAAGCAGTGGATTGCCTCGTACTGAAAAGTCTCTAAAAGTTCTCCTCTGAAGCAGTAATTTGTAGGAGCTGATGTATGTGTGTAAGCTGCTCTGCAGCCAGGAAGGCAGCAACAAGAACACACAGGTCACCTTCCTTCAGGAAAGAGTGTGTAGAATGAGTCAGGTGGCCTGGTCACCTCTCAAAAATTAAATTGTAACCTCTCGCTAATGCTGCCTATGCCTGAAGTTCAAATGAAATGCAGTGTCTGCCAGATGATGCCAAAGGAGGGTTTGAGATAGCAAAGGAGCACCTTGGAAGTTTCTGGGATCCCATCAGTGAAAGGATTGTGCAGGGTCGGGGAAGAGGGCTCTGACTAGACCCTTCGGAGCTGGTGTTTGGTACAAAGCCATGCAGGAGAAGTACTTCCTTCAACATTTTTCTTTTTCCTTCAGAGTGTATACAGCCCTGTTCCTATCCTCAGAGTCAAGGATCCTATAGACAGAACCATAGAGTTTGTTCCTACCAAGACTCCCTACGACCCTCGCTGGCTGTTGGCTGGACGCCCAAACCCAAGTACGTAGATCTTTGGTGGCCAGGATGTGCAATAATTCCTCTCGTTTCCAGACAGGCTGTCAAGGTTTTATGCCTGCAATCCAAATGTATTTCAGAGCTTAAAAAGTAATTAGTGTTATACAATTTGAATATAACATATCAAAATAGCATGTAAAATCGAGTGCTTGAGGACATCTACAATTATTAGTTACTTTTATAGATTATTTTTCTTTTAAAGGTTCAGAGGAAAGTCCACATACAAAAGGTCTGTAGACTAAAGGGATCACAGTATTCCTGCAGATCCTGGAGAATTGTTTTGGAAGTGCTGCAAACCACTGAACCCCCATGCAGGATGTTTGGGGTTGTGCAGCCTGTGTAGGTACAAGCTGCAAACTGGGTGACCATTATGCCTGCTGTTATTAATGAGTTTGGGGGGCTAAAATGAGATTTGTGATAAACTAAGTTTTCTGGTTTTGGATAATATTTTTTCATCATCTCTCAAGTAATTCATCCAGCTGTCTGAGTGCAGCTAACGCTGGCTTCCAAATCGAGTGACTTCAGATTTTAATTTAGTGGAAGCGTTAAGGAAAGCAGATGATTCCCTGTGATAAGTTAAAGCAGATATCTCCTAGGTGAAAAGTTAAAGCCATTTATTAGAGGAGATATTGCCGTGATATTCTTCAAACTGACGCCCGACACGAGGCCAGAATCTAAACGATCAGCTTTGGGCTCACGATAAAGAGATAATTTTGAAATGGATGGTCACATTTTACAGTGGGGCCACAGAGGCAAGGAATGTAGAACACAGTAATTACAAGTTTGGTCTTGATAAAACACTCTCCATCCTGTTTAAGTCAGCAGAGGTTAGCTTGCTTGGATCTCCACTTTTAATTGGTTTTGGACTTGGGTTTGCAGAAGAAGAGGTGCTTGTTCAGATTAAAGCTTTCCTCGGAAGCTGCATGCCTGGGGGTAAGGCTAGGAGGGGTTTGGGTTGGTATTTTTGCAGAGCTTCATGAAGCTTCATGGTCTGATCCAGGGTGGTGACTCTCAAAGCATGCTTTAGTTGAGGGAGAGGTGCATCATCTGGTGTCTTCTCTGCAGCAAGAAGGCTTTTGGTGTCAGAGTACTTCATTTCAGTTGTTCCAAAAGGATATATGAAACATGCTCAGTTGTAAAATACCATCGAAACTTTTCTATTTAGTTCCTGGATTTCTTCAGCATTCTTTCTTTAAATGAAAGATTAGGCAAAACCAAGAGAAAAATGCGAGGGAAGTTTTAAAGCAGAAATAGGCATTTTGAAAAACATCTTTAATGACTTTACCGCCTTTTGACAAATGTTTGTGGTGTCTTGAAAAAAACAGAGTTATTTATTTAAAGCATGCAAAGTCCCTCTGCTATCCGAACCCCATCGTTTAACAATAAATGATGCTTTTGCTGATAAATTACTGTCTTTATGCAGACTAGCAAATGAAATAAGACATGATGGCTGAAGGCAGACAAATGCTCAGCTGTCTAATGTTCCCTTGTATTATAATCTATTTAAAAATAAATAAATAAAAAGACAGGGCCACGTTCTCCAGTTGGCATTTGTAAGCAAGTTTCAGTTGCTCCTTTGATGGTCTCCCTTCCTTCTTCCCTCCATCCTCCCTCCTCTGATATTTCCATGTTTTCCCCTTGCCTTTAGGTCAGAAAGGACAGTGGCTGAGTGGTTTCTTTGACAATGGCTCGTTCCTGGAGATCATGCAGCCCTGGGCACAGACAGTTGTGGTTGGTAGAGCAAGGTAAATTCTAAGAGGTGTTTTAGACGTTTGTGGAAATAAGTTTTCCTTATGCTTTGCATTTTTCTAGAACATCATTTGAAAGTTGATGGTTACGAGTAAAAATAAGTCATTACTTGAACAGGATACATCTTTACCACATGGATGAAGCATGACCTAATGGTTTCCCCTGTTTTGCTTGGAGGTGACAGCTTTAAAATGCACAAAAGGCAAAAAAAGAGAGACATTGTTAAAAATTACTGCAGACAATATCTGCTTCCCTAGGTACACGGTGGCATGGGGAGACCTTCCTGCAGCTCTGACTTACTGGAAGGTGCATCACACAGTTTATTAGTTTGCATTTTATTTGACTTACAAGAAAATATCAGCTAAAAACTAGAGCAAATTGCAAGAAACTCTGCATAGAGAAGAGCTTAACGTTGAGATTTCCATGGATAACTTGCAGCATTTTCTAAAGGACCACCCACCACACCTAATCTTAGTTGTTTTTCATGATGCAGAGATGTGCAGCTCCAGAGACCTGTGGCACTCACCAAGAGGAGTCACTTCCCCTTACCTTGCTGCCAGCTGGCACCTGGGCAGGTTCAAAATGTTTCCCATTGCCTTGAGATTCAAATCCCTGCCTTGAAAATGTTGCAGCCTGGGTCATTCTCAGTGTTGCAGGCCCCTGAACTCTCAGAGCTGGCAGGAAGCAGAAGCCTGGAGATAGGATCCTGTGTTTGGACAGAATGCAAATCAAAGCTGGGCTCAGACCCCCTCAATCACTTTTCTCTAGTTTCTTCTTTGTTTTTTTGCACCCGCCTCCAATGGCACTGTGAGTTTCCTGAGCTGATTGTCTACTTCCTCTCAGAATAAAGCCATTTTGAAAGAGGACATTTATCTCCCTTGAGCCTCCACTACAAGTGCTTGAGCTGTCCAAGTGCAGTGTGCTTATCCTTTGTCACTCCTCATTCCTCACGCTCCCGCCGGCTCTCCTCTCAACACAGAGCTTCATGCTCCTGCCTCCAGCAGACTCCCAGCTCCTAATTGACGGCAGTGGTTTTGGTTAATTGTCAGCTTTGTTTGGGTTTTTTTGTTAGCAACTGAGAGGGGAGGAAAAAAAACCTAAAGTGCCTGAATTGGGATCCTGGAGGCTTCGGGTGTTCCATGTCATGAGATCCGGCCATGGCCATGCATGACGGATGCTCAGAGCGCCTTAGTTCCTGGCTGAAATCTGTGTCAAAGAAGAATCTTTTATTGACAGATCTCTCACCTCCCGTGCTGTCAGTATCACAGTGCCAACAATAATTCCCTGATAATGCTTACAATCTTCTGGAAACCCTGTGGCCACCCCTGGGGTCTGACTCCATCAGCCTCTAGCCTCACAATGCTGGTGACTCAGGGACTGACCATGGTACCAGGATATCCCTGATGATGGTTACCAGAGCACTTGGTGGCAGACAGGGAGAGGCACCACTGTTCCTGACACCCACAGCACAACTGGGATGGCCACTCAGGCTCCCAGCCAGTGCAGCCATGCCCCAAGGCTGCTTCTTATCTCCATTACATTGATAGCACACATGGCCCCAGAATATTTGGCGCTGGGAGCTCCTGTTTCTCTTTTAGGCTTTTTAAAGCCACAGCTCTGCAGAGTTTTCCTAATAAGGGTCAGACAGCAGAGGTCATGCTGTGAAATAACAAAGCTGGTGACATTGACTGGAGCTCATGTGCAACATCTCAGAGGGTTGGGTCCATTCTGGACATCTCTAAAACAGGCATCAGGAGCTCAGTTAATATGTTAATAAAATACAGTGTAATAACTAAAGGAGGCTTCCTGATACAAGGATGTGCTCAGCAAAATGTCCCTCTGTTGCTCTTTTCTTAAGAACTTAAGACTTTAATGGGTTTAGAGCTGCCTTTGGACTCTCCTAGTGCAGGATGTGGTACAGAGAAGCATCCTCATCTCCTCAGCGTATCAGGGCAGGAGGAGGAGGCTGAGCTCCAGACAGAGCAACGTGGCAGTGTCTGGGCTGTAGGAGCCCAGCTAGAGACAACCTGCTGCTGAGCTGAGGGGATGTTTGTGTGCTGGTGCAGCTCAGCTCTGCCTTTCTGGATGATCCCTTCCACTCAGATTATTGTTGAGGGGAGCCAAAAATACCTGCTGCCTCCACTCCTGATCGCAGCACATAACCTTGGGACATCCTGAGACTTTTGGATACTTTTTGGTATTTTTATCCGCTGTCTGTGACACCCTTTTAAGTTTTACCTCACAACATCCTATGATTATTGAAAGGTTTTTAGGTGAAGCAGTGTACCAGGGGGCAGGGAGGGGTTGGAAGTCAGTGATATGGCAAAGCTAAAAGGTCTCTGTCCAGGCCCATGCCCAGCTTCACTTGCAGTTCCTTCCGACAAATTCCAAGTTGCTTTGGACTCTCACATGCAGGTCTATATAATACAAATGAAAGTGACTTCTTTCAAAAGCAGTGGCATTTTGAAAAAACAAATAGGAATGTATTCTTCTGGGATTGTTACTGTAAGTGCTGCCAAAACTCATCTTTTGTATGTATGTTTGGAATATGTGTGCTGTTGGCTGTAAATTGTCTTTTATTATTCTATGGCAACTTGTCCAGGGACACACTATAAAACAAGATGTAGCATCTTCATGTGCTAGCCTGATAAAATTTATATGAAGTATAATGGAAAACAGAAGTTGTTTTGAGCTGTTTTCAAGTTCAATAAATAACTGTAATACTTGGATAAAGATGTTCTTTATTAGGTCACATGGGCCCTAATATAGAAGTTATAAGTTACCGATTTAAGACGGCTTCTGCAATTACAGGTTTCTAGGCAGACTCTTAATCATAGTGAATGGGAATATTTTCAACCCCCCAGTGCACACAGGCCCTGTCGCTCCCTCTGCCCACAGCTCGTGTCATTCTGCTCGAGGTGCTTGAGGAGAGAGCCTGGGCTCTGCTGGGACTCCCATCCTGGGAGCAGGCAGTTGTCATCGCCAGCACGATGCCTTTTGTGTAGAGGAGATGTTAGGCACTGCAGAAAGATGAGCTGAGCATCCTCCTTGGTGCCTGTCCCTGCGCCCTTCCCACCCTTGCAGTCATCCTGCAGCAGAGGGGCTGGCAAGGAGAGGGATGGGCAATCCCAAATCTTTTGCCCATCATTCACCCTAGCCTCTTGGGAGAGGGAGTTTTTGTAAGCATTGGAGGTTTAGGGTGGCTGAGGCATCAGCATTGCTGAGACACGCAGCCTGTGGGTGTATTTCATCAGCTTGTGGAAACCAGGCTTGGGAAGCCTTGGCTCCTCCTGTTTGTTTTTCATGGTCAAGACTGTCAGTATCAAAGTCTGTGTGGTGGCAGGAGAAGGGTGGTGGAGATGTAGCTATATCATTCACAATTTAGGCTCTGGTTTATTCTATTTAATTTTTAGTGAGGTATGTGCTGGTTTTTAGGTTTTGCTTTTGAGAACTGTGACTTATACTCTGAAATTCTCCAGCCACATGCCTAAACTCTTCCAAAAAGCCAGAATGCTGCTGCCACCATTCGCTGGCATTATTTGTCTCTCTTGAGTATTTTGATGCAAATTGGAAAAAAATGCGTAGTTGTGTAACAGTAGAAATTTGGATTTGTCTCACGTGTTCCCAGGCTGGGAGGAATACCTGTAGGAGTAGTTGCCGTAGAAACAAGAACAGTGGAGCTCAGCATCCCTGCAGATCCTGCAAACCTGGACTCTGAGGCCAAGGTAGGTTGAACATGGGCTCGGTTGCTTGTTTGTCCTCTGCAAATGTCTCTGGGGAAAGAGCACTTGTTTTGGTGGGATTTTTTTTCCCCCCAAATGTGGGACAAAGAGCACAGCCATTCCTTGGCGAGGTGCTAATGCACAGCAGTGCTGGGAGGAGTGGATGGGCAGTTGTGTTGGCCATTCATACAGGAGACACATTCCCCAGCAGTCCTGCTTCTCTTAGGACTTAGATGAGGTGCAGGGACTAGGGCCCTGGAGATCTGGCAAGCAGAAGTCATTTCCCTGTTCTCTTGCTGTGACTTAGTGTTTTATGGCCTTTCTTCTCTGACATTTTGCTTTTCTCCTGCCTGATTTCACAGCTCTGGCCATACATCATCTTGGGGTTTTCTCCTGTGTATATCCTTTTCTCTCTCTTCTTCACTTTCTTCCAGCAGTCACAGTGTCAGGGTTTCGATATCATCTCTGGTCTTAGCTAAACCAATAGGAACACTCCTGTTGATGTTGGTAGCAAAAGGATTGTCCCTTTTGTGGGACAAGCAGGTCCTAAGCGTTCCACGCACTGCATTCTTCACTGTTAATTCCACAACACAGCTCTTGTTGCATCTCTTTCTATGGTTTTATGCCAACTCGTAGGTTAATGTGTTCCAAGGCTTAACAGTCTCTTTTTTTCCTTCCCACCAGATAATCCAGCAGGCTGGTCAGGTGTGGTTCCCAGACTCTGCCTTCAAGACTGCGCAGGCTATCAATGACTTTAACAGAGAAGGGCTGCCTCTGATGGTCTTTGCTAACTGGAGAGGCTTCTCTGGTGGAATGAAAGGTAAACATCAGTTTGGATTCCCCTTTGGTCTTGTCCTGTAGAGTCTTTTACTGCTCAGGGCACCGCTGCTGTTCCCCACCATGGTGTACCCAGTGGCTCCTGCTCTGCTGGCTTAACATCCTGAAGCACTTCTCTGGGAACAGACCAGCAGTAGGAGTGTGTGGCAAGGGACAGGAGAAGGTCCTGTTTGGACATGTCAGCTCTCTGGGATCATGGCACTGCTCTGCCCAGCTCTCCTCAAGTCAGTTGTGGTCATTGCACAGCCTAGAGGAAAGGGAAACTCTATGCTGCAGCTGCTGTGGTGATGAAGGCTTTCAGTCCTCTCCTCCCCATGTGTGTCTTGTCTTTCATGGTCACTTAGAAGGAATAATAGGAATATGTGCAAATTTGAGATCAAGTTCTTTTCAAAGCATGCAATGCAGCTGTATTTTTATATGTACCTTCATGTATGCTTATAGGAACTGATCAGATCTTAGCATCATAGAGTCATTTAGGTTGGAAAAGACCTTGTAGATCATGGAGTCCAAACAAGTCTCATCTGCAGTGAGAACAAGTAGTTGGACGTTAACAGTGGTCTGGTTGCCAGCAAAACTTACAGCTGCCAACCTGGGCTAGTCAAACACTAATCTCAAGAAACCCCTTCTGCTCAGAAAACTCTATATCTTGCCTCAGCTTAAAAGTGGGGCTGGATAAGCCAACAATATTGCATATAAAAATATATCAGAATGTTCTCTCAACATTGTCTGCTTGATGATTTTTCCTGCTGTAGAAGTGTCCTATCAAGGGCTGTCTCCCAGCTGACTCTTTTGGTGGTAATAATGTTCAGAGGAAGTTAACAGTTACAGAACTGCTCAGTTAATATATCAGCAGTTAGATTTTTGCAGCACATATTGCTACTTTAAATTTTGTCAAGTGCCGAGAATGTGAGATTTATACCATAAAATTTAAATAAGTAAAAGATTACAGCCTCTCACCTGCCTGTGGCACTTAACAGGCACAGAGGAAGAGTTACAGATGTGCTGACATGGTGAAGGCTCCTGCTCTGGGAAGACCTGCAGGGTGACAAAGGCTGTCTTGCTCTGTGGTCTCCTTAGCAGGGCAGAAAGCAGTGCCATGGAGTTGGCAGATGCAAAGATGGAAGATGGCAAAATTCTTTCTTCTGGAAGATACCTGTCACCTTCCAGGATGGTTTCTGCTGCTGCTGCATTCCCTTCATGACTTGCTTTCCCTGCCACACAACTTAGGGTAATGTTGATGTAGCTTCATCAAGCTTTTGTTAAGTATTATTTTGTCTTACTGTGTTGTGGGATCCATTGGCTTTGCCTGTGCCCTTTGCTGGGTTCCTTGGTCACTGAGCTTGGTTTTGGAGTGGGACCAGAAGCCCAAGGTGCTGCAGCATGTCCAGAGAAGGGCAACAAAGCTGCGGAAAGGTCTAGAGCACAAGTCCTGTGAGAAGCAGCTGAGGGACCTGGGGGTGTTGAGCCTAGAGAAAAGGAGGCTCGGGGGAGACCTCGCTCTCGACAACTCCCTGAAAGGAGGTTGATGCCAGGTGGGGCTTGGTCTCTTCTCCCAAGGAAGAAGCAATGGGACAAGAGGAAACGGCCTCAAGTTGTGCCAGGGGAGGTTTAGGTTGAACATGAGGAACAATTTCTTCCCTGAAAGGGTTGTTGAGCTCTGGAGCAGACTGTCTAGGGCAGTGGTGGAGTCCCCATCCCTGGAGGGGTTTCAAAGCCATGGAGATGTGGTGCTGAGGGACATGGTTTAGTGGTGACCTGGCAGTGCTGGGTTAACTATTGGACTTGCTGGTCTTAAAGGTCTCCTCCAACCAAAACCATTCTAAGGTGGAAAAGGGACTGCAAGGATGCTAATATTTATATTGCCTGTCCCTACATACTCCACCGCAGCTGGCAGTGGAGGAGGAGAGAGCTGCTGGAGAACAGAACCATTGTGGTTTGCACCATGTGTCCTCCTGCACCTTGTCTGCTGTTGAGGTCTGCACGGCCAGCGTGGGTCTCTCCTGACGCTCTCACCCCCCTCGGGGAGCTGGTGGCAGTTTTGGTTTCAGTGCTGGCTGGGGATTATGCAGGGAGGGAAAATAAACAATTATGCCACCCCTCAGTGCACACAAACACACTGCCAGGAGCCGACTGCACTGTGGGTAAAATGACTCCAAAATTGTGTGTAATGAGTAGGAAAAGATTAGAGACAGCTCTTGCTATGCTGAAAATTGACATTAGTGGAGGGAAAAAAAAAAAAGAGAGAGAGAGAGAAAAAAAAAAACCCACCCCCTCTTTCCTAGTCAGCCTAGGAGGTCTAATTCAAGCCGTAAAATAAATAAATAACTGACATAAATAAAGGCGTGTCACAGGGGGTGGGGGTGGCTTCCCCAACGAGCTCGCTCTGGCCAGAAGGCTCTTCAGCATAATGCAAAATTAAATTATAAAAACTGGCTGGAATATTTCAATGGAGGAGCCATTTGGAAGTGGTTTATTTGGGCGAACCGGCGGTGACCCACGACGGGGAGACATCAAGCGTGAAATTTACTGGAAATTAGCACCAGGGTCTTGGACTCGGCATGAATAGTTTGATAGGATGCAAATCCCCGCGACATTAAACCGCCACGCTGCTCGTGCGACGGGGGCACTCGTGCTTGGCTTTGCATGTTCCACTTCTTATTTTCTTCCTGGGACAGGTTATAAATAACAATAAAAAAAAAAAAAAACAAACCTCAAAATTTTCCAGCGGAATGAAAAGGCTGTTTTAAATCCCTGGTTACCTGGCTGTTGAGTGACGGGGTTGCTTGTCTGCAAGGGGTTTATGAGGGACGTGATGTGTCTGCAGCCAACGTATGCCTGGTGTTTACCTTCAGGTCCTATCTGATCATCCAGCCAAGCTGATGAGATCCGTTCCAGCTTTGGAGGTTCAGGGCACGCTGCCCGACACGATGGAAATGCAGAAAGCTGTCTGCAGCCCTTCTAGCATGCTTGATGCATCCCACTGCCAATATTTACACGGATGGCATAATGATAACAGCTTCCAGCAGATCTCGTGTCCATGTGTAGTAGAGGCTGATGCCCAGTGCAGCTGAGCAGGATGGAGAAGCTGCTGCCAACACCAAGCAGCACTCCTCTTCTCCAAGGACTCCTGCAGCATTCCTGCCTTGCAAGTGGCTGATTATGCTGAGGTTTGAATTAATACAGGAATTAAACTTGGCCTGGAAATATAATATTTCATTCTAATTTTCCAGTCTCAACATATGCCACTTCTTTGCAAGAACGGTTGTGCCAACAGCCTGCTCTCAAAATGTGCGTGGTGTTCATTGCTGCACGGATGATAAGGGCAATGATTGAGGGGTTTTTAAACGTAGTAAGTGTACTCCTTACAGTAGTAGCAGTTGATAAAGTCTGCAGCTCGCCAAAGCAATGAGCTGCCCAGACAGCTCAGGCACAGAGCAGTGGGCACCACTGAGACCTGGCATCATTTCCCACCTCCAGCAGTTACATTTGCTGCACTGCTTCCCATCGTCAGAGTGGAGAATGCAGCAAAACTGCAAATAAAAGCAGTTGTCACAGTATGGGAAATGTCTCCTAGTTTCACACTCAAATACAATATTAACATAAATCAGGGAGGTTGCATGTTCTGCTGGTCGGGCACCGGGACTACAGGCAGGTGTCTTTCTTGGGTTGTCTTTGCAGTATTTCTGCGGCTTGTATCAACAATACTTATATTTTACATCTTAAAAGTACACATTATTTAAGAGTCCCCTCTTTGCTGAAGCAGTAAGTGTAGGCAGGTTGAACAGTTGAGATGGCAGAAGAGGAAGACCCTGTAGAAGAGCAGGAACCCTTCCATAGCCTGTGGACACTGCAGTTCCCCTTGGCTCATCTCTGGAGCTCAGCAGCTTCCATGGCCTGGAGCTGTGCATGTGGCACCTTGGGGACCCAGTCAGATTGGTTGTCTCCTCTTTATTTGAGCAAAACTTGGTCTCCATTAGTGGAAGCAGTTACCGTAAGAAAAGGGGAAATCCTCTACAACAGAGGCTTTTGCAGCCAGATCTGAGGGTGTTTGGGTGTATCTATAGCCCTAGAGTGCAGCAGCAGGTCCACTGAACCTCGATGGATGTGTTGAGCCTGCAAGAGAAGCCAGCAGTTGGTGTAAATCCATATATGAAATATTAAGCTGTGGCTGCAGGGACATTCCAGGAAAATGAAGCACTTTATTGCAGGACCCCAAAAGGAGTGAGTGTGAACAGAACCACGTAGCCAGAAAGTTCATGGTTCTGGACGGCTTTGACAGCCTGATCCCAACAGTGTTGTAGGCACAGGAATAATCCCCAGACCTTCCTAATGCCACCTGGTAATCCTGGGAGAGATTTGGAGCTGTGCACAGAAAGCATCAAGTTTCTCCCAGTTTCTCTGCTCCCTCTGCCTTGTTCAAACAAGTAGCATTTCTTTTTTTCCCTACACTTAACCTGTGTAAAATATATACCCTTGGCAGGAGTGAAAAATGTATTGCTAATTATGCAATTATTTTATTATGTAGCACTAGTAAAAAATGTCTAGTAAAGAATTAATTCAGTTAAAATAATTTGAATCAAGCAATTATTTTCTTAACACTAGAATTAGCTGAAAGTACTTCAAGTGGTTTATTACTAGCACTACATAATAAAATAATTGTGTAATTAGTAATAAATTTGTCACCCCTTTTGAGGTCTTTTTTCTTTGCTCAGGACAAAGAAGGTTGGAGTTTTGTTTGGTTCTCAGGCCCCGGTGTCTCTGCCAGAATTTGTTTGCTCACAATTAGAGGACATAAATTGTTCTTCTCTTCATCAGCATTTGACGTTTCTTAAATAAGGTGAAACTCCTTTTCTTGGGTGCTTGGACAATGAACTGGAGAGATCACATCAGTGCCTATGGTGCTTATTTTTCTGTATATATATATATATACACACACATACATACACTTTCTATGCATCTCTCTTGCTTGCTCTATGTATGTTACTCTCTCTATATATGTGTGTATATATATATTTACTGAGTGTGTATGTGTATATTTACTGTGTCTATATATATTTAAGAGTGTGTGTGTGTATTTCCCAAAGAGTTAAGTGCTTATCTTTGTTCATGTTAAGCATTAACATTAAGCTGGGGTTAAATGACAAGGGGACCTTGGCTGGAGTCTCTTTCTCCCCCAGAAATGATGGCTTTGGCAAGTGAATGTAAGGATTTTAGATGAATACAAGTGTCTCAGTCTACTAAGACTATTACTGAAGGCCAGTGTGTGTGCATGGTACGTGTATGCAACACACTTAGTTTTTCTGCTCTCTGCACTGGTATTCTAATATTTGGCAGAAAAAATAAGACAAACTGGGAGGTACTAAGCAAAGAACAAAAATGATGGAAGGGATTGAAAATCCTGTCCTGGGAGACATGAGAAATGAATACTTAGAATGTGTCTGAGGAAAAAAAAACCCCACTGCCTACTGCTATTTATAGTGAGCCCGAAGGAGTGGAGAGATTATGCAGGGTGATGCGAGGAGGAGTAATATGAAATTAATGGGGAAGGAGGGGAAGTTTGGCTGAAAGCTGAGGAAAATTTCATCTGTTTGGCCGTGGAAATGCCCCTAAAGAAGCAGTAGATTTATTGTTTGGGATTTCTAAATGAAAGCTTTAAAAAGCACTGAGCAAGAAATGTAGGATCCAGTCCTGCACAAACAAAGAGATGGACGAGATGATCCTAATAAGTATTTTTTATTTCTTGTATATTTGATTTGATACTTCTATTTATAGTTATATGTAATAAAATATATATGTGTATATATATATTCGAGGGTGCCTGTTCCCATTAAAACTATATCTATTATAAACTATATCATCTTATCTAAATTCTTTTGCCTTCCTTTTTTCTCTTTATTTAAATCAGCTCCGGGGCTGATATTTCCAACGTACTGCCTTTACACAGTGGAGTTGTTCTTATTAAATTTCCGCAAAATGCCTTAAACAAATTTTTATGCAGGAAGAGAAGAAATGCTATTTCACACCAGCACCCTTCCCACGTGCTTAATTTTTATAAAGACAGGCAAAAGCTCTGTTCTGTTGGGTGTGCCCTGTTGTGATACAGGTCCACGGTGGTGAGGCTGAAGTGGGGCAGCTGTGGCCATGTTCTGTACAGAAATACCTGGCTTGGCTTCCCAAACTGCTGGAGTGCTGGTGGCCTTGGCTGGGAAGTGAGGGCTGGGTTATCTCCAGAACATGTGGTGTAGGACTGGCTGGTGTGAGCTGAGGACCCTGCAGTGAATAGATGTGGTTATGCTGGAAGTAACCAGGCCAGATCTCCAGAGTGGAGATCCAATGTCTGGGAGCAGGACTGATGTGGGAGCATCACCTTTCTTGGTCCATCTGGCCCAGGTCCTGCTGATGCCAGCCAGAGCTTGCAGTATGGTAGCAGGAGGTGATTAAACAAGCTGAATAATTGTGGTTTTCCACAGTTTGACCAAGCACGGAAGGGCTGAAGCATTGACATGCTGTGGCTTCAAGTGCTGTGTCCCTTTTTCTGCAGACATGTACGACCAAGTGCTCAAGTTTGGTGCCTACATCGTGGACGGCCTGAGGGAGTATCGTCAACCCGTGCTCATTTACATCCCACCGCAGGCAGAGCTGAGGGGAGGATCCTGGGCTGTGATTGACCCTACCATTAATCCTCGGCATATGGAGATCTACGCAGACCGAGAGAGCAGGTAGGGCAGCTTCTCCTCCCTCCATCACCACCTGCTTTGAGGCATAATCACCGGGCTGAGCGAGGAGGTCTCTATTAAGAGAGCAGCAGTTTGTTCCTGAAAAGGACTGAGCACTTCCCAGTTGTAACCCATGTATTGGTGGAGTTTGCTGGGTGGCAATCACAGCTAGGACAATTTGGGTAGTCTCCTGACTTGGACTTTGATGGGGGTAAATTCTGTAGCCAGTGTGAAAGTTCATTACTAACAATCACAAAGCACAGTGAGATGTTGGTGCTTAGGATTTTTTTTTTTTTTTGACCATTCTGATATTTCCACACAGTGCTTTGTGCTTTGAAACAAGTGCCTGTGTATGCAGTTTTGCAAATTAAGTAAGTGGAAATAAGTGTGTGCTTTAAAATCCCCGAGTGTTGGACCCTCTGTCATGTGGGCACTTGGGTAGTTGTGCTTTTTTAATTGAATACAACTTGTGTAAGTGAAGTTCTAGTTACTTGTGGTTCGGGATACAAAACTACAGGCAAACTCTCGGAAGCAGGTTTTTAAAGATATTTTTAAAAAATCTCTAAAATACAGAGATACTGAATTGTTTGAGGAAAAAGCCAGCCCTGCCTGGGCTATCTATAGCAGATAGGATGCTGTATAGAAGGACAGCACAAATATTGTGCTATCAGGGCATCCTTTCAACTCCTGCCATCTCAGCAGGGCAAAATTCCTGGGCAGCTGCTTCATGGGGAGGAGTTGAGAAGATGCTCTTCCCAGATGCCCATTTCCCTTGCCCTTCCCAGCTGAATTTTGCTCCTGATGGGATGTTTGCCTCTCTCTCTGTTCTAAAGAAGCAAGACAGAGAGACCAGTGATCTCGATCCAGCAATCTCCATCCCTCTCCCCACCTTGCAAGACATCAGCAAGGACTGTGTGTGGTTTACAGAGCTGTAGTTGGACTCTAGAGGTCTTCAGCTCTACTATAGCCAAGGAGATTATTTTGCCATCTGTGTCATCCTATCTCTAAGTACCGTTGTGCATTTGTAATAATTCTCATTGCTGTTGCTGTTCCGTGACCCCCATTGCTGACCTTCCTCCTCATCATTACTCCCACCCTCACCGTTAAAGACTGAAGAGATTTTATTTACCGAGCCCAAGTTTCAAATCACATGCTCCTCTGGCTTTGACCTGGGAAGTGGGCAGGCTCTCTAATGAAAATAAGAGGTGGCTAATTGGTTTGTGTCATAAAGCTTCCCTACCTTTAGAAAGAGCTTTCAGGTCACAGCTTAAAAGAGGCTGCTGAAGAGCATTGCTTGTACCAGCCGTGGGCTGTTGGATAGACATGAAGCCTGGTGTGCATCTGTGACATTGCATAAAAAAGAGCTAAGATTCTTTCTTTCTTGTTCTCTCTTTTTTTTGTCTCCTTCCCCCTCCTTTCTTCTTTTTTGACACACTTTCTAAATAACATTGAACCATTCCATTTTGTGTTTCCCCTTGTCCATTGACCTGAAAGTGTCTTTCTTTTCTCTTTTCCTGTCACTGATCAGAGGAGGGATCCTGGAGCCGGAGGGGACGGTGGAGATCAAGTTCCGCAGGAAGGACCTGGTGAAGACGATGAGGAGAGTGGACCCTGTCTACATCCGCCTGGCAGAGCGGCTCGGTAAGTCCTTCAGCCGGGGCCAAGGTGTCCAGAGACCTGGAAAGGGGCACTCAGGCATTTTATCAAATTCCTGATCATTGTTATGTGCTGTCATCTAACTCGGGAAGAGAACCAGATGAGATAAGCTGCATGTATGTACATGGCAGAGGTGATGTTTGTGTGCATTTAGCAGACCTAGGCTGTGGGAGAATAACTTATTGAACTGATTTTTTTCTTAATTATTGAATTGAGTCTCACTACAGAATCTTTTCCATCTCAGCTCGCTAAAAGCTCATGGGCCAAACCTTCAGCTGGTGTTATTTAACGTAACTGAGAATTTGGTCAAAGACATTTTGGGCTGCTCAGCTATCACTGCATGCCTGAGGTAGTTTTGGGTATTGATACCTGTCTGCTCTTCAGTTTCTAGAAAATACAAAATGTTCTCCCCCTTTTCAGTAAATCCAGGGTGATCTGCAGGGCTCAGTCGTTAGCACTGTGTATTATTGCTCCAAATGATCCCAGCACCTGGTATACACCCAACAACCCAAAATAGAAAGTGTTCAGCAAAATGCCCTTAATATCAGATATGTACTCTCTCAGGGGAATAGACTCTTTAAATAGTTCTTTACTAGCTCTTACTATAAGAGTATAATCTTACAGAGCCTCTTTTTACATCCAAAATTGTCTACATTTCAGTGCTGGAAGAAGCATGCGACGTGGGTATGGTTTGAATTTATAAAGCCTTTTGGGATCCTTCAGGAGGAAAAGTGTTGTGCAAATGACTGATAAATCGTGGCTATTGCTGCAGTTACATTTTATTATTTGGCTTCTTTTAATTTATGGCAGTGCAACAATTTATATACAAAACAACCGTTCTGATACGCCTCGGGAAGAGAATAATAATTGTGAAGGGTGCAGGGAGTGTTAAGCATCAGGCTGCTTCTGCTGAAAACCAGGTTCTTATGGATGTCTTTGATAGCATCAAACACATTTTCTCTCTTTTTTTAATGATAGGATTTTGACACTCTCTTTGTCTTCTCTCACTGTGCCAGTTGCTTTCTGGGCAGGTCAGCAGGTGTTTGGGTTTTGCCAACCAGCACAAGGCAGCAGTTCCACCTGAGTTCACATCTTACTCTACTTTATGTGTTACTGCGTGAGGGAGCGGACACAGACACCCGGATGGATGGATGTGGTGTGTCCACCTGTGGCTGTTGGAATTAAAATAGTTTTAATGTTTGTAGTTGGAGCAAGGAGATTGTTTTCACAAAACCTCACTTCGGAGCTACCTTAGGTTTGACAGTGTCCCTTTAGGGGCAGACAGATAGCATGGCTCCACCAAAGCATGGAGACCCAGCACAGAGTCCCAAGGAATGCTGTCCCAAGGTGTGTCACCTCTCGCTGTTCAAAGGCTTCAGCCAGGTTCCTTACACAGGCAGGGCTCACGGGGGTGTTCCCACCTCTGCATCCCAGGCTGGAGAGCTGCCTCTCCACTGCAGGAGCCTCCAGGGAAGGAGAAATCAGATGTGTGGTTAGAGAAGGCAATATGCTGAGCAGTCAGCTCCAGTCCATGCAGATAAATGGCACTACGGCAGGAGCAGCGTTTCTGAGAGTATTTACCTTCACCCCGCCATGAAAAGCACTGGCTCTGCTGATGAACAAACCAACCTGCTGCCTCTGCAAAGACACGGTGTCTTCTGTGCAGCAGCTGCTGGGTGGATCCTTGCCCAGGAGCAGAGTCACTGCCTACAGACAAAGAGGGCTGCTGGGCTGTTTAAATCCTGAAGCGATGGAGGAGTGCAAGAGGCAGAGCAACAAGACCTTAGTCACTGTTGGATGGCCCTTCCAGAGTGTCCATCACCTGGGGTGGGTGCAGAGCACCCTTAGATCACACCAGCAGGACCTGCACCAGCATCCCTGGAAAAAAAAATACAGGGAGAAAGCGAGGATACATTTTTCTGCCAACAGCCTCAAAAATCCATCCCCAGGCTCTGTGAGGAAGCAGGAGCCTCTTCAGGGTTTTTTTCCCCTCTTCCTCTACAGGGTAATTACTCCCAGCAAACTCCATACACTTTAATTAAAATGACTGCAACACAAGAGCAAGTCACTTACAACTGTATATACCGAGAGCTCTAAAAGCTTCAGTCACTGATAAGCATCTCACTTAGATGGCTTGTAATTGCTCCCAACATCGGGCGATCATTGCTGTTGTTTTGCCTTAATTCCGCACCATAGCAGGAAAGCCAAGATTGCAGGACACAGTGAATTGCATAATTTTTTTTCCTTTTTTTTTTTCCTTTTTTTTCCTTTTTTTTTTTTTTTCTGGTTTTCTTTCTGGCCAATTTAAAATTTGTCAAAGTCGGTCTTCTTCTGGATCACTGCCCTTTGATATTTCGCGCACTCCATTTGCCACAAACAAGCCGCAGGGCCGCAGTTCATGCTGACTCCAGCAGAAGCAGAGAAAGCTCCATTTATCTTACACTGCCTGCTGAATTCTTACTCATTAGCTGGGGGTTCACTGCCTCTCTTTAACCCCTGAATGGCTGTCATCCCTCCCTGGAGCTGCTGAGGAGCGGGGAAGAGGAAGATGCTCTCAGCCGTGCGCCTGTTGCAGAGGGGTGGGGAACCAGGGTGATGGTGGGCTTGAGATGCTGGGGTTGGACTGGCAACTGGGGAGTGTGAGAGCAGCGAAGGCTGGCAGGTATTGAATAATTTGACACAAATCTGTTCATTATCAATTCTCCAGCGCTATTGCTGAAATGTTTATTAGCCCCATGTTTTATTAAAATGTCACTCAAGAGTTGCACTCTTACAAAGCAGCGAACGGTGAGGAGCAAAGGGCAGGGAAGGGAAGGACAGCCTGGACCCTGCCCAGAACTCACCAGCACGCTGAGGAAGTGTGTGAGGAGAGCCACGAGTGCCTACAAACATAGGAACCCTTCAGACTGAGCCTCCGGTTCAAAATATAGAGGTTCCATTTTACTTTATTTATGCATTACAATTAGAGTAAAACATGGAGGAGTGGAATAAAAATGAGCTTTGTCATGCCAGGTTCTGGGCGTGTAACATGTGAGATGCACAGGGTAATGGACACACAAATTTGGAGGAATATGGTAAAATGGCTCCAGTTGGAGTGAGATTGGGTTGCATATTTTCACATTTCTCCTCTCAGGTATTTATCTCATAGTAAGGGAAGCATCTGTTGGTCACCTGATATGCTGTGATAGTGTGAGTGTCCTCTTCAGCCCATCCTACATGGTAGCTGCCCCTGTGCTGGCATGCACCTTTAATTTTATTTGAAATTCTTTTTGCATTTACCTATATACACTGTAGAAGGTGCAGGAGGGGAGGACATACAGCTCACATGCTTTGGGAGGTGGAGGTGGTTGGGGTTTCTGCACAAGCCCCACTGCTGTAGACAGCCCTCAGCTTACCACAGGTACTATTATCAGTCAATCTGTGCTGCTGGTGTCTGACTTACTTCGCACCTTATTTGGCTAAAAAGCGTGCACAAAATTTCTTAGATTTCCAGATAATGAGTGAAGACTCAAGCACTGAACCCATAGCTCCTCTTCAACACAGCAGTTCCTCTCTGGAAATAAACAGTGCCAGGGCTGAACCCACAGGTCCCTGTTGGTGCCGACTGTGCCACCTGGGAGGACTTTCTGGTGCCCTGGGGACAGCCCTGACACAGCCTTTTTACTGTGTGGCTTGAAAACCTCCCTCCTGTGACCTGTCTCATTCTGAGCTTGAGCTCAGAAAGTTAGATTGCAACTATAAAGTCGAGTAATTCTTCTCGGGGAGGGGGAGCTTGTTTGTTCAGTGTTGTAATTAATCAAAATGCTGGTTGTTTTGTTGAGCAGCAACTAAGAAAAATGCTGCTGTTGTGATTCCATCTCTCATGAAGCCTTGGACAAACGCAGTCAGTGCCGTTGTAACTTTGTCTTTTTAGGGGATGCTGATTTCCAGTAACTGCTTCTATAAGCAAGTGCTGCTGCATTTAAATTGTTGTTAATTTACACTTGTAAGTCTAGAAGAGCAAGCATTGCTTTCTCTCAGCTCCTGCAGGACATCTTGAATATCCTTCCAGGAGGCCTGTAGATGTTCTTCCCCCCAAACAGGAATTTTTGGGGATTCTGTACCTGCCACACTTTGCCTGTTTGCTCTCCTGCCAATATGAGGCCTCAGGAGCAAAGAGCTGGGAAGGGCTAGGGTGGAACATCACACGGTGCAGTTGGACAAGGATATTTCAAGCCCGTGTCATGAGCATGTGTGACCTTCACTGCTGTTTCATATTGCACCTTTACAACATAAATCCTACTGAATATTTAGTGAAGCAATTACAAGCAGTCTCATTTAAAGAAACAAGCGACAGTCCAAAAACTCCTGTCTCTCCAGGGACGTGCGTGGCTGGGAATGACCTTCCTTCCCCCTCCAGCCGAGTAGGAGATGTGTTGCCTGAGCAGCCCAGACACTGTTGGCATTCTTGCTGCCTGGGCTGAATTTTCATCTGGCAAGAGCTTTGTTAAAGGCAGGGGAAGAGAAGGTGAGACTCAAGGTGTCATCTTTGAAAATTGTAGGTGTGGGGTAATTTGCCCCAAATTCAAATGTGGATGTGAGCAACTGAAGCACCAAAGGAAGGGTCAAAGTGGTGGGTCTGGGGCACGCCCTTGGCTCGTTCAGAGGAGGAGGCGGCTTGCTGTGGCTGAGGGGGACTCTGCATCTTGGGTGCAATGGGCTGGAGCATGGTGTTGAAGCCATCTGCTTTGTTCAGAAAGTGTGAGGGCAATCTCCGCAGATTAATTGGGTCAGAGGCCTTGATGCTGGGCTTTGCCCAGGTCTTTGAGTGCATGTTTGAGGAAGAGGCAAGAAAATGGACAAGTAAATGGCCATGCTGAGGCTGTGCAGCAAAGGTGAGGGAGAAAATCCCACATTTTAACAGCTTAGAAACCGTAAACCATCAAATTGATTCAGAAGCTGCCTGGCTTTCTGCAATCAGAGAGAGCCTACAATAACATTTCTTGAAGTCATTTTGTCTAACCTGTTAAACCGGTCATATTTAAAAAAAGCACTTTGCTACTAAATGTTATGGGAAGCCGTGATTCATGGTCCTGCTGAGCCATTTCCACCTGGCAGGGACTTTATTAAAGGTGGTCGGGGCTGCCAGCACAGCGGGCTGAGCGCGGCAGGACACGGGGCGGGCGTCCCAGGGACACACCAAGACCTGTGTGGGAGACTTTTTGGTTTAATGGGGCACAAATCAAAATAGTTTAGGTGGTGCTTTCCCTTCCACAATGCTTTCCCTTAACTTTTGGAGAGGAACATAAATTGATATGGGGTATGGGAGAGCTTTCCAGGAGAGGTCTCCAAGGGGGATTTATTGCGGTGGTGTTTCCATTTGTCTGTGCAGGGAGGGCAGCTCCTCTGAAGGCTTCCTCCAGGATCATGGGCTGTAAAGCATGTGTCCATGTCCCTGCACGTGTCCATGTCCCTGCTGCCGTGGCCAGGGAGGGCTTCTCTGAAGGGTGGTTAAAGGGCAACTGTAGTATTTGGCATTTATTGTTCAGTGCCACCAGGGTACTGAGAGCCCCTACCTGAGGTTTGGGGGCTTGTAATGGACACAGAAGAAAGGGTTTGTAACCCCAAAAAGCCTGGATGGGGAGGCTGGTGTCACCCCACGGAGAGATGGCAGAGATGGACATGGACTTGCGGGAATGATGGGGTAGATGAGCGTGCACGAGCTGCCAGATTCCTCCAGGAGCATTTTAGCTTAAATTCTTATGTGTGATTTTAAACTAGGTTTTATTGGTTTAGCTGGGTATGTTTGTGCAGAAGGTTTTGGCAAGACCTTGGTCACTGCTCTTTGAACCTCAGAAGAGACTCTCTAACCTTTTTGGTACCCCAGTGTTATTGCTTTCTTTCCCCTGGGCATTTTTTCAACTTGTTTAAGGCAGTTTTGCTACTGCTCAAGAAAAAAATAAGAAAAGACCCTGTAGAACCGAGAGGTCCGGGTGTGTTTACCACTGTGAGTAGGCTTGCAAGGCATTGAGAGCAGAATGAAGACATTTACCTGGCCTCTTTCAGTCTTGTCAATGCTGTGATCATACCAGCACTATATATAGACACGAGCGTACTGGGGGACTGCAGAGCAAACTGCAGCCCAAGATAAATGTGACATTTTACAGCACTTAGAGTGCTCTTAGATGGTGTCCTGTGCTGCCTGCCAAGATGGGAAGGTCACACATGTTCTTGCTTTCTGGCCCTACCTGCATGTCCCACCTGCCTGCCAAGCTCCGTGGTGCCACGTGGCAGTCTCAGAGTGCTGCTTCTTTTGTTTCTCTATTGATTAGTAGCCGATCCATACCTAGAGGTCTATAATGTTCCTATGATTTAAACTTTAACAGTTTCATTAACTGTCAAGTACCTTTAGAGCAAAGGAATCCCATATTTTAACTCCCCTCTCCTTGCCAGTATAAGATTTGTGGAAGGAGACTTCTTTTTTCCAAGAAATAAATAAATAAAGCCCCAGCTTTCTGAAAAACCCTGAGGCCTCAAGATCTGACTAGGAAAGAAAGAAAACCATTCCCAGATATTTAATTGTACAGGGGGCTTACAGGATTGATCGAGAGCTTAGCTTTTTACAATAGTCCAGTGAATAAGAAATGCTCCTGACAAACGATCGATGATGGGATAATCACTCTTTATCCCCCCTCCTCATTGTTACTTTCTTTCTTCCAGGAGAACAGGGTTCAGAAGTCAAAAATCTTTATAGACGTTGCTTTTAAATTAAGCAGAAAATAGACATTGACATATTTGTTAATCTCACCTAAATCATTACTGGGCCTGGCTGGTTGGGCTGTACACCGGGAGCGCGGCGGATCGGCCAGAATACATCAGCGGGACTGGCTGGAGCTCAGGCATTGCCATCTGAAACAGGGAGCTGTAGGAGCCACGGAGTGTAGCATGGACAAATATATATAATTTTTTATTCTGAAGGTTGTAAGAGTAGCTCCTCTTAATTAAAACCTTCTTACTAGTGTTGGAAAGGTTAGGTAACATTTATATTGGTAGGCACATAAAACCATTCCTTCCCTAGAAAGAATCATTGTATGGCTGGCCCATGGCTTGGAGATGTGTGTGTGTGTGTGTTCCAACCTGTCCTTGTTTGGAAGAGAACCTCTGGAAGGAGATGACAACGTAGGTAGTGTGAAGTAGATCCTTGCTCTGGCAGCCCTGGATCATCCTCAATGGGAGGTCAGCCATGGATGATCACAGAAAGAGGAGGAGTGGTTTCCCAAGGATGCTGTCTCAGCTGCCAGCAGTCCTGTGGTTTAAAAGCTTCCTGACAACAGATTAATATCTGGTCTTCATGCCTCTGATGGACTTTTCTCGCATGAATTTGCCTGATCACTTTCTGTGAGCCGGTTTGTACTTCTGGCACCCAGGTGGCCATGGGTTCCACCGTTTGATTTTGCACGGTGTGAAAGTGTTCCCTGTTCTTGCAGTTTTTGTAAAGTTTCTGCCCACTAATTTAGTCTGTTCTTGTTGGGAGAGACTTGGATTGCTCTGGCTTCCCTCTCTGATCCCAGAGCCTGCTGTTGTCAGGCTGGATGGTGGCCATGGAGCTGCTGAGGACCCTCATGGCTCAGCTGTCCTCCTGCCTCAGCCCAGCCGTTGTCTGAAAGCATGGCAGTTTCACAATAGGTGTTGATGTAATGGTAGATGTTGCATTTAATCCCATTGACATTCCTTCACAATCAAGATTAAAACCAAAAAAAGCTCGGTGGTGGTCACACACCACAAAATACAGTTGTGGTACTCAGGCTACAAGATAACAAGGTCAGGAGCATTGTCCTCTGTTGTCCTCCAGCTGAATCAGGGCTCCAGCTTTTGTTCCATGTTGTCCAGTTGGCTTCTTGTGTTGCTGGGTAGGACACCTCTTTGTTGGATATCTCCCCTTTGTTTGATATCTCCGTTCTGTACCCTGAAGAGCCAATCATGCTTATCTCCCAGACACATGGGTGGTTGTATTAACATTTGAATGGAAGGTGCCGTGGGACAGTTGAATGTTGCAATCCACCAGTGCTTGGAGCAAGACTGGCCCATGACCCAGCTTCAGATTGCCAGCGACCTTGGCTTTGAAAGGGGAGGAGGGATGGGAGGCAGCTGTCTCTGAGGCCGTGAACTTGCAAGCAGAGTTTCTGGTGTTGGTGGGAGGTTAAAAAACGGGACAATTCATGGGACAATTCAGCAGCGTATCCAGTACCATATAATTTGGCTCAGATTGCAATCTTTGCTTAAATTGAGCTAAGATTGGCTCTAAATGCTCTGCCTCTACACAAGGACCTCTTGCCAATGTGCTGGTGAAACATCAACCTGCTTCTGGGCCAACTTTGACCTGGTGTAAATTACTGTGGGTTTAGTAGAGAGTTCCCTACAGGGATGCTCCCTGTGGCCTGGTACAGAGGGAAGAGGGGATTCACCTGCTTGGTTTGGGGCAGCAGTGGAAGGAGCACCTTGAGCTGCTGCAGGAAGCGATGGGAGATGTGACCTGTCTCCACAGCACAAGGTGTTTCCCCTTGCCTGACTTAGCCTGGATCAGCCAATTCCAAAATGAATCAGAAACTGTTTAATGCCTGATTTTTTTTTCATCAAAGTTAATTTTATCCAAGCTGAATGCTTTAAAAAAAATTAAAAATTATGAACTCCACGGGACATCATCTTCTTGACACAGTTTTATTCTTGTCCATCATGTTAGTCTGTGGTCAAGACCAGTGTGTGCTGCTCACTGAGAAACTGCCCGGGAGCACTTTGGGCATCTCCAGCATAACTCGTGTTTTCCTTAGCAAGGCAGAGGCTCTACCAGCTACGGGCAGGAACTGGCCTGCAGGAAAACCTGAAGTTGTGTAGGTGGTTTTACACTGTCCGTGGTTCTTGCTAAATGAACTGTGTGCTGGGACATTATTCTTTTTTAGGAGTAAGTCCAGTAAATGTCACTTTATTGATGGCTCAGCTCATTGGCATTTAAATGGAATCGAGTTTCCATGGTGAAAACTTCAGACAAGAGCTTCACAGGATATCAGTGGCAGGAAATCTGGGCTGGAACTCTCACACTTGACTCCAGACTCTGCTGGGCGTTGCTGGGAGCTGATGGTCTGCTGTTTGTCCTGGCCAAAAGCAATTTGGGTTTCACCTGTGTGCAGGAACCGAAGAAACTTCCATTCTCCCTCTCCTCTGTCCTCTGCTGGTTTCTCCACGCAGCAGCTCTTTGTACCCCCTCTGCCATGCCCTGCCTGAGGTCTCTGACACGAGGCTGTGCCTGGTTGCAGGTACCCCCGAGCTGAGCCCTGCTGACCGAAAGGAGCTGGAGACCAAGCTGAAGGAGCGGGAGGAGTTCCTGATTCCCATCTACCACCAGGTAGCCATGCAGTTTGCTGACCTGCACGACACACCCGGCAGGATGCAGGAGAAGGGCGTCATCACTGTGAGTATCGTGGAGCTTTCCTGGGGGACATGGCTGGGGGGTGGGACACATGGGGAATGACAGTCTCCAGTCTGCAAATAAACCTCTGCCCCGACAACTCTTGCCACGGGAGCAAACCCTCTCCCCCCACCAGCTGTTTTCTGGCCCCAGAACACAAGCCTGTGCCCATGGGGACCCTCGGTGATGGGAAGCTGGTGGTGATGGTGTAGCTGAAGTCCAGTTGCCAGGTCAGGGTTTGAACCCTGGCTGATGAGATCTACCTAGTTCTCTCTCCCCGTGGATGTGAGTGTCTTGGGCTGCACTGCTCATCTGGGAAGCTGTGTCCCTTTTTGCAGAAAGGAACAGATTTCTGGGAGACAAAGGAGGCTGGATGTAGCTTCTGGTGTCTGAATGGTTTAAGAGTGTGAGCCCTTTTTGCCATTAGGAATAAAGCACATAGATTTCTGCATGTAGATGTTATCCCTCGCTCATTTCTCCTTCTCCACTTACGTCTTGGGCAGGACATTCTAGACTGGAAGACTTCCCGTACCTTCTTCTACTGGAGATTAAGACGCCTTCTTCTAGAAGATGTGGTAAAAAAGAAGATCCATGATGCCAACCCTGAGCTGACTGATGGGCAGATCCAGGCTATGCTGAGACGTTGGTTTGTGGAAGTGGAGGGGACAGTGAAGGTAAGTGAAAAAGCAGTTTCACCAAGGCATTGGTCTTGCCTGGGCTTAAAGCTCTCCCAGGTGGAGTCTGATCTCTGTGTTTTAATTGTAATGTCTACAAACATTTGAGGTGGTGAAAGAGACCTTATGGGTGATGTTCCAGGTCATGAATTCTTTTATGGGGACACTTTCTGTAGCAGGCCAGGAAAGCAAAATAGGTTTTTCCCAAGCATGTAGTACCACTGATATGAAAACTGAGCATCTTACAAAGACAAACAGCTCACTCAGCAGAGTGAGGCAGGGCAGTGTGTGGGAAGAAAGTTGCCTGGAGCTGCTGCTGTCTGGCCAAACCAGCAGCAGGTTCTGCAGGAGCCACAAGACACCTTCTACAGACCAGCCCTGAATATCTCCACCTCCTTGTCTACATGCACTGTGGAGCTGCTCACAGTTCCAGGGGCTGTCCTCACTGTGCAGACCAGGCCCTGCACACCCATGGCATCCTCTGTGATGTGAAAGGAGGACTTTTATTTTATTTTAAATTATTCATAATGAATAACATCCTCAATCCTGCTCTATCCCATGACACCAGGAAGGGTGTGGAGATTCACTGCTTGTATCCAGATGGTTCATCTGGCAGATGCTCAGCCAGCCTGCCTCACTGGCCTGTCCTCCTGCTTGCAGAGAAGATCATGGCCACATTGTCCCCACTTCCCCTGGGCTGCCCCCATCCTCCCCAGGCCATGAAGTTAGAGATGGTGGAGACAGATCACAAGTGCCTGGTGATCCCTCACCACCACCAGATTTCAGGCATCCCTTGGGTTGCCCAGTGCTTGAACGCCACATGGACAAGCGGGGACAAAGGCAGGGACCTGGATCAGCTCTGAGATCCTCCTGCCAGAGCTTGGAGTGGGGGGGGTGGCCTGGGCACCATCCCCAGACCTCATCTGATGGTGTGCTGAGGATTTCTTTTTTAATTGTGCTCAACCTGGGAAGCTGGCAATCTCTGAAGAGCGATCGCTGGAGCTGCTCTTGGCTTGTTTTTGTCACAGTCCTCCAATCTGAGTTCTTTATTTTATTTTATTTTACTCTATTTTTAAAGTCACAAACACTCAGGGGTTCCAGAGAAGGGGGGGGAAGTGTTCTCTGGAGGGCAGCAGGCTTTCCAAGGTAGTGTCTGAGCGTCTTTAAAAGCGGGCATCTCGTTAGCTAATACATTACACCAATCAAGGAGAGTTATCTTAAGCCACAATTAATCTGCTCCCTGGCATATGTTGATAGGAAAGCATCATGCTGTTTCTTAATTAAAAGCAAACGGATTAAAAATGATTAATAAGAGTATTAAATATTCTCCTAAACTAAAAGCTTTGGGATTCTTGGGTAAATCTAGCTTTACGCAGGTCTGCAACCGTAAGGCAGCTTCTTGGGCTCTTTTTTTTTTCCCCTTTCCCTGAAATCTTCCTAAGTGCCCTACTTTGTATGCAGGGAGCACGCCTGTCATGGCTGGGGGCAGAAGCAAGGAGTGAGACCTAACGAGTTTCAAATAATAAGAGGAAAAAAACAATGAAATAAGCAAAATCTTGAGGTTGAAGTGACATCACTGATTTAAGACAATTGTCTGTATAATGTGAAAGAATAAAAAATCCCTGTTTCTTATTGAAGTATGTCAGGCAGGACCAGCACTGGGGGGTTGGAACAGGATCTGCCTTTGGGCTTCCTCCCAGCAGTGCCAGCTCCACCCGTGGGTGTAGCAGCATCTTCAGAGAGTCACAGGATCATTTTGGTTGGAAGAGACCTTTAAGATCATCAAGTCCAACCATTAACTCAGCACTGCCAGGCCATCACTAACCCATGTCCCTCAGCACCACATCTCCATGGCTTTGAAACCCCTCCAGGGGTGGGGACTCCACCCCTGCCCTGGGCAGCCTGGGCCAGCCCTTCACAACCCTTTTGGGGAAGAAATTGTTCCTCATCTCCGACTTAAACCTGCCCTGGCACAACTTGAGGCTGTTTCCTCTTGTCCTATCACTTGTTCCTTGAAAGAAGAACCCAACCTCACCTGGCTCCAACCTCCTTGCAGGGAGTTGTTGAGAGCAAGAAGGTCTCCCCTGAGCCTCCTTTTCTCCAGGCTCAACAACCCCAGGTCCCTCAGCTGCTCCTCACCAGACTTCTGCTCTAAACCCTTCCCCAGCTTCATTGCTTTTCTCTGGACACGCTCCAGCCCCTCAAGGTCCTTCTTGTAGTGAGGGGCCCAAAACTGACCCCAGCATTCGAGGTGTGACCTCCCCAGGGCCGAGTCCAGAGGGACAATCGTGGAAGGGAAAGTCCCAGTGGCCACACTAGTGCTGATCCAATCCAGGATGCTGGTGGTCTTCTTGGCCACCTGGGCACACTACTTCATCAACACAGGGAAGTCGCACTGCTTCTGAGAGTTGTAGGGAAGAGGGAAGCAACTTCTTGGACTTTGGGAAAAACTGATAATTAAATAAATGAAGGGTGAACAGTGCAGAGGCTTGGGGTTGGACTAGATGATCTTTCAAGGTCCCTTCCAACCCCTAACGTTCTGTGATTCATCAGAGCAAGTGCTGCCTTTGCGCTCCTCTCTGACAGGGGCAAGGATGGGGGAAAATCAGCTTTGTGAAGGGTGTAAGAGCTGGAGAGGTGAGACTGCCTCAGACAGCATGGCCAGCTGGAGGAACCCAGGGCATGCAGTGAAGGAGAGACCACATAAGGGAAACCTCCTGCTGGCTTCACTGCTGCTGCTCCAAGGGTTTTCAGGGCCTTTGCAAACATGCTGGCCCCACACCAAGGCTTCACCTTTGGGTGCAAACATCCCTTGTGTGCTTCTGCCTCCTGGTCCCCAGCCAGACCCTGAAATCCCCCTGCTCCTAGCCAAGGCCCCAGAGGCAGCAAGAGGATCGAAGGAGGTTGGGGTTGGATTAGATGACCTCTAAAGGTCCCTTCTAACCCCGGCTATCCTATGGGTGAGGTTCCTGGGTGGAGCAGTGGCTGCTCTGCTGCCCGTTGCCAGCTCTGCCCCGTGGTGCATTAACACACCGAGCTCATTGTCATTCTGACTTTGACTTCGTTAGTGATAAGGGAGAAGGATAGTGCACCTTTAAATGACGAGCTTGGTGTTTAATTACCCAAATAAAATGACATAAATATGAATGAGTGCTAATGGCAGTACTTGCTTTTCCGGAAACCATTAACAAAACGATTCTTAAATGATTTGTAAAGAAAATGAGAGGAGAAGAGAAGAGCGAGAAGGCTATTAGGCGTCTAACACACTCCTGAATTATTATGTGGGCAACTACCTAGCAAATATCAGGTGAAATGATCTTGCAAAATTAAAAAAGGGGTTTGTTGCCAAGGCTTTTCAGGGCTGGGGACACCCCGACCCCCTCTGCTGAGCACACACCTGCTGGAGGGGCTGGGTGGGCTGGATCCATGACCCCACCAGTGCTGGGGACACCAACACCCAGTCAGGCTTTAGGTGGTGGGGACCCTGTGAGAGCTGCATCTCTGACCACCCTCACCTCGGGGCATTTCATCAGAAATTGGGCATCTGATCCCAGAGGGAAAATAGGATTTTAGCTGGGACTAAAAATCCCAGTTTATGGGAGGAGATGCAGAAGAAATTTACTATCTTTGGACTTTTGCTGATTGTTTATAAAAGCCATGTGCCCTGGGAAAGCTGCAGGGGGCTGCCAGGAGTGTTGAACCAAAGCTGCCAACAACTGGGAGTTAAATTCCAGGCACGGTGGGTGAGGAGCAGGGTGTGCACAGCCCCAGGACACCCAGTGACACGTGTGGTGTGTTCACAGGCCTACCTATGGGACAGTAACAAGGACCTGGTGGAGTGGCTGGAGAAACAGCTGACGGAGGAAGAAGGTGTTCGCTCAGTTGTGGAGGAGAACATCAAATACATCTCAAGGGACTACATCCTCAAGCAGATACGGAGGTAAGGAGCTGTGCTCACCCTGCCCCTGCACAACGGGGATTTTCTGCATCCAGCCTCTGAGCTTGGCCATGTGCACCTCTCCAGCTGAGGAGAATGGGTTTATTGGGCTATTTGTGTGGCAAACACAGAAGGAGTATCTGGAAATTCAAGTGCAGGGGCAAATGTGGAGCTACTGTGGAAGAGAAGGGTTTGTACAAAGCCTGCAGCGCCAGCTCCTCCTGCACGGGCTGCAGAGCTACTCTAGACACTGGTACCTGCAGCAGAACCACAAACCAGCAGTGCCAAGACCTGCCCCAGAGCCTCCCACACCCAAACTCCCTGGCCCTGCCCGCCCTTTACTGGGAAGAGCCAGGGCACAGAAGTTCCACTGCTAATGTGCCTTTTCTCCAGTTCAGACAGAAAATGGAAAATTATCTTAGAGAGCCACATACCTTGTGGAGCAAGGGGAGGAAGCAAATCTGTGAGCTGGGCTGTGGCTGTCAGAGCAGTGTGTGACCACACGTGGCCAGAGGACCCTTCAGCTCCCTTCCCTTTAGTTTGTTTAGCCCCAGACTAGGCAAGAGATCTATTTTTTTCTGTGCTCAGTGTCATAAAACGCCCAGTTCTCTTCAATTGTTCTTCAGAACTACATCAAATAACCCCCAAACCACTGATACATGGGTGTAGTAGCTGTTCCTCCTGCTTGTAAGAGCTATAATGCCCAGTTACACATACTCATCTGGTGGAGCCAGTTAAGCCTCATGAGCCAAAGACTTTCCTAGGCTTGAACAGATTTAATTTTGATTATTTCTGTGTCTTAAACTGGAGGTGTCCTAGAGCAGCTTTGCCTCTGAGAGCTGGGGGAGGACACTGAACCATGGCTTGAAGCTCCTGTGGCTTCTATGGGCCTGTGTCTGACTCCATAGGGTGTCTCTTCCCATCAGTTCCACCAGTTTCTCCATCCATTCTATGGTGGGATCACTGGGAAGAGGGGAGACGTGGGTGTTCTTGGCAGCCTCTGAAGTTGCTGCTGGTGGGATCGGGGCACACCCCAGAGCCCCTGGCTGTCCACCCTGGATCCACATGGATTTCAGCCTCTATACATGTCCAAGCAGGTCTGCCACCAGCAAATGGGGTGGCACAGGGACCTCCAGGCGAGCACAGCTCCTGCTCTGCTCACAGTCAGCTCACATCAGTGCTGCTGCCTCAGCCCATCGCTCTTAGACCCCATATTTCAGGCCTGCCCCCTGGGCCTGGCCAGGAGCTGTTGGAGGTGCTGGGGCTGCCCACACTGAACTCTCTCCTCTTTCCAGCCTGGTCCAGGCCAATCCGGAGGTTGCCATGGATTCGATAGTGCACATGACCCAGCATATATCACCCACCCAGCGAGCCGAGATCGTGCGGATCCTCTCCACAATGGACTCGCCTTCTTCAACGTAAGAGCATCGATTTCCCACACTCCCCCCTGCCTCGTACAGTGGAGGGATAAAAAAAAAAAGCCAAGCAGCTCAGAATTGCCCTTTGTCTGCTCGACTGCGACCACTGTACCGAGACGGGGAGGCTCAGGGAAACGCTGGAAGAGTGACATTTGTATTTTTTCGAATCAGACTGACCAGAGGAAGTGTGTTCTTTGGCCAGGGACACGAGGAAAATGTATAAACACAAGCGCCTGCGGGATTGAGTTACAGCTGTCTAACTGTACCTTATTTATTTAACAAAGCGTGACTGGACCGATGCCTCAGCTCGCTGCTCCGCTGCCACCAGGCAATGAAGGGTGCTCCGGTGCCGTGAGGTCTTGGTGTGGCAAAGCAAGGGCTCGTTCTGAGGACATACCCTGCCCACTTCTCTTTTCACACCCCGCCTGGTATTTGTGCCAACAAGTGCCAATGTCCTCCCCTCCCCAGGAGAGCAGGATCCACCCTCCTGGCATCGCGGGGGGAGCGGAGCCCAGCGCCTCGGCTGTGTCAGCCCGACGGGAGCCATGTTCAACATCCATCTAGTTACTTGGGAGTAGAGGGCAAGCAGCATCTCAGCTGGTGTGGTCAGGGCTGGCCCCATGCCTCAGGAAGGCTCCTGGTCTTCCCAGGACTGTGAAAGTGGCGGGGCAGGATTTTGGGAGCTGAATCCCCGCTGGCTTTACCTTTGTGCCCAGTTCCTTTAGAACAGGTCAGTAAAATGTGCGAAAGGCCCTTCTAGGAGGAGGTGAAAGAGGAGAGACCAAACTGCAGCTGCTCAGGGACTGCTGCTCTTCCTCCCCTACGTATTTTGGGGGAGAGCAGACCTGAGCAGCCTCACTGCTGCATATGCTTCGTGTGAGTGCTAAGCCCTTCTGTAGGAGTAGGTGGCTGAAAGTAGAGCCTGCCAGGGTGAAGGGAAGGACAGAGTCAGACACACTACTGGGCTCAGACCTGCACAAGGAAATCTTGGTCTAATGCACCTGAGCAAAGTTTTTTTCCATCACCAGCCTCTGCCCCAAAGCTGCCTGTGCTTGGCTGGCCCTGGTGTGCAGCTGGGGAAGGGACCACTCGTTATTCACAGGGGAAGATGGAAATATGAAATATCATACAAGTAATTTGTGGTGATCCCATTCCGCTGGTCACTCTTCACAGGCAGTGGCAGGTTAGTGCAGCACAGACCGCCCAGGCTGACCCCTGCCCAGGGCCCTGGCTTGTTTGTACACTTTTTTTTTAATTTTCACAGCCCTCCTGACCATAATAAAGGGCTGGGGAAGCTGTGGCTCTGGAGGGGAGCAGGGCCAGCCCCTCACACGGCAATGCTGTAACGGAACTTGGGCTGGGTAGTGCTGGAGAGCTCACACCAACGAGTGTCTTAAAAGTCTTTCCGATTTTACCATTCCTCTTTTAGTACAGTGTGGATCAGAAGGGGGTTATGTTTTTATGAGAGAATTAATTAATGCCAGTGCCTCACACATCTACTGTTTCCTTCTGCAGTATGATGCAGCCCTTCTGTGCGCGGTGCCAGCTCTCGCTGCTCTCCTGGCGGGGGGACAAGCAGGGGCTGTGCCCGTGGCCGGCGGAGCTGCGTCGTCTGAAGGACTAGAGCTTTTTTCTTAATAGTTAAGAACCCTAATTTGATTTAAAAGACTTTTTCTTTCCCCCACTAGAGCCCCCTGAACAACTCCCCCCCCCCCAAAGATGCTTTTCCTTAAGCCAAGGTGGGCTGCAGCAGGACGCACAAGACATGATGTCTCAGCCAGGCGGGACCGCTCGGGGGGCACCTCGGGCTCCTCCATCGCCGTCACCAGGATTTCCTATGTGGTGGCACACGTCAGCCCCTCATCCAGGACACCTGCAGGTGTTATGGGACCTGTCCTGGTGCCCACTGCTCCATCCCTTCTGCTTGGGGTGGGAGCCATCGCTGCCAAAGGCTCTTTGCCAGTGGGCAGGAGCAGACCCCTCTGTGTCAGTGTTAGAGGCGCTGGGTTGGGCTCCTCTTCCAAAGAAAAAAACCAGCTGTTGGGTAACATGGGAGCTGGTCTGGAGTCAAGGTCCAGCACTAGCCCTGGCAGCCCTGTGGAGGTCCAGGGCAGCAGGAGCCCAGGGCAGTGTCACCAGCCAATATCCCGGCCCCTCTCCGGTGCCGCGGGCGAGCGGGTTGGTCACCCAGCGGGGCAGGGGGCGGGGAGACCACCCTTGGTACACACAGTTCTCGCTGGTGCTGAAGTATTTCACTTACCTCAATTTCTTTTAATAAAAAGAATGAATTACACCTCTGTTGCCTGGAATGGAAATCTGTCACCTTTGAGGAGCTCTGCTGCTCCTGGAGGCAAGAACAACGAGCTTTATGCAGCATCTCAAGTGAGGTCTGGTGGCCACTGATGCCAGGAGGATGGAGCCCTCGTGGTCTGACTGTGCTGCTCCCAGGAGCTGCTGGGGCTCATCACAAGCATTGCTTCTCACCAAGCACCGACTCGTGTTCCTACCTCTGGGCAAATGCTCCTGGTGTTTGACATGACCCCACCTCGGCCAGATGGAGAAAAGTGGTGCTTGTACAACTCAGGCACGAGTATGTACCTTTCTCCAAGCTTCATTGTGTCCTCTTCACATCCTTGGGAGCTGGATGGGCAGCAGTGAGCCAAGGCAGGAAGAACAACTTGTCCCACTGGGGTAGGACCAGCTCCTTGTCCCACCAGATCAGGACCAGCTTCTCATCTCACCATGGGCTCTGGTCTCTGCCCAGTGCTCCAGGTGTAACTCCCAACCCACAGCCACCATCCCAGTGAGCCATTAACGGGTCCTGTTCCTCCTCCATGGATTTATTTTCTTAATTACAGTGACTGAAACAGAAAGAGAAAACTGAGCCCTAATGCCTGTGAGGGGGTGCAAGAACGTCCATGACTTCTCTCTCTGGGTCTTTTATGTAGGCAGAGATCCCACTGAAGGGTGTCACCATGAACCCAGGAGCTTGGGGAGCATAAGTACCTCTCAACAGTTCCCCACATTAAAGGCAAGTAATTAGCATGACAGGTTAAATTGGCCCGTGTGAGCCAACACAACTCCTGCAGTTATTTTTCACACATTTCTCAAACCAAAATCCTGATAGTTAAACCCATAAATCACCTTAACAAACATCATATAATGGAGGGGGGTGGGCGAGGTGACGGACCCTACTGAACTCCAGAAACGCATTTAAAACTCTCTAGCCTAAAATATCTAGACATTAAAATGCCAAGAAAAGACGTACCAAAGCTGTAAGCTCTCAAAAGCCCAAGATCAAAGTGCCATCATCTTTTAATGTAAACCTTTTGTTGCATCAACAGTCTTAAGAGGGATGAGAGACATCAAAATAAAAACTGAGACAAACTGTGGCTTTGTAGCTGTTTTTTTGTTTTAGTCTCTTCTCTCAATTTGGGCCATGAAATAGGTCAGCTCCATTACTGATCAGCCTTCCCACAAATATTTAAAACAAATTGAATTGCACACCCAATACCCATCACAATTACGCCAGGCACAATAACTAAATTAGCAATTCAACAAAATAATTGGAAATGCGATTCTCTCTATTCCACAGCCTCCCTCAGGGGTTTGGCCGATCTATGGGGGGAAAACTCTGCTTTACTAATTCTGCAGCTAATTAGAGACACACTTGTAAATGAAGTTGTTTGTCTGAAAGTTGAAATTCTTTGCTATTGTGGGGTTGGGGGGGGATTAACACAACTGCTCTGTGTCCCCCCCCCAGCCATCACACACGTAATTCCCCAATACACCTTCTGGTTGGCGTGTGATGGTTTGCAAAGGTGTAATGCCCATTTGTGTGGGTACTAATTAGCAGCTGGATCATGAGTTAATAAAGTATTAATATTCAAAGAGGGGGATATCTCACTTGCTCTTAATTGACAGCATTAGGAAAACTTAGTGGAAATCATCCTGCTTATCTGCACACTTATTAAAGAGCCCTCAAAGCATCTGACCATGCCACAGCCACAGCCACGACCACTCAGAACCTGCTGGTGCTACCTGCTCCCAGTGGGGATGGGGAGGGGACAGAGCCTGCCCCTGTTCACCCAAACTGGGGGTGTAGCTCATGGTCCAGCCTCTTCCACACTCATGTAACCCCCTCCCCATCCCAGTGACCAGCCTTGGTGTGCGCTGGGGGCTCTGAGGGTTGTCGCTGTGTCCATGTAAGATGCTGGCTGCTGGACATGGAGCCTGTCCGGGTGGTGGCTCTGATGAGTCAAACTCAGGGATTACACCAGCTGCACTTGCTCCTGCAGCACATTCCAGCCCAGGCAAGGCACCATTTCCATGCCAGGAATAAAGAGCTGCCCTTAACAGCAAGGTCAGGGATGAAACGGGGCCCTCCCGAGCTGCCGCTGCCAGCCCAGGTTCTCCCCCAGTATCCCCCTGCCCAGGTGGGGGGGTGGCAGGGAGCAGAGCCGGCTAAAACACTGATAAGTAAATTCAAAAGCATGCTTAGTAGGGCTTTGACTCTTATCTCTTCAAACAATACAAACGAGAAGTTATCACATTTAAAGTGTTTCATATTACCCTTTTAACATTACATCCAGCTCATACTCAGGAAAAAAAAAAAGAAGGGGGGAAAAAAAAGAAAGAAAAATGAAGTGCCCTGGTGCTGCAACTGTAAAGGACACAGGAGTCAAATGGGAGTGGGGGCAGAGCTGCAGCTCACAACAGCAGGACCCTGGTGCCAACACCCCGGAACTCTGCGAGACACGATGCCCATGCTGGCAGCACCAACCCTGCCACCGACACAGCCTCTGTTAGTGGCTCATTCCTCCCCTTGCTGCCTTTTGGCATTGCAGGAGGTTGGAGCGATGCTGGAAGGCCATGTGGCTCTGCTGCTGCACAGAAAATAGGGACAGGGACAGGTCAGGAGGTGGGGACACACGCCTTGACACTCAGCAGGTGGGTTGTGCCAATACTGGTGTGGTGGAAGGTGGTTGTGCCAATAATGGTGAGGTTTGGAAGGTGATTGTGCCCATTTGGTGTGGTAGAAGCTGATTGTGCCAGTAACTCGTAGAAGGTGATTGTGCCAATAATGGTGTGGTGGAAAGTGATGGATTGTGGCAATAATGGTGTGGTGGGAGGTGAGTGTGCTGATATGGTACAGTGGACGGTGATAGATTGTGCTGATAAGGTGTGGTGGAATGTGCCCATACAGTGCAGCTGGAGGTGATTTTGATGATATGGTGCAACACAAGGTGACAGTGCTGATAAGAGTGTGGTGGGACATGATTGTGACGATCTGGTGTCGTGGAAGGTGCTGCCGTGTCGTCCTGGTTTCTACTGGAATCGACAGTGGTGTGGACAGAGGGGACAGGGCACGCCATTGCCAGGATTTGCCATAGAAGATGGTTACACCGAGAGGTCTGCAACAGCCAGGGAGGCCTGTGTGTGTAGCCCTCTGCACTGGAGCAGGCATCACACTAAACTGGCTCATTAATGGACATGGCCTTGTTGACTACACCCTGGTCTTGATAACCAGCCCTTCCCTGGAGTCATGGACCCTGTGGGCCCTTCTCTCCACAGCTCCCAGATGATGACACCTGCAGCTTCCATGAGCTTCATGGGAGGACTGAGCGTGGCTGCCAGGCTCTTTGCTGTACATAAGGTCCTTGGGGGGCTCCTGAGCTAGAAAGGGCAGCAGAAAGTAGCCAACAGTGACATTTAGTGTGTTGCAGCCGGGCACATTTTGACCAGAGAGCTGCGAGCTGGAGGGTTCAGGGGAAATCGATGCACTTCCCTGAGAGCTGCAGTGGCTGCAAGCGAGCGTAAAGATTTATTCACCCGTGATATGTACGTTTTCCACCCAAAGTCAATACTCACCTTGGCTCTTATTTTCTGAAGCCAAGAGAAATGCTGCATCCTCACCCAGACTGCCCTCCACTGCTGCCTTGCCCTGCATGGATCAAGAGGCCCGAGGACCAGCACCAGTTGAGGAACAGGGCAAGGAACAGCTCTGATGGCTTTGTGGAACCAGCTGCCTGAAGAACAGGCAAAAAACACACCCCACCCCACCCCCCCACCCCCCTTTTTTCNCCCCCCCCCCCCCTTTTTTCCTGCTTTTAAACCCAGGATTTTGCACAGCAGCCACTGCTTAAGCCAAGTCTCTGCAGCTCAGCTGGTTCTCCCTGTGGTGGACTCTGCTCCATACAACACTTAAGGTGTTGGGAGCATCTTTACTGGAAGCAGGTGACTAAAAGGGAGACTTAAGTCTGAGGGGCAAAAGTGATTAATTAATATCGGCTCTGCAGGGGCACAGTGAAGTGCAACAATGCAACCACAGATGGTCTTCTAAGGGGGTAAAACAGGATAAATCCAATTTCAAGCAGCAGCAGCAGGGCCAGGAGAGCAACAGGAGCTGAGGGGAAGGGGCCATGGCTGCGAGGTGGGATCATCTGTGGGGGAAGCACAGGGCAGGGAGTGGTCTCCCCTTCCTCTGCCCTGCCATGTTACATGCTTTAAAATGAGACATATTTTTATTTAAGCTTAATATAAAAGAAGTAAAATTTAGTTGACCATTGAAATGCTGGTAAACCGTAACTTAGGCGGGGGGGAAAAAACCCACCTCAAAACCCTTGTCTTGCTATGAAGTTCAGAAATGAGGCTTCTCAGTGGACAAAAATTTAAATCCTATTGCAAGTCTTTGCTTTTCCATCGAATCATGGGACCTTTTCGGTGGGAAGGGACCTTTAAAACTCATCTCATCCAACCCCCCTGCACTGAGCAGGGACATGTGCAACTAGAGCAGGTTGCTCACAGCCCCGGCCAACCTCACCTGCAATGGTTCCAGGGATGGGGCATCGACCTCCTCTTTGGTCAACTTGGGACAGGCTCTCACCACCCTCAGTGTCAAAAGTTTCTCCCTTCTCTCTAGTCCAAACCTCGTATGCTGCAGCTGCACAAGAGGCTCCCGGCCCAGCCCCTCCATGCTCCTCCTCTCTGAGGTTTGAACTCAGGCAGCAGAGCAACGCTGAAGACCCCAGTTCAGCCCCACTGTGCTGGTGGAGCTGGGAGAGGCCACGGCCACTGGTACCTTTTCTGCACGGATCACACCAGGACAATCAGTTTACAAAGCATTTTAATTAGGCCACATAAACCAGAGCACAAAGACAGCGCAGGTCAGCAGCAAGGGCCACCTCACACACGTGGATTATTTACGCGAGATAAGCTCCGTTTCGGATTGATCACAGCAGGGGAACGAATTCCCCTTATGGGGATTTAATTTCCAGCTTCTGACCTTTGGATATCAACACCCCTCGAGTGAGCCATCTCCTCTGGCCAGTTTTACACTCGTGCTGGAATCCCTCAGCAGCGTGTCACAGAGATGGGGAGGTCGGGATGGCTCAGAGTCACCAGCAGCAGAAATAATTAAGCACTCAGGATCAATGCTGGACTGAAAAATTCACCAGCATGTTCTCACCACAGACCCCTCCCCAGATGTAGCCCTGTGCTGTGCTCACGTCCCAGCGTGTGCTTCTCATTCTGAAATGGGAGCATGAACTGGGAGCTCTGGCTGCCTGCAAAGGGAGCACCTTTTCTCTGTTTAAGGCCGTGTTAATTATGTAAATGACATTTAAATCCTCTTGACTCGGTGAAAAAATAAAGTCTCACATTCCAGACATGCAGCCAACGACCAGAACAGCTCCTTTAACACCCTCCCCCCAACCCCCCCAAATAAAAATCCCTGAGGATTTAATCCAAACGTGGGTGACCTGATTGCAGGGGGGGCTGGTGGTCCCTGCTGGGCTGAACCCTGTGTCCCTCCCCCCGGCAGAACACGGTGCCCGTGCTGAGCAGACTGCAAAATCAAGGTCAGGAATTTAAAGGGAATAGCTAAAAACAGATTGTCTTTGGGAGGAAGCAGAGTTCATTTTAAGCTAGAGAGGAGGGCGTTGAGCCAAGCTAAGTGTGTGCTCCCCACTCTGCTTTCCATGGTTTGTGTCTGATGGACCTTCAGTGAGGCTTTAGGAACACACCAGAGCTGGAGACACCTCACTCTGGGTGCTCCTGGAAGGGACCGCATGAGGCTGCCCCAGCAGAGGAGCTGGGACAGTGTCCAGCACAGGGATCCTGATGTGGTCTGCTGCTAGTTCTGCTCAGGTTCTTCAGGACTCGTGACTTTCCCAAACAGCGACCGATAAAGCTCCGTCCTGGGGAAAAGAGGAGAGAGGAGAGGGAAAAGTTACTTTTCAAGGTCAAAAAGGAAGGAAGCACAAGGCTGCCAGCAAAAGCATCCACTCCTTAAAACGAGAAGGCCTGGGGTAATTAAAAGCACGTCCAACAATCTTTATTAATAAATGGAAGCAAAGGGGAGAACTTGCATAAGACCCATCACAGGCAGTACAGAAATATGTAAATATTTCAGTGTGGCTGGATAGCATCTCTCAGGAGAATAAGGTTTTCTATAAGTTTGCCCTTTACAGACAGGCTCTTCAAGTCAGAAAACAAGATTGAATATTTTAATAGAATGTATGAGACTGTGGAGCCACGAGAAGGATTCAATCAGACAGTCTACGTGGGACTATAATTTAGTTTTCATACATTTTCCTGGACTTGACGGTACTTGAAAAACAATGAAAATGACCCAGCAACAAGATTCCAATTAATATCACATATGCAGCAATTCTGATAACAGGAGCGAGTTTCCCTTCAAAAAAAAAAAAGTGGGTTGGTGTTTATCTTTAATTTTAGAACCTAAGTAACCTGAGAGATGGGGGAAAGGAGAGAGCATTTTATTATAGAATCATTAAGGCTGGAAAAGACCATCAAGTCCAACCATCAACCCAACGCTACCATGTCCACTAGACCACATCCTGAAGTGCCACATTTACACATCTTTTGAACCTCTCCAGGGATGGTGACTCCACTGGGCAGCCTGTTCCAATGCTTAATCATTCTTTCGTGAAGAAATTTTTCCTAATATCCAATCTAAACCTTCCCTGGTGCAACTTGAGGCCATTTCCTCTCGTCCTGTCAATCAATGCAATGACCAAATGATGCCATCGCCATGGGCTGGGGTCCTGATGTCTTGTCAGGGCCAGTGCCTTGGGACAGCAGCTGGACCAGGAAAATGGTCAGGACAGGCAGAGAAAAGAACCTTCTCCAGTGCTCACAATGAGTAAAAACACGGTTTCAAAAGGGTGAAATTCAGACCTGACAGTGACACTGATTTTTTGTCTGCCTCCTCGATGAAGATCACAACAGGAGCCACCACGAACTTCAGAGTTTCAAACAGCGACAGCAGAAAACCACTAGCCAGTAATCCCAGGAAGACAAGGAGCAAAGTGTCAGTTCCAGCAACGCAGGAGGATGGACAGACGTGCACGGACCACTGGGACAGGAAACCACTCTCATTCACAGGGCCACAGCTCTTAAATTAATTTTCACTGAGAAGCTAATTAACCAATCAGCTGCTCGACCCTCAGAAAATGAGGCTGAGGATGTGTCTCTTTCCCTCACAAAATGGTCGGGGAGCTGTTTGGCATGCAAAGACCACGAAACCAACTTTGGTGTTAAATCAGGAGCATGCACGTGCGTTTGGGCAAGTTTAACACAAATGCAAAATCAAAATGTTTCTGGGAAACAGAACAGAAAGCTGGAAACTTTGACACTTGTAGAAAAAAAAGGAGGGAGAGGAATGCCTTACCCAAGCCTACAACATTTTCCATCTTTCCTGGCTATTAATTGATCAACATTATTCGCTTTTGCTGTTTCCACGGAGCAATCAGACACCGAGAGGCTCTGCCACCAACAAGGACACTGTGACTTTAAGGTTCTGTCAAACGCAGGGAAGGAAACCACAGAGTGATGCTATTTAGTCCCCCGACAATCACACCCTCCAGCCTTGCTCTGCCAGCTGGGCTCAGACCCCGTCATTACCCCGAGCAAAACGCTTCCACTTGTGCTGCAATCTCGCTGAAATCCCGGCTCCCGTCCGCAGCGGGGTTGGTGTCGGGAGCAGAGAGGGAAATGCTGAACCTGGTGTTTTGATAGAAGATCATTTCACACTCAGGTGGGCAAAACTGACAGACACTCATGGCCTGCTCCCATCAGGAGGCTGAGAGCCTTGGGTACTTTCAGCAAAACAACCCGAGCTCACTCCTTCTCCCTCTCCCCGATATACACCTTGTTCTAAAAAGCATGGAAAACAACCCAAGGCAGATAAACATCCCCGCAACGTGCCCACTTTGCTGGTTTCCAGCCCGTGGGTGCAGTGGCAGGAGCTGCCTCGGGCACCAGCAGATCCAGTCTGGGTGCTGGAGGAAAGCACCTCTGAAAGAAGAGCCCTCCCAGCAGCAGCTCCTCTTCTCAGGATCGTTTCCACCCTCCCTTCCACTGCAGGGATGCTGCTGTTGCCCTGGCTCAGGGCTGGGAGCCACTGGTCTGTGCATCTCCTGCCGCTGGTTTGGTTTGATGCACATGCTGGGCACAGGCACTAGCCAGGCCAGTTTGATTCTCAGCTACTAAGGAACACCCAGATCACACACAGACTCACTCCCATCCCTCTGTGCTCTGCTGAGGAAGAACCCAGTCTGCTCAGTTCCAGCTCTCTGTGTGCTCACCCACATGGTTTTACAGGCAATTAACACCCCAGATCCAAGCCCTGGTCCCTCACGTGGCTCTGCAGACACGGCTCTTGCTCCCAGTGCCCTCCACCGATGCTCTGCCTGGTGTGGGGATGTCCTTTGTCCTGGCCATAAACTCACACTCTCTTCTGGCCACTGGGTCATCTGGGCTGAAGAAATGCTGCTTTGGAGCCTGTGTGAGCTCTGCCAGGGGCATGGATCCACTCCCAGCAGACCCTGCTCATGATCACAGCAAACACCAGGAAGGTCTTCTTCAGCTCCTCTTCCACACCCTGAGGCCCGCGAGCAACAGAAGCTACTTCTATTTTGTCCACAAGCCTCACTCGCAGGTAACAGGCTTCAAACCTTCTGGCTCCACAAACACACTTCAAAGGCATTTTTGCAAAATTCCAAGGGGTTCTGCTCCCAAACATCATCCCCACCACACAGAGGGGCTCCCATCTGCCATTTCTCTACAGATGCCTTCCTCCTCCTCCACACTGATTAATTTTTTTACAGTCCCAATGTAAGGATGTTGAAATATAATGTGCCCGTTCTGGGGAGCCCCCCAGAGACTGGCCAAGGCAGCAGAGTTTGTGTTTTCCTGGTGAGCAGGCAAAAGCCAGAAGTGATGTTTCTTTGCAGCCTGCCTTGGCTTTTCCCCCTGGTGGAGAACCAGTCTCAGCAGGGTTTTGTCTTCACTTTTGATAGTCTTCTGATGGGTACAAGAGTTCAGGAATCAATGCTGAATTTGTTCCAATCCCACAGATTTTCAATAAACAGTCATTTTTCAAGGAAGCAAGGCCCAGGGAGACTTCAAGAAAGAATTTGCCTTCCCCAGCAGAGAAATGTTGGCAGCATTGACAGACTCCAACGTTCTCATCGCAGGTTTCAGGGGTGCACAGAGAGGTTGCATCCCACACACTGAGCCCATTACCCCTACAGCCCCCATCCTGCCGGGCATGATGCTGGCAACCTCTGCTGGAGTAAAAATTCCAGCAGAGCTGTTTGGGTAATAACAGAGCATGGGCAGACACAGTGGCAGAGAGTGACAGCAGAAGGAGGGACACCAGGTAGCCCCACCAGCTCCGAAACAGAATCATAGAATTGTCAGGGTTGGAAGGGACCTTAAAGATCATCTAGTTCCAACCCCCCTGCCATGGGCAGGGACACCTCCCATTAGACCAGGTTGCTCAGAGCCCCATCCAGCCTCACCTTAAAAATTTCCAGGGATGGGGCTAAACAGAACAAATATTTCACCCTGCTAAAAAAAATAATAACCCAACCTTTTTTTTTTTCCCCCTCTTCTCATCATCTAGGCTACCTTGCTCCTGCAGCATCCCCCCTCAGCAGGATTTAACCATGCAGAGAGTAAAACTCATCAATCCTCCAGGTTTAACCTTGTCTCTGTTTCAATTCACCAGGGTAAGTGTGGATTTTAATACTTTCAGCCCCCTTAAGGCTATGCATAATGAACTTGGGTTTTGGTTAAAAAATATAAAATTCCTCTCCTCCACCCACATATATTAAACATCAGACTTGAGCTGCTGAGTTGAAACCACCCACCCCAGTGCAGGGCTGCTACCTCCAGATGAAAGGAAGGTGACTTTAGCATAGAGAGGTGCTGGGCCAGGCAATGTGCTGAGGAATAACCTGTGCCAGTAATTAACAGCACTGGCAGCCCAGGTAGGGAGACGCAGGTCGATACAGGGGTCTTCCTTGAATTAAAATTTAACTTACCCTTTATTGCAACCTACAAAAGCAAGTAATGAGCACTAACATTTTTATTTCTTTTAAACTGTCATTTAGGCTGTAGAGGGGATAATTACCTATTTCCACTGTAGTAAGGTTTTATCACCCTTAGTGAGGCATTTTCTAATTTAATATTTTTTCTATATTATCATAAAACCTGTTTCTGGAAAAAATGATCACGAACCACACAGCCATTTGCCATAAAACATGTGTGTGTAACTACCTTGGCTTAATTATTTATGCATTTCTTCTGAGCTGCCTGGGAAGGGGAGGAGGGTGCAGAGGCTCGCTGCTCCGGGCAGCCTTGGTCCTCACCCCTCCCCAGCTCCAGGGACACCAAGGAAGCTTCTCCAGCCCTTCTTTTCCTTTCAATGCACCAACAGCCCAAGACCCAAGGGGTACATGAGTGAAGTGCTGGGGCCTGGGCTGTGGGCCCTAAGTTGGAGTTGCCCTGTGGATGAGTCACAACCCAGCAACATGTTTTGTTCCCCAAGTGGTTTCAGACCCCACAGACAGAACCTGGCCCACCTGTGTGAGGCCCCAACTGCCCCCTGGTGACCATGGTTAGGGTGGTGGGTGAGGCTAGAGATAGTTCAACCAGGAACTGAGTAGTTTTAGAGAAGAAACAAGGAGCAGATCAGCTTGAAGAGAGGTCCTGTTGGGGCCAGTTGGGACAGCTTCTTGTTGGGGGCAGCTTGCTGAGCTGTCCCTCAGTGGTGTGTTCCCCCTTGGCTGGTTTGAGATGGAGAAGAGCAAACAGATGAAGAATAAAAGATGAAGGTACACTGAGGGGGTGCTGCTGAGTTTGGTGTTGGCCTGAGGAAGAAGAGAGCTGGCAGCACAGGGAGGGGTTTTATTCTGCTCTCCGTGCCCCCCCACAGTTTGGAGAATCCTGGTTTTGGTGTGAGGTGGCTGTGGCTATGCTGGTTTTGTGGGAAGAGCAAGGAAGGGATGTCCCTGTGCTGCTCCATCCCAGCAATGCCACTGGGATTGGGAGGGCATTCCCCACACAAGCAGCTCGGCTGTTGTCCCATTCACAGCCCTTGGCACGGCCGTGCCAACGCTCCCGGCTCCACACGAGCTTTGCAGACAGAAGAGGTGCCAAGGTCCCACCCCACAGCACTGCTGAAATGTTGACCTGCTCTCCGCCACCCAAGCTGGTGATTTCACCTCAACAGCAGTATTTAAAAATAAAAAAATAGAAGGAACCTACTTCTGTCAGTGAGGTTTGTGCACTGATTCACCAGTGGGCTTTACCTCCCTTCAAATCCCAGGTATTGCTACTACAAACATTTTATAGGCAAAAATCCTTGCAACGGAGAGCTCAGAAACACACACCCTGAGGGCAGGAGTGCCCTGGGTGATTATTAATAGCAACAGCACGTTTGATAAATATATGAATCATCCAAATATAACTCATAAAAACTGTTAACAGTTCCCCAGGAATCCACTTTGCCCGTCTGCAGCAGCACTAGGCCACCAAATAGACACAAACCAACCATATACCCACGCAGGGGAGGGCGGAACAGCTAATCTGGGCTCTTTTGTGTAGCTATAGTCATGCTACTTCTTCTTTTTTCTAAAATATAGTTCTGTAAACTAGTAGAAGAAGAAAATTAAGGAGGAAAATTCAGTTTCTGGTGGGCTTTTTTTCAGAGTGCTATTAATATCAAAATACCATATAAGTCACTCCTGTGCTGTTTTAGTAAAAATCCTCTCCAACAAATTTCTCTACCTTTTTCCATGTACCTCTTACTTCTCTTCTTCCAGGACAAAGGGAAAAAACCCACACAATTTAGACTATGCCCCAAGCAGCACTGAAATAACTATAGCTACTACACCTACCCTATTCCTCCTGATATCCTCCACTGGGAGCAATGAATTTTTAATTCACAAAAACTGGCAAAAGACAGAATATGAACACCCATGAAGAAAGGGTGGATGAAAACCACACACCTCCTGATGAGAACTGGAGCTGGCCGTGGAACAGAGGGCTGAGCATTTCCTTGGAAAACTTTCTCTCTTTTGTCCAGCAGTGTGAAATTCAGAGTAGTAGGTGGCCAGGAAGATAAAACAAGCTGAAGGTCTTTATTTCTCAATTTCTAGCCAAAGGCCTAAATTGGCACGTGGGCTGTGAGATCTGGCTCTGCATCCACACACCCACCCAGGTGCTGCCACGCTGCCAAACCCACGCTATGGTCCATGATGGGGAGCAATCACCAGAGCAGAACTGAAATACCCACGTCTTTCAAAGGCAGGGGGTGGAAGGCAGAGCAGTGTTGGGTGTCGGGGCAGCGTGGCCAGGAAGGCAGCCCCACGAGGTGGCACTGTCTCACTCCCTTCCCCACACAGCCCCAAGCCTGTGCACCTCTCTGGCTATAAATTCCCGGGCAGACGGCTCCCATCACCCTGCCCGCCGCTTGAAGGAGACCCAGAAAGGTCTGCTGCAATTCCCCCTGGCTCAGGCAGGTCAGGATCGGGTCCTTCGAGTCTTCTGTGCAAATGCTTTTAGCCCCACGGCTTTAAATTATGAAAAGTGACATGTGACCTCTGGCTTGTCTCATGAGGCCAGGCACAAGATTTATAAATATTTCAGAAAGCTGGTTCTTGCCCTAAACAAAGGGACTCTGCACATTTTGTGAGGCTGGATCTGGGGATGGGGTGGGGAGGGGGGGGAGAACAGGGAGATGGAAGGGCTGCTGCTCAAGGTACCGTCCCCCAAACTTAACCAGACCCAGGACCTGTCACTTCTGGCACCAATTCTGAACATTTCCCCCTTCCACCAGCCTATTGACCAGTCCTGAGCTCAGGTCAGCACTAACAGGAGCTGAAACGGCACCTCCCTTGTCCTGATTTTGGTCCCAATAGCACTCACATTTTCATGTGAGCCTTTACAGCACAAAGCATAAAAGATGCGGACAAGTGGCTGGAGAAGTAGCCGAGCAGGGGAGGTGCAGAAAGCTCCCACTTGCTTTGCTGGCACGCTTTCCAGCAGCTTTAATTTCCCCATGAAATCCACAAAACGTTGCCTCCTCAGTGTCTGTTTTTCGATGGGTATTTGAGCAGAGCAGCCACTGTAATGCTGCCTGGGAAGTGCCCTGTGCAGACGTGCACACAGCCGCACGGAGGGGACCATTCTTTGTGTACCTTAACATCCCATATTCCTAGGATGATTTCCCTCTTTCACAGCTTGCCTGTTTTATAACAGATTTGATGCAGAAGACAAATTGTCTCACAAAGGAAGGACGACAAATCATCTTGCAGCTCTTAACAGGTTATTTTTTTTCCCTTTAAAAAGGAAATTTCCATAACAGAGGCGTCCATCTTCTTACCAGGGATGTCAAACATCAGATGTTGGGACACGATGATTTCAGCCCATTGGCACTAATCAGGGTCACATTCACCACTTCACTACTGCCAGCTTCAAAATGTACAGAAACTCCTTGTTCAAACACCAGCCCTTCCAACAGCTACAGTTAAAAGCAATACAGGATACCCAACTGCATCTCCAGGAGCTGGCTTCTAAGGCAAAGGCAAAGATTAAGGGGAAAAATCCACCAAATGAGATGCAGAAAGGGCAGGATGACACCAAAGCCATGGTGCTTTGGGACCAGCAGGTTCAGTTGCACAGGACAAGAAGTGCTGTCTTCTCAGTTCCCAGCACAGCTCAGGTCTCCTCACACTGGGCATCGTGCTACTGATGGAGCCAGCTCAGGGTGTGCAGCAGGGCACACATCACCTCTTCAACAGAGTCCCTGCACCCCACAAGGGATTCAAAAGGGTCCCGGCCATACTGAGGGGCTCATCCAGAAGCCCCAGGTAGGCAGCTCGTCCTTCCAGCCACCACCTCAGGCCAGAAACACCAGTTTTCCATAAATTGTCAGAGCACTCTATGCTCTGAGAGCTTGCCCTCTGTGTTAGTGCTACTCCCTTTGTTTCCCAAAGTAAAACCAATGCAAAACAGGACAGCCTTTTCTCCAGGCTGTCTCTATACAAACTTAGAATAAATTTTCTCACACCAACATGGTCACTGGAGGTTTGTGTCACACAGCACAAAAGGTGCAGGTTCAGTAATGGCTTTAAACTGGAGAAAGGGAGATTCAGATTAGATGTAAGGAAAAAAAATTTTCACTCTGAGGGTGGTGAGACACTGGAACATGTTGCTCAGGGAAGCTGTGGAGGGTCCATTGCTGGATGTGTTCAAGGCCAGGTTGGATGGGGCTTTGAGCAACCTGATCTAGTGGGAGGTGTCCCTGCCATGGCAGGGGGGGTGGAACAAGATGACCTTTAAAGTCCCTTCCAACCCAAACCATTCTATGAGTTGTTCCAGAAAGAAGGGCTGTGCTTCCTCTCAGGGACTTCTGTCGTGGTGAACGTACTGGATTGACAATTGCAGAGCCCAAATTCCTCCATTAATCTAGTCCCATGGTGTTTTAATACCCAAAGTACAAAGTGAGCTAAGTGAAAGGCTGGTATCTCACCAACCTTTTTTTTTTTTTTTTTAAAATATTAAATTCTTATGTCATAAGTAAATTAATCTTTTAATACCAGGATTTCCTACTACGTACCCCCCTCTGCTTGCAGCAAGACACACTGTGACAAAGCAACTGTGCTAAGTCCAAGAGTGAGAATGCTGATTGGGAACATACACAACACCCTGCCTGAATCCGAGGGAAACGCTCTAATCCAAACCTCACCAGCAGCTGGATAATCTGTGTCTTAATTCAGCTTCCCAGCAGGCACTGGTCTGCTTGTGCAAGAACAAGAGCGGGCTGGATGCTCTTCTACCAAGCATGACCTGAGGCCAACAGGACTGTGGAGTCATGGGCTTAATTTCTTACACTTGGCCATGGGATTTCAGGCAGTGATTCCTGCCTAGAGCCCAGTTCTGCTTCCAAAGTCAGACACAAAACGTACCACCACGGGCATGGAGAGGCTGTGGATATATGTATGGATGGATATGTGGGCATCTGTGCTAAAGCACAGTGTGCTGGGACTTGACCATATGCTAAAAAAGAATATATACGTGGAGGAAATGCAGGGTGACCAGCACTAGAGCGCAGGGGCAGGACACAGGAGCTGGAAGAAGGGAGCCACAACATGGACACGCAGCCCGAGCTTGAAGCTCTCGTTGCCTGGGCTTCCTACAAACCAGGGATGTGACAATAAGGTAACCTCCACCACAGGCTAGCAGGTTACCTGGCCAAACCAACACCATTGGCTGGTGGTGTACGACCAGTACTGCCCAAAGGCAAGGACCAGTTCACTAACTGGTGACAACCACAATGTTGAGAGGGCTGAGAAGAGCAGGAGAAATTTTCCCAGCTCCTGGAAAGGCTTCTAAGCTTGCTGCAGTCCCAGTGTGGCCATCTTCTTCCCTCTCATTTGGCTCATAACAGATGCAAAGTCCTCCTCCGTAACGAAGAACAATTTGCTGAGGTAAAAAGCAACCCATCCAAACACTGATGCATTCCCGTCCACCTTCACCCAGTTAGAAATCCCCGTTCTAAATTTCAGCTTGCACTTGAGAACACGTCCCTTTTGTCCTGCCTGACTTTCCTGCAGAAAAGCCTCCTTTTGCCTCCCGATTCTGCACTGGGTGCCATCTTTAATGATGATGTATGGGTGTCCTTTTCCTGCACGGTGCTGTGGGGAGGGGGTCACACATGTGACACCGCCAGCATGTGTATCAACAGCAAATTATAAACCGTGTCAATCCAAGTTAATGCAAAGCTGTAATCCTCTTTAACAAGAGATCAAATCAGTGCCATGAGTTATGTTCATTCTGTAATCTGATAAGAAATAGAGTGAGCCTCTAATAAAAGAGTAATGAGAGCCCTTAATGATGCTGTTAAAAGGTAGCGCCAGTTAAAATATTGCTGTTGTTCCAGCTGATTAGATCACTGTTGCATATTTGTACAATCTTGTTTTACCTGTCAGAATAACCTGAGTTGTCTTGGGAGATAAAGGTGTTTGGACCAAACATCTGTGTCCTTAAAGAACGTCTCTCCTCCACCTTACTGTCCTCCAGAGGTGAAATAATGATGTTCATCAAACTTAGCAGTAATTTGATATTATACCTTTTTTTTAGAACTGTCTGTGTTTAGTCTCTGTTCCACACACACGTACAGTGTAGACATCTGAAGTTCTATATATCAAAGCTGACAGAGATATAACAAAACCCAAGTCCACGCAGAACTCTTCTCAGGAACACAGACTTTTCCTGACCTTGCCACAACTTGGGTGTTACAGGATCCACTCCTGCAGATAGAGCAACTCTGCACGGACTGAGAACACACTATGGACCTGCAGGGAACCTCTAGCCTCAGTTTGCCCATACATACCTACATCTACCTAGCAGAGGAGCTTTCTGTGAGTGCACAGATGTCTGATCTCCTGAAAACATGAGGCAGTTCACAGCTAGGCCAGCTTAAGGTGCACAGAAGATCAGGGTTCAACTACAGCTCTAGCCCAGACTGGCTGTGTCACCTTTGGCAAGTCACTGAGGCTCTTGAATCATGGATTTCTGGCCCTAAACGCATTTGGAGATTGGGACTGTCATTTCTCTGTGCCTCAGTTCCCAAAGTGTAAACCAGAGAAGACTGGCAACTTCCTAACTCCAGTACACGTGGCGGTGCTGAAGGATGAACATGTTAAAGATGAGGCTACACTAGATACTGGAGCAATGAGATCAGCAGAGTACCCTAGGTCGTGAAGATGGGAAAAGCCTATTTCAAGGGAAGTCCAAGAAGTGGCACCCACATGATGCCACCCTCAAGACCAGGTGAAATCACAACCAGAGAGAGATCAACCCCATTCTAATTCTGGGTCATTCCTGCCCAAGACAGCCACCCTCACCTCTGGACAACCACCACAACACACTTGGATTCAAGATTTCACCTTCAGGTTCCTTGTCTTAGGGCAGCCCCATTGACCTTGGACCGATTAGAAAAACCTCGGCCCAAGAGTGCAATAAATATATTTAAATCTATAAACACATACCCCAAGATAACCATAAAAATGACTTTCCAGTGTATGTTTTAAAATACTACCAGAGACGGGTTAAAAGAGAGGAGGGCTCGAGGCCACCAGTGTCCCACACATTACAAGATAATATATGTGAGCACAAGGTTAAACAGCCGTGCCCATGCGTAGGGTGCACGGAAAACTGGCAAGTGGAAGATTAATTGCCTTCACTGATGCTATTATTCCAACCAGCAGCAAGAGTAAGAAAGAAAGTGGCAGTGATGTTGACAAAGGCAGTTATTATACTTCTACATTTCTTTTCTCAAGTCTGGGCTGTTAAACAGTTCTGGAGTGACTGTCCACCCCCTTCTCCAAGCAGTGCTCAGGCTACTTCTCCTCACACAGGTTTGCTCTTTGTTTCCCCAGCCAGTGGCAAGTGATAAACTTGATCCTCAGAAGTTCTGGGCATCCCATAGACATGACACCACCACACCAGGACCTTCAGGGGAGTGCTGGCAGTTCACTGCAGTATTTTAAGGTCTCTCTGCACAGCCAGAGTAGTGTCAAGTGGCTTAAATGTACAGGAGAATCAGGCCCCAGAGGTAGTTCCAGGCTGTGATAGCTGTTTGAATAGACAGAAAACAGCACAGGGTTGTGATACATGGAGCTGTGCTTCAAAAGCACTTGCAGCAATCAAGAGTCACAGTCAAGAAACAGTTGCAGACAATCCCCTCTGCTTCTACTTCAGTGACAAAGGGCTTGCACAGTTCACCATGAGGAACAAGGACTTGCCACAAGGAAGAACCTGAATTACTCCATCATTCACACCCCTGGATTCTACGCCATCTCCCCAAGCTTCTGCCCACCCACAGCTGTACATACATATTTATTTAAACTATTTATGTATCTATTTAAAACTAGAAAGAAGGAAGAAATTCTTTATGCTGAGGGTGGTGAGAGCCTGGCCCTGGTTGCCCAGAGAGATGGTTGATGCCCCAGCCCTGGAACCATTGCAAGTGAGGTTGGCCGGGACTCTGAGCAACCTGCTCTAGGTGCAGATGTCCCTGCTCAGTGCAGGGGGGTTGGACCAGATGAGCTTGAAAGGTCCCTTCCCACCCAAACATTCTATGATTCCACGATTTACTGGATACCTGATTTTCCAGGTATCTACCTGCCACTGTAGCCACTGGTAGAGCTTCAAGGGAATGTTCTGCCAGCTCTTTTTCACAATCCTTTTTTTAAATACAGCTCACTGATACTTTAAAATTCCTCACCCTACAGCACGGAGTGCCTCGTTGTTCAGATGTGTATTTATTTTGGGGTCATGCCTTTTAAGTGCCTGACCAGAGGAAAAAAAAAAAGAGAAAAGGCTCAGAGCATGCTCCCATCACTGTGAAGTGTATACCTGCATTTTCCATCTAGTAATTCACACTTGTAAACAACAAAATTACCTTCTTCTGTCACAAAGAAAAGCTGTTATCGTGACTGCTTCCCTCTCATGTGCACAGGCCTGCTCCTTTCTTGTTAATTCACCTGCAGTTTAAAGCAGATGTTGGACTCTTCTTGCCTTGTCCAGTATGGCCGTGTGCTGTTGCAGAGCTATTATGGGCCATGGCAAGTGCAGGAGTGTTTTAAACAGGGATGTGAAGTGACCCTAGAGAGTGGTTACGATTTTCAATAACATGACTGATAGCAGCAGAAATCTTCATTTTGGGAGAGCTGAACCAAAACACCTATAGAGGCCTCATTTTCAGACACTGGCCACTCCAGTATTTTGAATATGTTTCATGTCTGGATGCAAACATAAATGGCGTAAACTGGGGAGGGAAGGAAGGAAAAGAAGCTAAATAACACCCAAATTTCCAGTGTGCAAAGCAAAAATGCCCACCCAAATGTGGGAGAGCTGCTGCAAAGAGAAACAAGAATCTGTTCTTAAAGCTCACACTGAACAGGACAAGAAATAACAGGTCTAATTACAGCAGAGGGAAACTTAAGCTCAGCATTAGGACTAAACTATGCCACAGCACATCCTGTGGGGAGGCAGCTGCAGAGAAACTGCTTAAGGGAGACTGTAATGCCTGCAATAGGGGAAGGTGAGGCATGTTCTTCGTGGTACAGGTAACCAGCAGCTTTTTGGCAAACACAGAGGAAAGCTTAGGCTTCCATTCTGTCTCTTGTCTGATACAAAAGCTTTCCTATGTATGTTAAAAAATGAAATACTACTACTGCTATTGCTTTAGCAGAGGAGTTGGACTAGATGATCTCCAGAGGTCCCTTCCAACCCCTACCATTCTGTGATTCCTACACCAGTGTGTTTTACAGGAGCTTCACAACAGGAGATCTCCATAGCACAGAAGAGGAATCAAAGTCACAGAAACCCAGAGTGACCTGTTCAAGGTCATCCACAAAGCCACCAGCAGAAACAGGAACAGATCCTGCCTGGCCTGATTCCAGCATTGCCCCATCCACATCCAGGGTTTGCTGGAAAGCAGAATGGGGTCCAGCTGCCCACACGGTGTGACCCTCAGGCACACTTGGCTGGTGGGTGATTTACCACATCACACATCATCCAACAGCCTCACTCCAAACAGCTAAACCAACATCAGGAGATAAGTGCCTAAAACATCATTAACAGAAAGTATGGCGGGCCTCCAAAGTGACTAATAAACTTAATGTAAGGACTAAGTTCCCGCAGTCAGACAATAAGCAGCAGCAGCTGCTGCCACGCTGCAGCCACCAAAGGATCAGGGAAAGATGCAAGCAATGTAATAACCTGCTCAATGTGGAGAACGGCCCCAGGAGACGTTTTCAGCAAACCAAATGTCAAACACTCTGTCCCTACCACGAGGATAACTGTGTCGACACAGCAGAACGCAGAGAGCATCCGATTAGCTGGAACAGCTTCTGAGGGTCAGTCAGGGCCCAGGCAGCTTGTGGTGAGCCCAAGGTGCCTCCTGAGAAGCAAGTGGAGCAAGGGTCATGAAGATGGCAGCCAGAGGGTAGGTGAGGCCCAAGCAGGCTGCTGTGCAGAACAACTCCACTGTCCCAGCTGTTTGGATGCACTCCACGTTTGCAGTGCCTGGCTGGAGGACTCTGGCTTACAGAATGCATTTTCTATGCAGCTTTGGGAACACAAGCGAGTGCGGTGGATTGCGAAGGAGGCAGCAATGTCACCTCTGGGGACAGCAAACAGGATGATAACTCCTAGATCACTAGGATTGGTCTCGCTGTTTTTTAATTCACCTTCCTGCCCCTCACCTGCTCCCTTTGCAAGCTGGGCTCGCCTTCATGCTGGGGACAGAGCAGGGGCCAGCGCACCTGCCTAACCTGTAGGACAGTGCAGTATGTAGTACATGCAAAAAATGACAGACACCCCAAAATTCTCAAAGCCTAAGTAGTAACCAGTCAACTGGACATAACACCAAGACAGAAATACTGGAGTCATGCATGTTCCTAATACATGTGGTATGAACTGGGCTTGCCTAAACACACGTGTCACCTGCTTATTACACTCAGAGGAAAAGATGTGGGGAACAAGCAGCACATCCCAGAACCACTTCTACAGAATGGTGCAACCCTATGAGGAGTGTACATCTGGCCTGCCCCAGGTTTGATTTGGGGCTATCCAAAACAGCAAAGACCTCCAGGTAAGGAGGCCCTTGCCAGCTGGGACGCACAGACAGTTGCTAGCACAGGCCAGAAATCAGCATGGTTTTCTCACTTGATAAAAAGAGAGAGTAAAGAAACTACAAAACAGATGCATGATGAAACAGCACAGGTCTTATTATGGACACAAAACGTCTGAGCACCAGCTTACTGGAGAGCTCTCCTCCAGAAATCTGTGCAATACCCCAAATGGCAACAGCATAAGAACAGCAGGTATTTGATTTCCATTTTGCAAACAGACAAATGACATCTCTCTCTCTCTCACAAACCACAAACATGTTCCACAACCCAGGGGAAAGGTGTTTCTCAAGCCCTTCTACATCCATTCACTGGAAAAAAATTATTCCACCTCCTTCTCACAAAAAGCTCAGCATTCTGAGATTGAGTTTAAAAATGTAATACTTAAGAAATATGGGTGTATATGTAGAAAAACTATCTAGTAACTGCACACAAAACTTCATCGATATTTTCTTTGCTAATTGGGATATTAAGACATTATAGTCTTCCAATAAAATTCTTCACTCTCTAAATAGACATAAACACAAGCAACATTTAGGTCTTGAGTAAATCTTTACTAACTACTCCAGTTATTAACTGGGTTGAGAAAATGCATACTTAACAGGATTTAAAACATTGCTATTTCTGTGAAAAGACAAGTTCTCTGTGAGTTTCAATTATATCTGAAGACATCAGATAACTTAGTTGTCCATTTCCAAAATAATTCCATAAAACCAGATTTCAAACTGTGAGGAGTTTTAAAGAAGGGATCAGAATGTAGGTACTGAGATTTATGAAAATTTCTTGTTTGGTGTCACAGTAATTACAGAGTGAAAGCTCAGCCAGACTGCTGGGACAGATGTGACCAAGACACCCAGGCTATGATGCCAGTGACAAATGGTTAACTGATAAGGAGAAATGGAGGGGGCGACAGCCTGAAGAACAGGTCAATATCATGCTGTCGTGAAGCCATTTGAGAAACATAATTAATCTATTACTCACCTGGCATCATCATTCATTGTACAGTGGTCAATAGGTGCCATGAAGCTCACCAGCTTGCTATGGACATGATACCTAAATAGTGCAGGAAATAAGCAGGCAGCACATTAGTAACTATTAATGAAAAGGAAATGTTGCTGTTGGAATAAAAACATGCCAGCCCCTGAAAGGCAAAGTGCTGGCTTTGCTGGTGGCTGGGATCTAGTAAGTCACTAGTTGTAGCTGGCAATTCCCCCTCCCTTTCCTCCTCCTCCTCCCTTGTAACACAGACAGAACAATAATCAGATGATACAATGCACTGAATAGCAAGCAAATCCTTTCCTATCACAGCTAGAGAGAGGACATACAGCGTCCATTAATTGTGTGCGAGTATCTAATCAGACTCCCAGACAGACAACCCTGAGAAGTCAGCGACAGAGAAACAAGAACTCGTTTTCAGCTGGTGTCTTAATCACCTTCTGGAATTTGTGCCCAAAGAGCCCACTGCAGGCAGCAGAAGCGTCAGAGCATCAGACCTTCTCAAGCATCCATCTGCTACCCCTTTCTCCTTGCTCTATGGTATCTAGGGCCCTGAAGGATATCGAAATCCCACCCTGCCAGCCATACCCACAGCTGGAAAATCTTTTCCTGAATAACCTGCAAGTGGAGCATGTAAATACAAGCAAAGAAAGAGGCAGGAAAAAAAACCATGTACAAAGAAGAGATGGGGCATGTTCAAGGTGATCCAGTGCTGCATCTGTCTCAGCTTCTCATCCACCAACATATTTCTGCAAGCTGTGCTGCACCTCCAGATACGGGATCCCCTTCCTGCTTTCCACACTGGGCTTGGGATTTGCTGTTGATTTCATGACTTATATTCATGGCCCTGACATAAAATTTAACAGGGTACTGAAAAACTCAGAAGAAAAGGTGGCTTTAAACCCTGGTGTCCACGGGCAGGGGATTCCAAACCAATGGCTTTTGGTGTACACGGCCATGCTGAAAGTCTGAAATGCTTTATCCAAGCTGCTGCTATTTTTAGAGCTTGACAAATAGCAGGCAAAAGGATTCACAAGCATTTGCCCAGAATCACCTTTCCACTCTGTCACCTCTGCACTCCCTTCTGTTTGCTTATGCAGGAACATTCCCTGGAGGGGGTTTTTAGCTCCCAAGACTATTTCAGAATGGCTCTTCAGGCCCAGCACACATTCACCTTCACATAAGGGTTTCTCAGCACAATCAAGTCTTTGTCACCCGTAATGGAAGCAACTGCCCTGGTCTGATGCTGCAGTGATGGAGCCAGGGAACAGACTCAGCTGTGTAGGGCAGGACTGCAACAACCAACCAGTCAACAGCCTGGTTCACTTCTGAGGCATCAAGAACTGATGGATTCACGTGGATCAAAGCTTCCACAGGGCCAGTCTGCATAGTGGCAAGGGGACTTAGCAACTTGGATAAATTCTCTGACAAGAGTTGTTTGTCCAGAGCTAATTACTGCCACACTTGTTAAATCAGGACTTTAAAAATCCCAGTCTAGCAGATATAAAATATCTAATTTCATTCACAGAAAGATATCCCATGTTGTAGCAGCACAGGACCAGAAATCACTGACATGAAGAATGGGTGTGCACACATCACTCTTCCATATCTATGCCAAGAAAAGGCAAGTCTTAGTGAGGGAGAGCAGAGATCTGGGCACCAAGATTCTAAAGCCTGACTGCTGAGTTTTTGGATGAGCTCACTTCCCCTCTTAGTGCCTCAATTTCCCTGTTTATGAAGGGGACAGGTACTCATGTCAAGTGGAAGATCGACTGCTTTTGAAAGCACTTGAAGATCTTCAGACCCTACAATAAAAACTAGAACATTTCATCCAAACATGCTGTAATATTGAAGGTTTGCTAAAGGATTGCTTAAAATTAAGAATTAGGGAGACAGATGAAACTTAGTGTTAAATACTTTGCTCTCCAGGATCTCAAAGTCCTTCACGAAAACAAATCTAAGCACTGCTGCCCCAGTTTTAGAGAAGGAAAAAGAAGAGCAGAGGGTAAGTGATCTGCTTGGGGTGACACTGAGTCTCTCAGTGGAAGAACCAACTATTTAAAAACATCCATTTGGGCTCTACTGAACTATTCTGAAAAGATGCTAAAGCTTAACTGCATGTTAATCCCAAACACAACAATGACACTTTCTTCTTTTATTGATATTTTCCCTGCAGGGTCAGTGCAACTTTTATTTAAAGAAGGAAAAAAGGCACCTAAGATCTAAGAGGCAATTGACTTGGCGAGATAGCTGATCTCTCAGGAATGCTGAAGCACACAATGAGAGACTTCCCCATTATTCCTGGAGGTTTATGAGTCTGACTCAGTTGTGTGATGTTGTCAGTAGTTTTGACTGAATCATGAATATATCCAATTATGTGTGATGCTGACAGAAAAGAATATTGATAGTCAATAATTATAGGCTTTTCAGGCCAACAAAGTAGCTCTTCCCTCTTTTAATAAATTATCTTATGACATCTATCTTAAAAATTGCTATGGCAGGCCTGACCCAGACTGACTCCACTGACTTTCTATCAGATGCCATCTAAACTCAGGATTTATAGTTTACTCACAAAAGGATGGTTAATGTTGCAGATTTTTCAGGAAGCAGTGCAGCTTTTCAGCATGCCTCCCTGCCACAAACACCTCCTCCACCACAAATCATGCAGTCATGCTAAACTCAGGGAGACTAATATATCTGCTCTGCAAAGGGGAAAAAAAACCTGCTCTCCTCTCCAAACTGCTTCCCTTTCCACCCTACTGTGTGGAATATCCTCCCACTGGAAACACAACGGGAGAGATCAACCCAAATTAGTGATCCAGGAGGCAGGATATGAAATGCTTTGAAGCTAAAGAAAGCTGCGATGGGACTTACAAAATTAAAGAGAGATTAGACACCAAATTCCAATTGACAGCCAGTGGGAAATGACTCCTATCTCACTGAGGCATTTCTGCACATCTTCCCCTAGAGCTGCTCTCCCTGTTTTAGCCAGCTAAATATATATTGCACAAGTGGTGTTTATTGGCTTTCACTGGAAATTATGGCCCTAAATCACTTGGAGACATTTGAACACCTCTCTCCAGTCTTTTCTGAGACCAATGAACACTCTTACCAAGACTGATCTGGGCAATGTCCACAGGCTGCATCCAACCAAGCCCTTATTCTAGGCTCAAAAAACATTAGGATTCCCCAGTGGATGCCCCCAAGCAAGACATCTTGCCCTAAAAGGCATGAATAAGCCTATCAATGCATCCCAGAGACAACCCAGCACAGCCAGACTTTATTTGGCAAGATCAGGATTCTGCTTGCTGCCAGAAGCTGTCACCCACCTGATTCTCCTTCCTTTACTGGCTTTTCTGTCCACCTTCTTCTTTATTTTGCTTCGTAGCTTCTGGATGGCCAGCCATTGCCTGAGGAATGCAAAACAACAGAACTTTTAGAGCCACGAGGAAAAAGAGCATTAGGTACACTGGGCTCTGAGGCCCTTCCCAGCCCTTCTACTGCATTTACACAAGTGGGGGAGACCAGAATCTCAGGAAAACAAGTGTGAAACTCCAAGTGCCCATGGCACTGCTTCCCCCCTGGACATGGCATTTAAACAATAAGTGTTTCTCCCAGCTCCAGCCACAACAGGACACACTGACCAGAGCTGATGATCCCAATGGGATAGTTGTTGTCCAGTGAGAACATTCTACCTGCAGGGAAACCCATGGAGGCCACAAGCTTGGCTCCACTTTTCATTATTTCTTGATTACTGAGTATTTTTAAGAATCACAAATAAAATCTTTATAAAATGCCAAAACCTGTAAAAAATGCCTTTCCAGGTACTGCTTTTTCGTTTCATCCTTGATTACTAGAATGATTTCTGGTTTGCATATAGAAAGTCCTTAACAGGACAGTCTGCCACGTCCTAAATGGATTCCTTCTGTGAGGACAGGTTATGCTGACTTCATGAACACAATCACTGTGATGTAGGAGATGCTCTGGATTTACTTCCTCCATCAGTTTTGTGAAGTATATTGAAAATTATAAGCATCTCTGACTCAAACCTGGCAACTCTAGCAAGAAGCCCTATACAATACTCCAACTATTACCACACAAAACTACAAGAGAAAGAAAAGCCATAAACACTTTCAGATCACTGTCTGATCCCCAATTGTATTTAGGAGGGAGAGCTCAACTCCTCAGACAGAACTTCATCAAGTCAAAGAAGTTTTCAGCAGGGGAAAACTTCTACTAGTTATAAATACTTTTTAAGGAAGACAAGCATCATCTTACCTGATTTATACAATGGAAACTCGACATCAGGGAAAAAAATCTAGCAAAATCCAATTACTGCAATCTTAATATAATCTTAATTACTGTAATCTATTTTATTGTAAAGTCAGATAAATGTACAATGTAATCACCACTTAAATGTAATTTTGTCTATATCATGTTAAATTATAGTGAATAGCTTTCCATAATATTCCAGACGTACACAAAATAAATTTGACAGATTGCACTAAAATTTGGGTAATATTTACAAGGACAAAAGTTATTTCATCATCACAAAACTTCCTGATGCATTTTCTGCCCTGTCCCACACAGCACTTCTGCTGGGGAGAGCCCTACTCCAGCATTTTCACCCTTCCTCTGCTTTTACCCTTCCCTAAATTCTAGCCCGTGGCTATTTAAATGTTCATTAACTGGTGTTTGCAAGATTCTGTATTTTCTAACTATAGAATTAAACGGAGAAATAAGAGCTTCCCTGCATGGAATTATATTTTACTTCTGCATGCAGGAAACATTTCCTGGTGTTAATTGTACAGTATCTTTTCTTGCAGCAGGGAGGGAGTATACACAGGAATTGCTTTAGCTGATTTCACGACAGAAGGTTTGCTGCTCTAAAACAGGGACAAATCATGAAAAAAGGCCAAATTTCAGCAGCAGGTGGCCACTTTGTCTGCTTCCCCCTTGCAAGGGTCGCTCAAGACACCCTTCTATGGATTCCCTTTGTGCTGCCTGAACCAGAGAGAGAAAAATATCCCCAGTCTGGAACAAGCCTTTGACAACTGGAAAGTATCCTCAGGGGCTTGCAGACTAGAGCACAGCTCAAAGGCTGGCAACTCAGAGTCACTGTGGGATATGTTAGAGGATGACTTTCCTGACTAACATCACAGTTCTAACAACTTGTTACACCATTTCTTACACCTGGATGCTTTCTCCAGAGTCATTCAAAATTTTGCCCTCTACAATGAACTGGGTTGGAAGCCCACAAGTAGTTTTGCACTTCTGCAGCACTGGTGGCGTTACAGACAACTCTCTCCTTACCTGCCCATTGCTACCTGGTCGTTGGGGTCCCATGAAGTGGTTTTACGTTCTATAAACTCTCGAAGGAGCTAGAAGAAAGACAACAATCCCATTTAGAGGCACATTAAAGACATGTTAATGCAAACAGGCTCATATGTTTCTCAGAAGATTTAGGAAATGAGCTGCCAAGTTCCCAAGGGAACTCATACACCTCATTTCTGGAAACTCCCCAGAAAATGTGAAGCCAAGAACCAAGGCTTTTTAACATTTCCTCTACACACAAGAGTTTTCTAAAGGAAAAAGCTGGTGGCTATGCTAAAAATTAACTGTAGATCATCCCCCTCTTCCAAAAAGGTCCCCATAGACAATGTGACTGGAGGACAACGCTGAAGGCCACTACAAAGAGCTTGTGTGTCTTATTTCAGATGGAGCTAGGAGCAGTGTAGTCTTCCCTTCAATGCATCATGGTTTATTTAGGTGATGTGTAGCATCATGCCATTCATCTGAAGATAATCTAAAAGGATATGCTGAGCCAGAGGGACACGGCTTTGCAGTACCATGGTCCAAGCTCACAAAATCCCACGTGGGCAAAGCAAACTACTGATCTCAAGTCTACGCAATGGCAAAGGACTGGAATGCTGGGGGCACTGCAAAGCCCACCCTGGGGCTGTCAGACAGACCAATCATTCGGTAGCTGCTGGTCCCATCAAAATGTACAATCTCACAGTGTGAAAATAGGTGAAAACCTGGGGAATGTGAGCTCAGCTTCTATTTCAGAGGCTGGTCCTGTTCCCTGGGCTTTGGAAGAATCAAAAAGGCTTGAGCTGTTGTGTGCACAACTCCCACAGGCAAGAGATGTAAGGCAGGCAGGTCTGCAGTGAGACCTCTGCCCCACAGGTCTCGTCCCACACTTCGAGTGGGGAGGGCAGGGGGGAACTGAAACACTTCACCACACACAAGTCAAGCATTGCTGGGCAGTAACGCTCGCTCCGAGGAACAGCACAGCAAAATAATTTTTATAGCTAGAGCAGAAATGCTCAAGCAGGCTTTTCTATTTCTTTTCATGTCCTGAGGGTTGGGGTTTGTCCTTTTTGCTTCCTGCAGCCAAAGAATATTGTGAACAGCTTTTTTGGATACTTGACTGGTGCTATATGTTTATCACCACTCACTGTAAATTGTACGTGCTGTGCCTTGGGTATTAGCCAACATATTAAAGAACAGAAATAAACCCTCCAAAACCAGGGGGCACAGGCTGCTTTCCAGATGCCGACATTTCACTGACTAGTGAAGTTACTGCTTCAGCTCAGAAAGCACCCAGAATGGGCCTGCCTGGGAAGCAGAGTCCAGGCAATTCCACAGAGATGCTAGAGAAGAAAGGATGGAAGATGGTCTTCCTCAACCCTACACTTTAGCTCAAGTAGGAGAGCTGGACTGCCATGGTCAGAGGAAGTACAGCAAGTCACAGAAAGCAGGGCTTGGGGAGCAGCCATGGTCCTGGCTTTAGGCTTCACCCAGCCCAAGACAAGGTGAGAGGACAAGAAAAAAGCTCCATGTCCCGCCCACAGTCAGGGATGTGGAGAAGGAAACACCAGCTCAAGTGATGATATTTCTGGGCACAGCTCTGCCCTTGCCCACTACTGTGCTCAGAGCATCAGCCTCCTTTTCGGGAGGGAAATGGTGTGTACTCTACAGAGCTAAAAAGCCATCAAGGTAGATGGGTATCAATTTATGACCCTTTTTTATTTTCAAATAAGAGACGCTCAAGCAACAAATATTTATACCCATCCACATCTCTCTTCTCTTTCAAGGCACACATCGTATTACAATAAAACAAGTGATTCAAACGTAATTAAAAACCTGCCATGACTTTTTTTCTATTTGCTTATTTTTGGAGATTATTACTGAAGCAATTACATTTAAAAATTTCAGGAGGAGAGGCCACTGGTTTATTATCTCTAGGAAACAGCAAGCTACTTCTCTGCCCTGTTTATCTGATTGATTCCCAACATCTTTCTGGCACACGATCTATCAGTTTATCTCTCCCACTTCATCACAGTCACTTCTGGCAGCTAAATACAAGATCCAAATCCAGTGTTACACAGACATACGACACAGTAAACCTATGTAACACCACTACTCTGTAAACAGCTGCCCTTAAGGCTAAGCAGAAATGGGATCTTGGTTCCTAGTCAATATTCTGTCAAAAGCAAGGTGGGAGGGAGGGTTTTAACAGCAGCAAAACGGAGCAGCAAGGTTTCAGCAGCTCCTTCCCGTACAGGCAATAAGGTGTGTTTACTGTCTCCTCTTATCTTGCTTCCTTGGCACGACGCACAGAAAAAACTGCTGAGTAGTCATGGCAGAGGCACAAGAACACAGCAAAGCACAGAGGTCCTGTGCTCTCACAGAGCCAGGCAGGGAGACATTGCAGCAGGACTTGCTCTTCTACCAAAACCCAAGGACTGGTAGACTAAGGAGCACTGCCAAGATCTCACAACCGTGTCCACACCACTTAGAACATGATATATTTTGGGGGCAGGTTCCTAGTGCTGGACGTGGGAAGCAGGTAGGATCTTTTGGGCAGGAACACTCTCCTTTTGGCAAGGCAGCATCCCCCGTGCCGGCTGTGAAGGGCGAGGAGCTGAGCGGCGGGCTGCTTAGCAGGGTGACAGCAGGGATCCCATTATTGCTGGGGGGCATTTCCTCTCCTCTGTGTGCAGAATTAGCAGGGAAAAGCTTTGTGCAGCAGTAGGAGACTAAACCCTGCACACAGTGTCTCCTCTGCACTAACTAGGCCACCAGCCGACCAGCCATTAGTTGAGGCAGGGACGGTTTTGTTGACCTTGGGGCTGACAGTGAAATGTTCTTTCCATGCAGCATCAACCACAGGAGTGGGGACACTGCTGGGGGGGGGGAGAGGGAGACAAAGACTGGGAGGAAACAAGAACAGGAACAAGAGGGAAATTAGGAAATAGAAATAAAAGCTGTGAAGCATCTTATTACATCTAAATAGTGTACGTCTTAAAGCTAAAGTTATAAATCATGCTAACAATGGTTACTAAAATAAAAGTGGATGTAGCCAGAGGCTACCACTGAAAAAGTCAGCCCAGGCCTGCCTCGCTGCCTTTGGTCTTTAAGGATTTGATTAGTTTTTCCGCTCTCTAGTTCAGAGTCTTGCATTCAACCCGTGCTCCAGAGCCAGCTAGGGAGCCAGGGCTCAGATACAGAATGAGTGATAAATTCATTTACTGAATAAAGCAACACTGTTTTCACAGCACAAGACTTAAAACACTTCCGAAGCTGTAATATTTCATTAAGCTTGGCGATTCTGGTTGAAATTTATTAGTCAAAACAGAAAACTCTCATCAGACTCCATATATTCCATTAGGAGTGATATATGGTGTCTCCCAATGTCTAATTATTAACTAGGAAGTGTAAGTAAATCACTATCAGCATTAAGCCCTGATGTGTGAAGACAGAGTTTGAGTCAGGCAATTTCAGCATCAAAAGGCTTTGATTTGAAACATATCCCTTTTTGCTTTCCCTCCTTCACCTCTTCACATCTTCCCTGAACTTCAAAAACCCCAGCTCAGTCTCCCACGTAAGCAAACACAACTGTCTACCTGCAACCAAGTGCAACCATGTCTGCAGCTCTACTACCAGCTCCCAACTGCTCCTACCAAAAGCTGGAACCAGGACAAACCATGTGCAACAGTAAGAGAAGGAACTGCTAACATCATGCTTATCTCTCCAAGGAGGAAAGGCTGAGAGGCCTGGGGCTGTTTAGCCTGGAGAAGAGAAGCCTGAGAGGGGATGTGATCAATGTTGATCAATAGCTAAAGGGCAGGGGGCAGGAGGATGGGGCCAGACTCTTGTCAGGGGTGCCCAGTGACAGGAGAAGGGGCAACAGGCACAAACTGGAACCCAGGAGGTTCCATCTGAACAGGAAAAACTTCTTTGGTGTGAGGATGTTGGAGCCTGGCTCAGGCTGCCCAGAGAGGTTGTGGATCTCCTTCTCCGGAAAGATTCCAAACCCTGATTCTGTGATCAGGTTTCTTTGCTTTTGGAACAAGAGACAGTGCTTACCATGACTGCTCCTGCATGCATGTGTTTCCAAACTCAACACACCATCACCATCGGAACCAACCCAACCTGCTCCCTGGCCAAAACCAGGATCTTAAAGATCTTTTCCAACCTAAGTGATTCTATGACAACCCAGCACAGGAGTAAAGAAGTGGACTCGGGGGTTGCGTGGCTTGCCAGGCCCACAAGCTGTGTCTGCGGGGGGCTGTGAGCAGACGGGAACTGACTCTGCCTTCTGTGTCTTGAGATTAAAATCTAGCAAAAAATTTAGTAAAGAGCAGAGCAGCATTCCTGCAGAACATGTCTGAGGGCAAGAGCCTCATAAGCAGTTAGTATCCACCTGCCATTGTTGACACCAAAGCCACCATCAAAATTCACACTGGAGTCACCGACATGCGCTTCCTAAAGAATCCACCTCAAAAGGACTCCCTCTCTATACCAGTTAAAAAGATGCACATAAAGTACATTGTACAAAATTAGAGGGATTTAGAAATGCCATCAGGGTGTTGTTCAAGGGTAATAGAGATTCATTTCTCATTTTAGAGGTCAATTTTCATTTTAGAGGTTAGGTCTCATTTTCGTGCACTCTCTATCAGTGTTTCTAATACTACAGCCGCTGACCTTTCTGATTTTCAGACCCCTAAGAATTTCCAGTTGAGATAAGGAGCTAAGTACAGCTGAAATAAGCCTCATGACCAAAGGCTTGCTTTTCTCAGACCTCACAGATCAACTCAAATTAATACCTCACAAAAGTTGGTCTATAGTGTATCACAGGAAACAACAGAGTTTACAAAGCTTAGAAATAGAATCAGAACAAAAGGAACACTGTTTTCTGACGTTATTAAAATCTTCAAAAAAGCCAGTAAAGGCACGGGTCACTTCTGCTACAGTGCTTCAAAGCCACCTCCTCTGTCTTGCAAGTGGCACTGCTGCCTTTGAACTCCAGAGCCAGGTACGTGAGGAGGTGAGACGTGGTCTCAGCCCGGGCATTGTGCTGGCTGCTGTACTGGGAAGCTGAAATGGTCCTATCAGGCCTCCTGTGCCAGTAGTAATATCAAACAAGGGACTGACAATGTTCATTTTAAAACAACTGTGCAAAACAACAGCCAAGCAGAGCCTCCCATCACTTCTGCCTTCTTAGTCATCTGCTGAAAGCAACAGAAAAAGACTCGATTATCTGTATTCTGGAATTATGAGAAAAATGGGAGAAACCCAGACTTCAGGTTTAGCAGCAGCTGCTTACCTTTGTTAGAACACTCTGTCACTCCCTGGCTAAAAAAATACACAGCTTATTAGTGAGGAACTCCAAAATATTTGTGAATTGCTGACATGGGCTTTTGTAGCTAAATGTGTATTTGTTACTCGGGATGGTGAACACACAGCTATGGTGGTGTGAAGGTCTGCCAATGGTGCTGAGCTACCTTCTAACACAGAAGGCTCTCAAAGCCCAGGTGAAGGAGTTACCTTCAGCCTGCCTCATAGAGCCACAACCTGACATGTCACACTGAAAAAATGTGCTATTGGTGAGTTATCTTTTAACAGTTTACAAAGCAGTTATTTTCTAACAAAATCACGGTAGGAAACAACAAGAGAGAAGCTGAGAACAGCTTGTCAAATGCAAGTAAAGAAGTAAGGCTATAAACACCAAACATTTTTCCTCTTTCCTGGGGAAAATGCAAAGTCAGTCCTGGGTAGAAAGTTGACAAAGCTGCATTTTATCAATGCAATTTCAGTACTTTGAATTTTTTTCTTTCCCCTTTAGTCTTTGGTGGTAAATCACATGAATTTTTCCTTCTTTTTCTCACCATACAATTATTTAAACCAGCATAAACCAGGAAAAGTTTGCTTCCAGGCCTGGACTCATTCAGGATCCATCTTACACTGCGTCCTGCCTGGATGTAGCTGTTTCTTCTCCCCTTCCAAGCTCCCACGCAGCAGTAGCATAACACCACTTGGATTTCTAGCAACCCCAGAGGAAATTTAGACTGCAGCTCAAATATTACTTTTAAATCCCTTTGAAATACTTCTTTAAATTTTAATTTTCTGCAATCTATTTTAAAATGCCAAAAAGCCTAAACAGCAAGATGAAATCACTGGACAGTCTCTCTTAAAAAACATTTTGTTAAAATTCAGTTTTGTATAACACAGGCGTGCTTTCTAATAATCCAGTACAAGAAGTTTCAAATCAAGCTTTAAAATGTGTTATTAACCATCTACCCAGCCATTTGAAAGATACATGCTTGTGATAAGGGTATTGTATTGCCATTAACCTGTGGGATGGTTCGAGACATCTCTTATTCACACAAAACTCTAAATGCATCTAATTAAAGCCACAAGATCAGCTGTCCATATTAATCACTCACCAGTTTAATTAAGGTAAACCTGCTTGTCAGAAAGCCAGCCTTCTCTCTATTCTTCACCATTATCGACTTTTAATAGTTCACTGGATTAGTAATTACTTGTTTATGGCATTATCAAATACCTGGGAGAGAAACCCATAGGATGTGCCCAGGGAACTGCTTCAGGCCAGCTCTTGCTTGGGACACCAGGAGGAATTCACCCCACCAGGTAAAGTTCTCTAGCAAGCCATATAGTGTGATTTAGACACGAGTACAACTCACAAGAGAAACCAGTGAGCTAGAAGTATCTTAACAAGAGATTCTGACTTGCAAGTTTTATCTTGTGGTTACTCAGATTGCAGCAGGGAAAAGGAACTCTGTAAAAAACACATCTGCCCACAGAGAGGGCAAGCGTGGGCAGGCACAGACCAACCACACCACACAGCAAGGGAGGAAGCTATGAGTCCTGCTATTAAACATTTTCTACAGGATCAACTCCTTTTCTAAGCAATCAGGGTATAGCTGAGGAAGGCAGCAAGCCTCTTCCATGCTCACCTTGGAGTAAACTCAGGCAGCAATAGTTCATTTCAGCCTGAGGCAGGAGCTGAGGGAGGACAGCCCTGTCCAACCCACCAGCAAACAGTGGCCATCTCTCTTTGGAGACTTTAGTGTTTTGTTAAATATTCCACATCCACTTTGGCCCTACCCAGCTTCTGAAGCTGCAGTCATCACAGACACGACTGATGACTACAGGTTGTTATAAAATGTGATGACATCCAACATAACCAAAATCAGGGGGAGGAAGGAGCAGGAGAGCAGAGGAAAAAAAGGGATTATGTATATTCCTAATTCTCCTTAGGCATACCTGCTGCCATCAATGATGAACATTTGTTCTGGGAAGAGCTGCTACCAGTGGAACACTTAGCATATGAACACTAACCTAATTCCTGTTGGAAATAAACCAATTTCCACTCTCTCCTTTACTAGAGGAGTATTTCAACCTAATAATAAAACCTCCACTGTAGCATGTCAGACCAGCAGCTCTCTGGTAGTGGGCTGGAATTTTAAGTCTTAACACTGCAATATCAGCTGTAATGAATTCTACATAAATATGACTTCTAAAAATAAAAAGCTTTTTTCTTCCCTTAAAATCATGTATGAAGAAGAGTTTAAAAGAACAGGAAATGGGGTCTAGCCTCTCACTGCTGACTGCAATAAGGAGCCTTCTCAAACTGTTTAACTCTTCCTACCCAGTGCAACCAAATAAAAATACTTCACTTGCATTATTCAGCTCAGCTTTACATTGTCATTCAACATGGGCCACTGCCATAAAAAATATCACTGCTTATAAAACAAGTAAAGAACATGAGAAAACGCCAAGTGGGATGAACAGACAGAACAGAGTTAAATCCTGAATAGTCATAAAATTCTGCCAGCCCCACATGGTGAACTCCTCTGAATACCAAGACGCGGACAAGAAAATTGTTTTTCCACAGGAAAAACAGATTCATTAAAGAGTTTTGTATTATAATCTATAACAAACCAATATAGCTACTTATTCTGTTACCATTAACTTGTGCCCATTCATCAGCTCTTGTTCATTTTTCCTTGCTTAATTTCACATTAAGATACACAAGAAGCTGGTTTCCAATGTCCATCTGCATGTTTACCTTTCATAAACCATGAGCACTAATGAAAATAAACTGATCATTAGAAAATGCTGTTTAGAAAAATGAAAGCGATAGTAAAAAAACTCCAATCTAGATTTAAATAGAAGGAAAAAAGCAGCCCCTGAAATGTGCACATACACTTTGCAATAAGTATTATGCACAGAGGTCAGAGTTTCTGAGTAACCTCAGCTCCAACACCCTCAGACACCGCTGTTGGTGACTCCTGAAGAACCAGCTCCCTTTCTACGTTTTATTTATATATGTACATCCACACACGCAATCACAGGCACACAAAAGCTCTGCACAGTTATGACCCATCTGAAAGGAGACGCATCCAGAGCACTGTCAGTGCTCTATTGTCACGCACTCTACCCCTTTCTGAATGCACCATTCGGCTTCAGCTTACCACCCTGCCAAATAAAGGAAAGCACTTTATGAAACCAATTTAATTGGGAGGTGACAGAAAACATACAGCCATTTTCTTTAGCCTTATCACTGAATTGGCTTCAGCTCCGATCTCGGGCAAATCCCACTCCAGAGAAGACATTAACCAGGTCAGCAGAACAGGTGCTGCGTGTCTGGCGAGGGGCTGCCAGCCCCACAATTACCCGCACACAATGAAGCAGTAATCTTTACAGATCATCTCACCCAAGAAGCATATTGGGGACGGGAGGAGAGGAGAAGGGGGGAAAGGAAAGAGGGAGGGAGGAAAGGAGAGAGAGAGAGAGAGAGGGAGGGAGGGATATGAAAAAAAAAAAAAAAAACCACAAGCAAGAAAGGAAAATGAATGTGTAGCTGCCTCGCGGCTCAGCAGATGTCTGTGTGTGATGTACGAGGCTGGGATAAGCTGTCGTAGCCCGCTGCCAAAGAGTGGTAAGTGATTAAAGCCTCCACCAGGCTAAGCACCATATTTAGAGTCTATGGGGTTTCGAAAGTCGCACCCATTCCTCGCTGTGCTGCCAGATGTTGCTGGCTGGTCCTGCCCCTGTTCAGCGCGCGCGGGAGGCAGCAGTTGGTACGGCAGGGATGCAATCTGGAGCGTTTCCGGAGGTGCCGTACATTAAACCCGTGTCACCCATCCCTCACCTCTGCCCAACGCTGAAACAACTCCAATTTGCTGCCACTTCCCTCTTGGGAAATGGCCAAGATACAGTTGTGCCTGGCAGAGCCATTTGTTTTACTCAGGTGATTCTCTTCCCTCAATGACCTCTATTAGTTTAAGTTTTAATTTAGATTAACCCCAGCACCCCAATTAACCAGTGAGGGGAAAAGCTAAGCTGTGACTAGTCATATTTCTGAAATCACGACTTATCGAAGTTAAAGTTATTAGAAGGAAGGATGGGCCATTCATCCATTGCTATTCTCCTTTTAAAAATTTAACATTTCATGGTCAATAAGCACCTTCTCTGCACAGGTCTATGGACTGTCAATCACACCTATTTCTCCTCAATCACTTCACTGTTTTGTTGTACTAACTAAACTTGTTCTCTGGACTTAGGGTCCACTTGGCCCCCAAAGCTGGGCTTCTGGTCTACTTAGACCCCAAATTCCACAGCAGTATTACCTCACTGCCATAAAGATCTGGCCTCATCAGCTATGGCTGTCAACAGGACAGGCCCTCTCCAATCATCACCTTAGAGTCTACGTGGATGAACTTGGCACCTTCACCAGTCCAAGAGACACTGCTCAGTTGACAGCAATTCTACCAGAGCCACTCTTACAATAAATACACAGCCTGGAGAGGAGCAAGCTTGGAATACAACCCTGGCTCTGAGGCAGGTTGCTTTGAGTAGATCCAACTTTAAATATTGAAATTGTTCCAATTCTGCACTAGGCAAAATCTACTACAAAAAAATTTATTGGACATCAACAGAAGTAGGGTTGGAAGTGTATTGAAAACCTCCTTAGAGGGGAAAAGGCAACATTAAAGTTCTCTCCATCTCCTATCCATAAAACATGGCGAGGAATGCCAATTTGATCCATCTTTTTATGCATCTTTAGTCCTAGCTTTGTACATGAAAGCCCTAATTTTGAAAGTAAGTATTGAAATGCTTCTGTTTAAATCAGTTACCAGAGCACAGTCACACAGCAACAGCTCCTTCCACTGCCCTAACACTTTACTGGCCGCTCTAATAACTATTCAGATCAGAAATTTCTGCCTTTCTAATGATATAATGATATTTGTTTAGTCCTAAAGTTAAAGCTCTCTGTGGATTACCAGAGCAGAACTAGCTTTTTGTGCATGGGGGAAAGACTGTCAGTGAATCATACTCCTCAATATATGGTAATTTCTGTATTCTATGAAGCTGGCTGTCATTTATTAAACAAATTACAAACACGAGGCTTCCCTAAGCTGCAGCCTCCATGCACTGGGTGCAGATTCCTTGTTCCTAAGAATTTTGCAAATAAAAAGAATAATTGGCCTAAATCCAAGCTGGCACAACTCCAGGGAAAGTGCTCGAGAAGCCCTGCAGCTTTTTCATTCAGTAGGTAGATGAGATGATTTAGGCTGAGACGAGAGGAACTCAGTGCTTTTGAAGATCTACTAGAAGCGTTTTTCATAATGGGACTCTACCCACCAAGAACAGTCACCTTTAGAGAATTCAGTAATTTTTCTCCCATGTAGAGATGTTCACCATAGAGAACAACAGGCCCAGGCCTTATCCCACAGCCTGCACTCACTCCAGTGAATCCAGTGCCAGTAATGGCAGTAAGTTTACATTCACATGCATTTTATAGACCTATATCAAAAGTTGAGAGCCAAGTCCTCTGAGGTATCTACAGAGATTTCCAACATTAAAACAGGTAACTGGGTTTCACTGCTAAAAGAAATTTAGAGCACAAAACCAATTGCATTAGCTCTTTAAGTATTAAAAACCAACCGGAGCCATAATTCCAATACAGATTTACTGTCACCTACCTCGTGATAAAAGTCATCATCATCAAATATCTCCTCATCTATGTCCTTCAGGTGCCTGTTGGACTCTGACTGAGGGAGGACTTCCTAGAAGCACAAAGGAAACACTGAAAGCTCATACATGCGTGTTTCTGTCCCTAACTCTGATGACATCATGTGCAGCAGCTTGTAAACACACTTGAAGATATGAAGGAATGGAGTAAAGCTCCCCACATAACAAGCTTCTAAAGACTAGGAATACATTTAAAGGCAAGGCAGAAACGCTGCCAATGCCAAAATAGATTTATGATACCTTTACTGGGAAATAAATAGGACTGTGCAAAGTCTTTCTGGCAAAATACTACAGATATTTTTAATGTAATGGCAAAAATACATCTTGCAAGTGCAGTAATTCTACATGATCTCTCAGAATTGAGTATTTATTCATTCTTAAATACTAAATTAATAACAGACTTACTACTAACATGTTCTGTAGGTTGTATGCAGTATGATGTTAGAAATTACTTTCTGGGTTAAAGATTCTAAACTCCAGAGTAAAACCAAAGTTTTGTGGCTGCTACATTAAAAAGCAGATTTAGGAGCATCCCTTCCCGCAGCACAGAAGGGGCACAGGCACAGACTGAAGCCCTGTCCAGGACTGCCACAGGACACAATGCAAACACCATAAACCCAGAATTGAATTGTCTACATCTTTTTCTTAGCCATTACATTACAGGAATCTACACTCAGCTATCTCCTTCATAAATCTCTCCCCAACAAGAGTATTACCTGCTAAAGGCTCAAGCTAATTGTTTTGCAGAGTTTGCTGCTACAGGAGAGTTAGATAAACAAAACACCCTTACCGAATTGTCAGGCAGAGACTCGGGGGCTGGCTGAGATTCCTGCTCCTGCTTCCCCAGCACAGTGTACACTGATCGCTTGGTCTGTGTCCGCCGTAGTAATCTCTCTTTGTCCATCATAATATGATCAATCTGAGTCAAGATTGAACGCTCAAAGGCACCGAAACCCTGCAACAACATTAACTAGTGTCAGATAATGCAGAAAGCCTTTCCTCAAGGCAGCAGTGTTCCTCTATCTTTCCATGTCAGTGGATAAGCAGACAGCATTCCAAGAGGAGGGGGTCTGGGTTTCGTTGCAGGGATTTCTGCTAGGATTTTTTATTTGTTTCTCCCTCTCTCTCTCCCTTCCCAACCTGAGGCAACCTGATGCCTGGCTTAATAAAATGCCTTTGCTGTTCTGGTTCAGATGAACTTCTCAATGATTAATACTAACTCCCAGATGTTAGGAGACCCTGGATCTTCGGGTGAAATGATTACCCACTATATTAAAGTGCACACTTCACAGAGGAGAGTCACAGAAGCCCCTAGTTCTATTATAAAACACAAACCATTTGTTGATAGGCAATGAAGGCATTTTCACAGAGCTTAATGCAGCTGGAGACCAGCTATGATGAGATGCCCAGCTGGGAGAAGAACATCAATACTCTCCAAGAGTTTTCCCCAAAACTTGGAAACCATTTGCCCTTGAAAAATCTTTTCCTGTCCAACTGCTCAAAAGAGAGCAGCTTATGACTCTGAAATTTGAGGGCTGAGCTTCTTTCCAAGCTCCTTTAAGGCTGGGGAAAAGTGTGTACCTGTGTATTTGATTCTTATTACTGTAACTCTCAGCTTAACTTGGAACACCCACGACCTGTAACTTTCAAATCAACTTGTTTCCCAAATCTCAGCTAAATAATAAGCATGTCAGCACACGAAACACAGACTTGCCTTTCCCACTTTGCCAGATGCCAGCTTGGTCTTCTCATGCCACTTCTGCAGGACGCTGTTCCGATAGGTCCTGAAGTCAGCATACCGCTTGGCTATGAACTCTGGGTAGTCCTCCATCTTCAGCTTCCGTTTGGGGAGCCTCCTCCTCTTCTTCTGAGCCTTATCCACTTGCTCTTCATCACTACTGCTAGGGATTTCATCATCGCTGGAACAAAAATACACAGACTCAACACCCTACACCTCTCTGAGGTAACGTGTTTGAATTCCTAATGGTTCCCCCACTACCACCCATGCTTTTTCCACACCACGGTGGTATTTATGGCAAAAGACCCAGGGTTTAGCCCCACTCCTGTTACTGCAGAAGGAATTCAAATGGTCATTTGTCCAGAGTGTCTGTCAGAGAAGCAACTGAGAGACCAGCAGGGAGTGAGTGTGGCCAGAAAGGCTGTGCTTTGTCCTCTTTGCTGGAGATCAAAGGATTCAGAAACGCCTTGTCTTATTTTGGATTTACCTCTCTGCTTTTGATTGCTTTCCATCTACCAGGTGCCTCGTGCCTGGGTATTGATAAAGCAGCTCATCCTGAAGGTCCACTAATACTTTCAGCAACGCCTCCAGGGCTTTAAAACCTGCAGAACAAGAGACACGAGTGATAATTTCCCACTGATCCTTGCTTCTGGTGAAAACTTTGCTTTTGCTTAGTTTCTCATCTCGAACCTGAATTTCTGCCACGGCTACTACATGTCCCATTAACTGCTTTCCTCTAATCAGTTAGAGATGTGGTTTTACCTTCAAACTGATTTATAGCTGTTAATGTCAAACACCACCACACTGGGAAAGAGCACATCTTTCCTCAAAAGGGAGGAAAGGAGGCAGGGCTGCCTTCCAAACATCTGCCTGGCTGCACATCGGGAGTATACGGATCTAATGTTTCATCAACAAACATCCAGGCTGCAGAGCCAAAGGAATTAACATACTAAAGGAGCAAGAACTGTGTGCAAAAGTGTCTGATGACACATGCATATGACAACAACCTTTTCTGCTGAGTCACCCGTTTCTCTCCTCTGTTAAGTTCTGCAGTAGAGGCCAACTTCAGCTGAATAACATGAAGTAACATAAAGGAAAATGTATATATGTACATCCCACCTAAACATGACCCCTGACTTTTCTTTCTTGTACATAATGTGCATTTTATAGGGAGCAGAAGAGGGAAGGCAAGAAGAAAAACCAAACTCCTGTAGTGCTGTGACTACTGCTGTGCTCACTGCACAGGAGGTAAAAGAAACTAGATTGTAAGTAGAATTAAAAGTAGCAAGATCTGACCTATGGGGGAAACTTAAACAACGACCTGGTGAGTTTAATGAGAAGATTCTGATCAGAAAAGCTGAACTGCTGGCCCAGAGATCCTTAGAACGTAAGTGAAGGAAAGGTTGGGGTGGAGAAGTGTATGAAATGCTCAATGCAGGGTGTGAAGGTTAGCTTCACAGGGATGAGTAGGTGCATTCCAGGGTACCTGCAGACATAAATCCTGCCTGTAGATCTGGTGCTGTGTATCCAAGCTGATGATTTTCCTCTATCTATGCAGATGCAGAGAAAACCATCTCTGTTCCAATGATCTTACGTTCTCCACGGATGCAGTTACAGCTGACTGTGGGAAGGGTTAACTGCACACTCTTGCAGCATCTGTTCTTTAAAAATAGTTCTTTTGTGGCAACCAACAAGCCTCCCCGCAGAACACTCTGATCTAAAACAAGTGTTTGTCTAGGCAGACACAAACTCTCCCTTTGTACGCTGCTCCGCATCAATCACGGGGGCAGCTCTTACAGGTAAAGCATTTAGCACGCTTCTACTCAAAACCTAAACTGAACTTCACACAATTAATTTAAATTTACCAGGGTGACAGAGCATGGGGCTGGCAGGAGGAGCACTGTGATGGTGGGATGTTGCCCACAGCTTCCCCTGGTACCTCCTCTACCTGTTCCTCCACCGTGGGACTGCTCTGCTTAACTCCCAAACCTGGTTCTGTCTTTGCAGTTAGCATAAAAGAATGGACAGAACTTTTCACTAGTAGATTTTTTTTCCTTTTTTTTTTTAGTGGAGGACACAGAGATCATGGAAAGAGCGAACAGCAAATCTTCATCAGCCAGACAGAGGCAGTGCAAGCAGAAATCAGCCCAGACATTCAGAGGTCTCAATCTCCCGTGTGTTACCAGTGATACTGCTCAGTTGTCACCATCTTCAGATGAATTACGGCCTGACCTCAGTAACAGGAATGTCAAGGAGAAGATGCTTTAAGATTTTTGCTGCAGATCAGCTGTTGGACTCACCCTCCCCCCAGCCCGCTGTTCATTATAGATACATTCTGACAACTCTTCTATATAAACCTATTAAGGGATTAGGTTTGCCTTACTTGTAGAACAGCCGCGTGTTAGCGTCAAAACAATTCCAGGAGACAAACAGACAAAAGCCCTTAAAAATGCATTTGTTGTACGTGTCTGTAGCTAAAGCATCGCTTGCGAAAGGCAAGTGCCCCCACCCCAGCCCGAGTGCACAGCTTACAGCAGCAAAATCTTTCCCTCTGCCTGCCACACGGCTAAATGTCCCCAGAGCTTCCAAACCTGTTTATTTTCTCCCCGCTGCCTCTCCTCCAGCAGCAGGGCTAATGCACCCCAGGCGGCTTTGATCCTGCCAATTACTACTGGAGGAGCACTCCAGTGCTTCTGGGGTATCGCGGGGCCACAGCGAGCGGGCCAGGAATAAAAACAGGCTCGAGCTCCCCCAGGCTCTGAGATATGGACCCCAACAGAAGTGGGGAAGGATAGGGAGCAATTTTATCTGGAGTGAAGGGGATGGAGAGGGCAGGGAAGACAATGACCATGCGTCTAACCGGGTGGGAGGGCTAATTATTCCAGACAGTGGCTTCATCATGAGCCTCTTTACAGCTGGGTAATTTCCATGTTTTCCGTTCTTGTGTATTTAATAGCATTATTGGATGGCATTCTCATTGTTACTGTTGGGTGCTTAAGTGCGCTATAAACTCAACTTCAGAAGCCAAGTGCCACCCTCCCCTGCTCCTTCCCATCCAGCCCTGCCCTATCCATTTCACAGTTAATTCCAGAAGGAACTGTTTTCTTCCCAGCCTCCTCTCCCTCTTCATCTTCTCTTCCCTCTAAAGCCCCCGCCTGCCTTTACACCGTCTGCTTTGGGGAAAAGACTGAATCTATCTGTGAGCAAAGGCAGCATAAAACTGAACTGTTTCATAGATGTAAATTGTGTCATTTTGAGAGAAAGCCGGACACTAACCCTCCTGCTCTTCTACCCCCCAGCACTTTTTTTTTGTCTTTAATGCTGGTCCTTGCCTGAAACAGACAATTAAACAGAAGAGAGTCACAAACTGGAGCTTTCAAGCACGCCAGTACATTAAGGCAGCCAAGTAGCAGCTTTCACATGTGATAACCATCAGGTCTGTACCCCCTGCTCTGCTCGCCCTGCTCTGCTCCCTTCCCCGAGCTGTTCACAGAACAAAGCCGGTGACATCTCTGAGAGCACAGGTGATGGAGCAGGGGCCTCCCACCACCATGAGCTGGGTCAGGTCCTGGCCAGTCCCTGATGATTTTCAGTCTCTAAAGCTTTCGGGACCAAGAAGGTATCAACACTATGGTTTGCACCAGCACCACAAACTGGCCAAGGATGAAACAACGCTGTTAAAGCTCCATGACTACCCCCCCAACACCCATTGGCCAGCAGGAAGATCCTGATGCTATCTCCTTTTCCAGGAGTTACTTCTGCAGGTCCAACTTGTGTTTTTTGAGGACAGGTGACACAGTGCTGCCTCAAAACCAAAAGAAGCTGGATCCCTTTACAGCATTTCAGTACGAGCAACCAAAATCCCCCAAAAAACAACTCACTTTGTGTGCAAAAGAGCCCAGCTAACCCCAAGACAACATGCAACCCCTCCTTCCATTGAACCTTCTCTAAAGCTGCCTTTTGGGAAAGAAAAAAGGATGCGCTATATGGGATCCACCTGCAGCTACTCCAAGAACACATCAAACGTGGTTTGAATCTAAGTTCCAGCTTAAATGGGACTCAGAGTGTCTGTGGTGAGATGCTAACTTGTAAGAGTCACTTTTAAGAGTCCATGGGAGCCCCTTCATATTGTGTACAGGAATGAAAAAGTTGTTCCTGATCCAGCAGACAGCATATCAATCCACCCAGAAAGCTGGGAGCCAGCACCAGTAAATCAAAGTGTGCCTTTCTGTTAATACTCTCTCACACATTCTCATTTTATACATCCCTTCACCCAGTCAGAAAGTAGCCCTGGAGTATTTAGCTCCATTCGGGGACAGCACTGCCATGTATCAAAGTGTCAGGAGACCCACCAGAGATGAAATCTGTCCTACTGCTCTCAAACCACAAAAATCAATTTTGTCAATGCCAGTGGTTGTGGACAAACTGGCTGCACTGTTGGCATCCCCCTCCATGTGGGGTGGCTCCTGGCTACAGCCTACTGACTCCCCACCCATGGTGCCACCGAAAGCCAGGCAGGGCCATGGTGGGGATGGGCAGGTATGATGGAAATAACGCTTGCCCGCTGCATTTCAACAGCAAGGCAGCTTCCTGCACAGGAAAATATCTGCGTTCTTCTCCATGACCTCTAAAAATGGGGTCTCATTTCATCCTCCCCAGCAGCTGCGGAGAGCAGCAGCTGGTGTGGAGCAGCAGGGAATGGCCTCATGCAGAGACGCTTTAAGTCGATGGAAAAAAGCCGGTGCCTTAAGGCCAGGCTTTCAAAGGTATTCACAGAGAGCCAACCAGTGGGATTCCCAAAACTGCTCCACCAGCAAGCTCCTCCCAGCATCACCCCGGTGCATCCATCCAGCAGATTGGGAGTATGATGGTCAGGAATCCTAAAAATTGGGGCCAAACCCCATGATTCCGTGATTTTTACTGCATTGGCGTACATTCATGCAACATCATAGGGTGGGATGGGGCAGCGCTGGGGCAACCCTACAGGATGGTGCCTGTGAGCTGCTGCATACACCCCATATGCCACCACCATCCAGAGCATCACTACTGGGCTGTACCAGCACCCAACACCACATGCCCAGGACACACCTGCAAGCCAGAGCCCACACAAGAAATTCAGGCCAAAATTCAGAGCCCAAGCTGGAAATGAAGCACTTTTTCCCCCTCAATTAAATCTGAGGATCTGGCATTGCACAAATATCACTGACACACAAGCTCTTCATTTTCCCTGCACCTCTGCAGGCTGCACGAAGCGTTCACACCAAGAAGGTGGAACAAGGCTGGGGTCTGAGGCAGGGGCTGGGAAGTAAAGGCTGAGCTGCCAAACATCAAGAGTGTTCCCTCATTCCCATGGAAAGTCCCCGTGTCAGCACCGCACGGACCCCAGGCAGCGCCCGGCACCCTGGCTGCATTATGCAAATCAAGAGAAGGAGAGGGATCAAAGCTCTTTTATATTAATAGCTGTACATAATGAAAAGTATCTTTATCAGGTACATGCATTTATCCCGACGTTCGGATGAAGAGGGGAAATTTTCGCTCCTTTCAAGCGACTGTGGGACAGGAGTTAAACTCCAGGTCAAAATGGCACTCGATGCGCTGGCCTGAGAACAATACTTCTCATTCAAATCCACAAGCCAGCCACTTGCACTAGTCATCCCCAGCAATTAATCCCCCACGAAACACGTTTGATTAAATCTTTTCAAGCAAATCCTTTGCTTTGCTTTTGTTAGTTCACTTCTTGTCAACATCTATTAAAATATGCCTTTAATTCTCCCACAATCTTAAAAAACACCGATTCCACTGTCTTCAACTTTAATCAACTGTATGGCCGGCATTTTTCATTTCATAATAATGTGCTGTTTGGAATTCAAGAGGCAGGCTCAACATCAATCATTCGGCAAGAATTTTTCCACTGCAATAAATATGCAAATGAGGAAAGCCAGTCAGTCGTATTTCAGGCCCGACTTGCTAGTGTTTTAAAAAAGACACAAATTTATTAATTGCCGTTGGCCAGCGGAATCCTATTACTTTGGGCATTGATTACAAAGCTGTGTGAGTGATTATTGTGCAACTCGCAGGCTATCCAGGCATGAGGAAAAATTATTAAAGCAAGGCAGAGATTATCAACTCAGAATAACAATAAGCCTTAACATTTTAGGCCTCTAACTTCTTCAACAAAGAATTACGCCAGAGCTCCAGTGTATCATAATTCTGAAGTCTGTCAGTATTACTTTTGGAGCTTGCTCTATATTCCCCAACAGCAGAGTAACATTGCCAGCCGGGAAAAGGCGGAGGGAATTCCTCCAGGTATCGCATCTTCAACATGGGGCTCTGGACAACAACTCTGCAATTCCTGCTGCGGAACTGAGAGCAGGAGGAACAACACGGTGCAGGCAGGACTCTTGCTGTCTTCAGATTTGCACCCGGTATGTCCTGCTGCCCCAAGACCAAGGTGGTACAGGAATAAAAGGCGCTGATAAGTGGAAGGCAGAAGCTAGAGCCAGGCTAGACTAAATTACAGGCTAGCCTTTGGCAGCAGAGCGAGCTGATTTCCTCAGAGGTGGTGGAGTTATGTACAACAATTCTCACGGACTTCAGCTGAAGCCCAGCACACAGCACTTGGGAACCTGTCCAGGTTATTTTAGGAAATAATGGGAGTAACATTCCCTTCCGGGTTCCCAAAACATTGAGTTTGTGGAATTTTATCAAATGGCAGTAGGAGAAAGGCTGACTTTTCTGCTGATTGCATTAAGAAGGTCGGCTCCACACCGAAGGCCCAATTTGCTGGTTCCATTGGAATGCAAATGATGCAGAAGCCTTTGCAGAGGGGAAAATTGTGTTCCTCCAGCACAAAGGAGCCAGCACTGCACACCCCCTCACCCCCACCGCTCAGCTGGCTCCCCAAGAGGTACAGAACGGACCCAATTCAGCCCTTTCACTCCAATATGACTGCGCTCAGCAGCCAGGACAACAGCATCAGACAGAGATGAGTTTGCGAAAATTAAAGTAAATAACTGGATGCAACCAGAGAATAAAAGGCTTGGTGTGCAAGGATTTTATTAGTGGGGGCTGGGGGAGGGGGAAAGCTGAGAAGGGAGAGAAAGAGAAACACTTCCATGAAGTTCACGCTCTACTGACTCGCCTCAACCATCATCTTTTGATATCAGCCCAAACCAGGGAGGGGACGGCGCTTGTAAAAATGAGATTTATAAAACCTGATGTTTTACATTACTGTAAATGTAAAGAAGCTGACAGCATGCACTCCCATCTCTGCCAGCCAGGAATCCCCAAGTACACAGGCAAGAATGAGAAAGGAAGAGGAAATGTGAAATTTCATAGTTATCTCGATATTACGGCCAGAAGGGAACATTAGCCCATCTAGACTGACCTCCCCATATAATACCAGGCCATTAATTACATTTATCATGACAAGCCCTGGGTTTCCATCTCAAGGTAACCAATTGCCAATTAATCCGAGTTAGCTGACATTTGCACATGCTTGTCTGGATGCTTTGCAAGCCTTTGTTTCCCCACATCTTGCTTGTGGAGTACACAGACTAACGGACACAAGTATTTAGCTAAACTCAATTTAATTAGCTATAAATTATCTCGGGAAACTTAAGTGTAGGCAAACCTACTTGGTGTGTTTAAAGTGTGGTGTAATTCCACCGTCCAGAGTTCAGGTGAATCAGGTTAATAATGACAGACTCTCCTACCATTTTTTGGACTAGAATTTAAGACAGCTTTAAAATAAAGCTCAAACTCCAAGTGTTTGACACATATGGTTATGGAGATAGCCTATAAAATAGGAGCATTTCAATTTTACCGCATCTCTACAAAGGAAGCAGACAAAAATTCTGCTCAAAAAGACTAAATACCACAAGCAAAAAGCCTTGGTACTCAGTGAGGAAGGGTAAGAGGGGTTTTTTTCCTGAAACAAGCCCAAACCAGCATATTAAATAAATATCTTACATTTCTCCACTACCTCCCACACAGAATTTCTGAACAATTTACAGACAGTAACAACAAGCCACAAAACACTTTCCTGGTACCTTGCACAGCCCAAATTCTGCCCATGCACAAATAACACCCACCATTACCCCACTAACCATGCACACAAACAGCAACGGAGACCCAAAATCAAGACCTCTGCCTTTGTCTAAAGCTTCTCACTTCACATCTCCTCCCTCTTGCTCATACACAGAAGGGCCACCCATGAGCCTGGGAGCTTATCATCCTTATGGACCCCAGGTCTTACCAAAAGCTCTCCACAGCAAGGGATCATTACAAGAAAATTTACAAAAAAGGGTCTGATTCATTATTTTAGTCGAGAGAAGTCTTCATTAATGTCAACAGGCTTTGGCTTAGTCCCAAAAAGAGTTGAATAGATTCTTCATTAGATCCGAGAGGAAAGGTGAAATTTGGGGACACCTGCATCCACATCCATTTAAGTCAAATTCAACCCTGCCTGAATTGACGAGCACGATGTTTTTTGTATTCATAGAGTGTCTAGACTAATACAATTCAATTAAAATGAACTACCAGTTTTAAGGGAGCTAGATCTGATCACAATAATTTACACTCAGGCTTGAAACCCAGTTCTGCTGTCACACATTTGTGCAGGCTCCCAGTAAAATCTTCAAAGCAAGAATATATTTAAGTCCATGATCTTGCCTAGCACCAATTAATCCTGTAACTGCTCTATGCCTCTGGAAACTGTGTAATCTGCCCGTGCCTCAGTTCCTCCCCCTCCCCTGTGACACCTTCCCTGCTCTGTATTCATGCATTACCATCTCCAGATGTACCTATGGATATATTTTAGTTTTAAAAGTCATCCACAAATAGAGATGATACAAAATTCCGAGTGAATTATTGGCAGCTGACTCCTGCAGGCTCCTCTGAAAAATCCTGAGCCCTTGTCAATAAAGCACATTTCATCTGACAGCTTTTCTCTAACCCAACATGTAAAGCAACATCCAGGCCCAGCCAGGAGCGAGGCAGAGGCTGAGCCCACCAGAGAGAACGTGACGTGCCATGGGAGAGGAGGACACCCCACTGGACACAGCCCCTCTCACCGGAGGTGGGACAGGCTCTCTGGTTACCTAGAGCAGAGGTGATCTTCTCCAAAGTCAGTCAATGCTTAATCAGCTTCTTCAACATGACTTACCTGGACGTTGCATAGAATGTAATTTATTTCTTTTTAAAGATCAGGAATGAGAGTCACAGAACCCCAAAAAAAATCCTCTATTAAAAGACACCAAGAACATACACTAGACACTAACCAAGAGTATTTCCCTCTGTCTCGAGTCCCTTTTCAGTAAAATATTACAAAACTAACCCCGAAGAAAATAAAGATATTCAGCATGGAGCATTCACACAGCAATGTTTAATATGCAAGGATGTAAAACCAGAGAACACATGGCATCTTTGGAGGTCTCCTGCTGGCAATGAATATAAGTGGGATTCTTAATCACATCCTTAAGAGGCCTTGTCCACAAACGTGCTGTTTAGTCAGAAGCTGCAGATATTTGTCATGGGAGCAGTTAACCAACCTGCTGTACCAGGAGCCCACCTCAGGCAGTTAGCACAGAGGTCCACACAGCTCCAGGTGGAAGCACAGCCCTTTACCAGCACACTCGCTACAAATGCGCCTGTTTCCACCCCAGAAACGGCCATTTCTGGGTCAGTCAAAGCACTTGGACTGGACTGCACTTTTTAGGAAAGAACAGTCAGTATCTCCTTCATTTCATAGAATAGTTTGGGTTGGAAGGGACCTCAAAGACCATCTAGTTCCAACCCCCTGCCATGGCAGGGACACCTCCCACTAGAGCAGGTTGCTCACAGCCCCATCCAGCCTGGCCTTGGACACCTCCAGGGATGGAGCATCCACAACCCCCCCCAGGCATCCTGTGCCAGTGTCTCACCACCCTCAGAGTGAAGAATTTTCTCCTAACTTCCAATCTAAATCTACCTTCCTTCAGCTTCAAACCATCACCCCTCATCCCATCACTACAGGCCTTTGTGAAAAGTCCCTCCCAGCCTTCTTGTAGACTTCCTTCAGATACTGGTAGGCTGCAATGAGGCCTCCCCAAAACCTTCTCTTCTCCAGGCAGGACAAGCCCAACTCTCTCAGCCTGTCTTCATAGGAGAGGTATTCCAGCCCTCTTAAACAGAAGGCACCAAACACCCAGCCTTGTGTGATCCCAGGCAAGTCCTGCAAAGTTTTGGAAGTGCTCCTTTTAGCCTCACTTTTCAATAAAACACAATTCTATCGGAACCTTTGGCAGCTGCACCTGAGACTTGTAACACCTTGGGGGAATTAACTAATCAATGTGTAATACAAGTTATCCAGCAACTCACTCAGCTGAGGAAACTGGCCAAAGTACGATTATGGCCAGGCTTGATGGGGCTCTGAGCAACCTGCCCTAATTAGAGGTGTGTCTGCTTATTGTAGGGGGGTTGGACTAGATGGCCTTTAGAGGTCCCTTCCAACCCAAACCATTCTATGATTTGTGAATAGTGAGATGCTTCCTGCAAAGTTTACATGTAGTTCACACTCATTTCCCTTGCTTCATCTTTCTTCTGAATAAAGTCTCTTCATAATGCCTCATTTAAAACACATCTTGAAGGATGTAGAAGGCACACACACTTGACTATCCTTCTTCATACCAAGCTGCAGAAGAGGCTGGACTGGGAATCACCAAAACTGCCAGTTCCCATCTCAAGGTGTAACTGCCTCCCTCAAAGGGCCACACAGACACACACCACCCGTAATGCCTCACTGGCTGCACGGAGCACCACTGTCAGGGTACAAAAACCAACTGGTCTCCACCAGTAATCATTTAACTTATTCCCAAGGGGCAACCCACACCATTCCAGCATCCTCAGGCCCCAGTGCAGCGTGCTCATGGGCTGAGCAAGGCTCATCAGCCAGCCATGCTCACTGCAGCACTATTCAATGCTCCATCTCCAGTATAAGCTCATCTTTTTGTGTGGATGAGCCCAACGCAACAGTTCTTCTGAAGGGATACTCTAGAAATCCTAAATGATGGGGAAACAAAGCTCCTTCTGGATAAGGCACTCTCCTTGAACACAAGGAATAGCATTGCATCCATGCAGAGGCTGCAACTCCATTAGCTCACAGCCCCAGAGAACATCCATGGATGAATCATCTACAGTAACATCGCAGTGATGAGGAAAACTAAGATACAGAGAACAAATTACAGTTCAAACATCACTGCGAGTTGATAAAAGATGCACAAATTTCAGCAGAATTTCCAAAGCTGTATTAATTTGGTATCCATTAGCAGCAGACAAGGCCCTGTGCTGAAGAGGTGGTTGCTGGGCAGAGCTCACTGTGGCTGCTCCACGACCACATTAACAACCCAGGCAGGTCTGGGGATAATGGCCTTGTGTGCACGTGGAGCACTGGATTTTTTTTAGCTGATTCACTTTATTTAGGTTTATTTTCTTATTGATCACAAACCTTTGTATAACTTCTCCACAGCTCTAAAAGTGTAAATAACAGTTAACATTTGTTGTCCCCACTTTTGTTCCCTCAGCGAACAAATCCACTCTCCCTGACCCTGCCTGTCTCACCTTCCACCAAACCCAGCACTTTCAACCCTGCCTCCAAAACAACTCATCTGGAGCTTATTCTGAAGAATAGAAATGGGGGATCCCAGTATTTCCTCTTAATCCACTGACAGATGGAGTCAAAGCAAAAAGAAACCCACGAGAATTCAGCCAGTAGGTTACACTTCAGAGACCTATTGAACTCTTGGAAAGTGAAAGCACATACACATAAAAACACACACAAATACTCATCAGCTTAAAGTCTTGTGGCTTCCATCAGCACCTTGACTTCTGCAAGAACCTCACCTGGTTTTTATGTTTTTAACTCCTGATCTCACCAACTAAAACCTGAAAATACCACATTATACTATTTAAAAGCTAGAATTCCCAGCTTTTTTTTTGTGGAGCATGAAGTACTAGACACCTAAACATTCCCAGCTTAGTGTTTAACCAGAATTACAAAGAGAAACTAATTAAAATAGCAAGAAGAGAGCTACATGAGTGTATGGGGAAACCCAGCTACCCAGGGCATATACAACAGCTTCTGGCCTTTGTTGATTAAGGAATATCATTTCTTAAAGCTCTTGTTGCCCCCCTGCCCCTCAATTAGTTGTGGGGTTTTTGTCACTGAATCAATATTTAACATAACAAGCCCCAAACCCAGGAGCTGTTTAATTCCTGACACAGGATGTGGCTTTGCTGATGTTGCTCCCACCTCTTTTTTGGCTCTTTCTTGCCCTTGAGGTAATTTTTGGTGACATTTCCACAAGATCCACTTCTAACCTTCCTCCCCCTTGAAAACAGACAGGGCTCTGAATGGCAGGCATGCAATCTGTGCAGCGACACGGCGCAGAAACTTGCACCTTGCACTCCTTTTCTATGTAAATAATGCAAGGATCCTGCGGGAACATGCCAGGGATTGGAATTTTTAATTAATGGGTCTCTTTAATGTGCAAATCAGGAGCAGATTGCAAATTCTGACTCGCATTGATTATGAAAAACATTAATTGAACGTGCAAGACCCCAAACAGAGGCAACATTGCGAGCCCCGGACTAGACTGGGAGATATGGTGCAGGAGAATACAAATGTATCTTGGAGAAACAGCCCCTCGGAACCCTAAGCTGGGGGAGCTCACGTGCACAGTGCATTAAATGTTAAACATCTCTCAGCCACCCTGATCTCAGCATTACCAACCACTCAGGCCTCCTCCATGGATGCAAAACAGGAATAAACATGAGCTCCATGACCACAGTTTAGTCTCCGATTTGTATGTAAAAAAGGGTGACAGAAAAAAAAAAAAATCTGGAATATAATTAAAGATTAAAAAAAAAAAAAGAAAGGAAAGAAAAAGTAAAACAGTGCAAACAAAGCAATGCTGTCTCTTTAAACAGAAATTCAACCTATATAAATTATGGCCATAAACTTTTCCTGCAGTGCAGCCTAATTAATTCTTGTTCTATACACAAAGGGAAATGCTGGGTGACAAATGGGTGTGAAGCCTGAAAGCTGCCAGGTCTGCAAAACATTTTCTACTTCAATTTATAAGCAATTTTGCAGTAAATCATCCACCAGAACCTGAGATCTCAGGAATTCAAGACTGTCCAAAGCAGGTTGTATCTTTTTTTTTTTTTTTTTAAATATCATTTCATAAAAGATGCCAAAAATAATAAATTAAACACTTGAGGTTTCATAACCTCCAATCTCCAAATTTGGAAAACAAGCATGACTTTACCATTTTCACTCAGATTTGGCTTTAAACCATCAAATGTAGAGCGCTGCTCTACATAAAATTCTACTCAAGCCCTTAGGGAATCTCACCACCACCACCACCTGCACAGAGGGCAGTCACAAGTGGGAGACACCAAAGAGGAAAATATACCAAGGACCATTTTCCATCTGAAAAAAATCATCCTTCCTGTGAGCACACAGCAGAAATTTCATGTGCAATGGAAGGATTTGGAATAAATTACTGGAAGTGTTCTGGAGCAGCTTTCAAAGAGATGCAGGGGGCTTGCCCAGGACCTCAGAGGGAGCTGGGTGCCAAGACCTTGCTGTGCCCTCCTGTCTTCAGCAGGCTACAGGGTACATCAAGAGCCTGGATTTTTGGCACCAACCACTTTGTGCAATGTGAACATCAAATAATTTCCTCCTGTTCAATGAAGATGCTGAAAGCATGCCAAATTTATTCTGTGGATTTGGTAAGAAGTGCTGAGGTTTCCTCGAAAGGGAACTATCATCCAGGCCAAAACAGTGCCAATGTCATGATTATCCCAAATCCTGTCCAAGACTGAAGCACATCACCTACAATGGAACCACCTCAACGTTCAGGTTTTACAAAGTCCTGTCTTCCACTCATCCTTAAACTTCCTCATGCACAATTTTTCTCATTTCTCCTGTCTGGGGTCCTACCCACAAGCTGGTAATACAACTGGGACAGGAACTCAGGAGTCCAGAAGTGTTCCAACCCACTCCATCACTGTTTAGAATCAAGTAAAAAAAATTTTCTTCATAGAAGCCACTAAACCATAGCTAAAAATCAGGACGTTTACTGGAAGTTGATTTATATTAAGTGAGATCTTTTTCCTCTCATAAATTAAGATGCATCAATTCATTAAAGAACGTTAAATATATGACCATGTATATTTTCAGGAAGGACTTCCATTTCACTTCCTGACCTGACAGGTCACAGCCCTCTTATCCAGGCAGCAGCTCCATGGCTGGAGATGTGACACAGCTCAGAGCACTCATGGGGTAACACTCTAGCTGTTGGCTTGACAGGAATCCCTCTGCAGGGCCCAGCACAGCAAAGTGAGAGAGAAATGGGTCTTTGCCACATAACACCAACCTCATCCCTAATCTTGCCTCAGATCTTCATGTAGAACTTTACTCATTATTTCACACTTTGTAACTTCTGTAAAGAGCATCTTTGCAGGCTGTCACCAGAGAGCTGTGCTGGACAATAGTGTAGCTTGTCAAAAATGGCTATGTACTGTAACCTACTTCACTGTAAAATTACAGATTGTCATTTAAAAAAATAGGAATTAAATAAAGGAATGTAACTTTGGTCCCTTAGAGAATACCAGAAAACACTAAACAAGTGTCAGAGTAGCAGAATATTCCTAAATTCATTATTTCCCACCTGTCTGCCCGAGCACCCCCTTTGCTAACTTTGCCCAGGCCCCTCCAGCTTTATTTTGTTGCTGTCTTCAAGATGAGCCACAGGACACAAACACAGGCACACCAGAGTGCACTGCTGCAACACTCCTGCACAGATCATGAGAAGAGGGTGGGGATGGCATCACTGAGCAGTTAGGAACAGAGGACATTCCTTTAGTGCTCTGGACAACCAAAAGAGCAGCCTCTCTGCTCTGCTGTGCACAGTATTATACTCCATGTTCTTTGGATGTATTTTGCTTATGGGAAAAATCAAAATGTCAACCATTGTTTCTGTTAAAGGTCTTTAATGATATTGTATTTTAGACCTGTAATGAAACACGGTGCTCAGTACAGTCTGTAATGCATCTCATTAAATACATTAATAACATGTATTTCACCAAAAGGTCACCTTAGTATTGGTGGGAGTTTGCCTTTTTTTTCCTTAATCACTTCATTTAAAGCAGCAGAGCTAACTTTAAAATATAAAGTACCTCAACTGCTGCAACTTCAGATAAGCTGATTAGCTACCATGTTCAGCTCAGGTATGAGCTGTAAGAGGAGTAAAAACTTGGCGTCAGGGCAAGACTCAGGGTCAAGTTCAGTGGTGGCAAAAGCTCCTAATCCAGTTTTAAAATGACTCATGCCAGCCCAGCCTCAAAGTTCTCAGGGCACAGGTACCACTAGAGCATGTACCAACAGGCTCATGGTGTGGCTGTGTGGATATACAACCACAGCAGAACAGGCAGTTCAGATGTGACACAACATGACAGTTGTACAGACACCAGTACAGGGCTTCTACTGACTGGTTCACATGAGGGGCCTTCTCAGGATCCTCACCTACAGAGCTGAAACGTTCTGGAAGTGAGGGGTATCTCATGATTGGGAAAAATGGAATGGAAGTGAAAGGCATAACCAACCTGGCAAGCTTTAAAATGCTACTGGGCTTGTCTTTATTATTCAAAAACACTGGAAGACCATCCTATGAAATGCATCAGCTTCCGAGTAGTGGGATTACAAAACAGAACAATCTGTGTATAAACACTGACATCTGTGCCACAGAAATCAACAAACACATCAGGGAGAAACGGACACCAACTGGTACCTGCAGTAGTTTGTATTTACTCTTAAGGATAACATACCAGACATTATCTTTCTGTGCAGCTAGGTCAGGGTCAGTAAAAAGGTGTCCACTTGTAAGAATTAAATAGACCCACAACACTCTGAAGTTGAGTACTTTGCACTTATCAAATGGAGAGTGCACATTAGATTTGCCATATTAGAGAATCTACCACAAATCTCATCAGATCAATATCATTAATAGTGATTCTAAAAAAATTAAAATATGAAGCAGCTCCAAGCTGAAAAGACACTATTGTCTTACCAGCACAGGCCTCTCCTTTGGGCTACGTTCCTCCTGATTACAACAAATCTTTGCATTCACTGACCCAGCACAAAACCAGTACCACAAAGCGTCTCTGAACAAAAGAGCATCCCAACTTCACACTGAACAGCAATAACCAAACCAATCATTCCTAAGATCCAGCTTGAAACTTAAATTTGATAAGCAAATTTCAATCCCCACATGACCTAGAAATAGGCCTCAGCAGGCCCTGAACTGAGGCTTTCCAACACTGCATAAGTGATGAGAGGTCACCAGAAGAGATCAACTAGGCACAGATGAGGGTGATAACAACCACTTTCTTCGTCTGGGGTAGGAAACACTTTTTGGTTTTTCTTTATACCTAATTAATGATTAAGGCAAACTAAACCAACAGCTAATGCTACAGACACACAAAACTCAAAGCCCTCACTTTCCCATTAACACTTTCCCACACAGGCAAAACCTACTGGCTACAGCAGAGTCTACCCAAAGCAGAAAGACTGAAGAATGCTTACAGTTCTCCACAGCGTTGTCAAACTCCTGTCCCCCTTCCTCCTTGAAGAGTGGGTAAGTATCTGGCTGGGGAAGCCGGTTGGCTGTTAAAAGTGCTTTCTGCATCTTGATTCTCCCTTCCAGCAGTTGATCCCACAGTGCTTCATAACAAAGAGAAAATAAAACAATTTTAGCAAGCCAAAGCACTTGTTCCTCGTGAAGGAGCTGCCAACTTAACAGTACAGGCCCTCTCCTTTGGGCTACATCACTCCTGGTTAGGGCAAATCTTTGCATTCACTGACTCAGCACAAAATTGGTACCACAAGGTATCTCTGGAAAAAGCCACATCCCATCCTACATAAAAAAAAAAAAATCATCCTTTTGCTTTACTGTTTAAAAGGACATTCTTCAAATGGAGGTTTGAAATAGTTTAATAGGACTAGAAAGTTTAATAACATAGGAGGAAATTGCATTAGGCATGACATTTTGAGAAGAAACTGAAGCAGCACCACCTTCACTGCATAGTACTACCAGTGTAGGAAGTCCCCATGCCCACCAACACTACGAGTCTATTCAGTTCTGGTTCAATTAAGCCACTGGATAAATACACTTCATAACAGGAGTGACACCAGCTTGCAGAGCAGATTTGTCAGAACATTTGCAAATCACCAGGGCTGCTGCAGCACGCACATGTAGCATGCTAACAGCATGTTAACATGCCAGAGTGGCTCCTAACATGGGTGGTTTCTATAGCATCAGCAAGGAGAACCAAAATACAAAGCAAACATGCACAAACCTAGCTGGTTCTTCACAGCTTTTCCTTTTTCTACTTCTTCACTCTCTTGACTTTTGGAGAATGTCATTATCCCTCCATCATCTTCGCTGCCTTTGGTTTCTTTTATACTGTCATGGGTTTCACTTCCATATTCCTCCTCATCGCTTCCTTCTTCCATGCTGGCATCATCTTCATCTTCCCCCTCACTGCTTCCTACATCATCCATCCCCTCTGCAAATTTCTCAAAGTCTGTGATATTCTGGGAACTGAATTTGGGTTCCTTGGCCTTGACAGAAGGATCTGTCTCTTCATCGTCTTCCAAGTCATCCTCCTGGTCACTGCCAGCACTACTGGGCTTCTCCTTTGCTTCACTGCCTAAGCTGCCATCCTCTTCAGAATCTTCACTGCCACTGTACCATTCATCTAATTCCTCTTCAGCTAAGAATTAAAAGAGAAAAAAAAGTTAACTTACTTACAAGCAAAATGTGTCACTTTTCAGTAAGCAGCATCAATAGCTACAGGTTTGGGCTACATCAGCTCCAAATCCTATTTTATCTCTGTATGATGTTACTCTTTGTTGTAGCTAAATAATAGTAACACAAGACCACGTTCACAAGATCTCAGCTCACGTTTTCTGCAGCAATCATTAGCAGATCCATGGCTTAGCTCTCCCATGGAACAATGGCATCATAAGAAAACAGGTGGTCAGAATTTGTTATGTGCATTTTTAAAATGAGAATCTGCACATACTTGCAGTCCCCAAGACATAATGGCTTAAAAATGGGAGTTGTTTCTTTTCCTCCACACAACATTCAATGCATTGAACCCTACCCTTAGCCACTCTCTTCCCTCAATCTGAAGTGACCTCTTTGGGATTTCTCCTTCCCTCAGGCCAAAAAATACAGCCTGAATTTAAGGAAGGTAGTTCAAGAAGATGTCCAACTTAATTGCACCTGTTTATTGCCCTGTAACAGGGACCTGCAGTTTGTCACCTCAGTTCAGAAGGCACTAGCTCAGGTAATGTGCTCACATCAAATTCCAGTTAGTCTAGTGAAAAGGGGGAAGAAATGAGACTTCTTACCGGATCCTCCTTCAGACACAGCATCTTCCCAGAGCTCTTCTTGCAACGCTTTGCGAGATGTAGTTTTTCCACTGTACCTTTTATCAGCTTCCAAGAGAGAGGCTGAAGCTCTTTTCCGTATATTACCAACAGGGAAAATGTCATCTGCAGTTTCATCCTCAAATTTGTCAATCACTTTAGCAACTGTAGCTGTGGGGGGAAAAAAAAAAATGGGAGAAATGTGTAAACTGAACTCAATTTCAGACTAGAAAAGCTAGCTGCAGGAAGGAGCCATGGAAAACTCCTCGTGCTCTACAAACAAAAATATACTCTGGACTTCTCCATATACAGGTTTGGTGCCACAGGGCTCACCCAGGACGCAGAGATGAATGTTTTTTAACAAACATCAAAAATCCTGCTGAATTATTTTTTCTTTTTGCATGAAGCTTGCCTACATTCACACTTTCAAAGAAGACACACAAAGCACTAGATAAACTGAACCTACCAAAGCCCTTGCACAGATTCACAAGGGTCTCATGAGAAGGGCAGTCCTCTGGGCGAAGGCCTCAGCAAAGCTGCAATAACTTCACTCACTTCATACTCACAGATTACATGTGGAAAACTGAAATTCAGATGCACTTTGGCCTCTTTTTCTATGTACATGCCACATAAATACCCCAACATTTTTGAATGGATAAATAGAGAAAATAATTTCACTGTGGTTATTAGCCTCTTTCATACCCATCTTCTCCAGGACACAAGAACAGAGCAGCTCAGCAAAAAGAACACATCATACCACACTCCCTCCTTATCTTCATTCATGTGCAAGACACCCTGTATGCAAAATCACAGGGTTAGCTTTGTTCAACCAATTGAGTGATCCAACTGGCTGAACATCACTAAGTGCTCTTTTAATGTGTGTTTGGAAATGTTAATGCCTCACATATAGTGTTTACTTGATGCAAGGGGGAAGCAAAAAAAAAGAATTTCCTGCTCATAACCAAAGCAACAAGGTCTGGTCTAAATATAGTCACTCCAGCTACAAGAGGATGGCAAGATGCTCAGCACTGAGGAGTAGCTGGGCAAGAGGGGCAGATGCACAGTGACCTGTGGCACTTGGCAGATCTTCTGGCATTCTCAGTCTTGGCATCACCAAAGTATGAGGTCTGAAGCTAAATCATGACTACTAAAATGGGACAACACTTCTGCCAACTAGACTAATTTACTCAGTGGTTACTAAGATATTGCTTACAAGATACTACAGCTCTCACAGGTATAGGGAAACCAAGCCAGCTGGCATGTTTACCATGATTGGTGCCTCCTAAAGCCAACCTTTGTCAGTGTGAGGGTTAACTTGCTGTCTCAAGAGGTGAGCACAGGACCTACATGACAGACATGCCCCAGAGATAGTCCCCATGGCTTGGCTGGTCTACTGGGCAGTGGAGAAACTGCTCTGGACAGGGTAAGCCAAGAAAATGGAAGGCACCAGCCTGGACACTTAGAAGATGACACCACCACCTACATGTCATGGGGAAAGGGATAAATGCCCCAAAAATCATAACTAAGGCAAAAAGATCTCTCTTCCCAAGTATTTCCAGCCAGATCCACTCCCCAGCTTGGCTTTACACAGCCTGGCCTGTGGCAGCCCTGAGGGAACTCAGTGCTGAGGTAATCCCCATCCATGAGGTAACCCCAATGCTTGAGGTGATCCGTGAGGTAACCCTGATCCCTGAGGTGATCCATGAGGTAACTTCAGCCCCTGAGAGAACACTGGTGTCTGAGTTAATCCCTGAGGTAACCCCGATTCCTGAGGTGATCCCCGAGGTAGCCCTGATCCCTAAGACAGCCCTGATGCCTGAGGTAACCCCCAGCCCTGAGGTAACTCCCAGCCCTGAGGTAACTCAGGCCCCTGGGGTGCCCCGTCCGGTCGCGGTGCGGCGGGTAGCACCAGGCCGAGCGCCGCTCGCTGTGGGGCCGCCCGGGGCTGGGGGCACAGCGGGGGGATCACTCCCATGACCGGGGGCTGAGCGAAGGGCCCAGCGGGGCTGAGCAGGGCCCCGGGCCAACCCCCCACCCCCGCGGCGGCGCCACGTGCGGCCGGTCCGGCGGGGCCCTGCCCATCCCGGCCCACCCCCGCCGGTCGCGGGGA
>VYZX01012191.1:512817-526855 GCA_013401335.1 Brachypteracias leptosomus
CGGTCGCGGGGATGGAGCCCTTCTCCCGGCCCTCCCTCACCTTCCTCCGCGTCGTCCTCGGGGTCGCGCAGACTGGGCCGGGGGTTGAGCAGCTCCTCCAGCTGCTGCGCTAAGGGCGCCGCCATCTTCCTAAGGGAGGGAGGGCGGGAGGAAGGGGCGGAGCCGAGGGGCGGGAACCGGTGGGGGCGGGGCCGGCNAGCCCAGCAGCACAGAGATAGCAGCGGTATTAAGAGTAAAGTCCTATTATATAACGCAGAATATCACAACTATCTCTTGAAGTCACCATTGCGCTTTTTTTAGCACCACTAGCTGATCAGAACTGCATTAATCCTTCTCTTGTCCCATAAGTTAAACATTTCGTGGCCCCTGTTGCAGCCAGGCTCCCTCTTACAGCAGTGAGAGCTGAACGGCTCCAGGTTCTTTGGTTAACCCCAGTCCTGGTGTGCAGGTGGATCCTTTCACACCAGTTACACCAACCTCCATAAATCCCCACCAGCACCACAGCTCCTGGGGTGCTTTTGCCCACCCCTGGCCTAGAAGCAGCCGCAGAGCGATGCAGAAGAGACCTGCTGAGAGCGTTAACAAGACTGGGCTCTCTTGGGTTTGCCCACTGACCCCTTCTCCTGGATGCTTTGTGGGGTGAGGGGGTCCCAGCACACAAGGTTAACCTGGAATTGGGGAATGGCAATAGAGGCTGGCAAGCATTTTGTTCCGTAGGAGAAGGGACTCAAATCAGCATCTCAAATCTGAGTGCCGGGTGTAGGTCTGAGCTGCAGACCTCCTAATGAACAGCTTCAGGGGTCAGGATTTGAGCTTTCCACAACCTGCACCGAGATTTTTTGCCTGCAAAGATGCCAGCAGCGACCTGAAAACTCGAGCTGGTACCGACTGGAGCCCTGGCTTGGAGATGGATTGTGCAGGCTGCTGGCTCATCCCCTTCTTGTCAACACCAGACTCTTCCCCACGCCTTATTTGCTTTTAAATGCTATAAAAATTAATCCAGCCATGCTTTCTAATGAGACTGCAGGACGGTGCGGGGCAGGCGGCAGCAGCAGCGGTGTCACTCCGGGATGCAGCTGGATCCCGCAGCAGCAGCAGCCGCGTCCATGCAGGAATTCTCCTACAGAGGGCAGAGGAATATCATTAATTACCACTGGCCTCCAGCCTCGGGGGTTTGCTGCTCCCCCCAGCTCGGGAGCGGGGCTTGGCGTCCTGGGAGACGGCTGGAAAAACCCCAAACACCTCACCCCCTTCTCAAATCCCTCCCTATACAGCTCTGTGATATTGGGGACTGTGGAGACAATATATGGTTCAATTTATATAAAAACTAATGTTTACTGAAAACGCACGTTTTCACAGCAAACAACCCCTCTGGATTCTATGCTGCTGAGTATTCCAATCCCATTTCAACTTTATTTTGTAGTTTGTGTTTATTTTATCGTGCCATGATTGACAGCTGTAATGCTCTGCATTATATATTATGTGCATTTGCCATTGCTCCAGCAATGTGAAATTAAGCACGGATATATTTTTTCTATATTTTTTTGCTAAACAGTAAACACAGGAGATGTGTACAGTGCATCTTCCCTGGCTTTGCTTCTAGGTTTGTTGGGTTCTTTGCCTTTGAGTTTGTAGGTGTTTTGTTTCCAGAGTAAAACATGCCAGTATAAACAAAAGGAGGAGCCTGGAGAAATAAATCTATAGAAACAAAATCAAGTGTCTGCCAGAACAGTTACTTAGGAGTAACTATCCACTGGTCTGACCAAAGAACTAGTGCCAAGACCCCCCGGCATAATGGCATTTTCAAACCTCTGCACTCTTACAGAGTGAAAAGGGGTGTTCTCTAAGCTAACAAATAATAAATAGGCCTGTTAGTAAAGGGAGAGAAGCTTTTAGTGATGGTTAAATAAAACATAACAAATATAACTAATAAAAAAACACACAGTGAGTCGCATTTTAGTCCTTTGGAGTAAAAAATGGGTTTCTTGAAGTCAACAGCATTTTTGCCACTCAGGACAGTGAGGTCAGGATTTCACCCACTGCGACAAACGGGACAATTATTCCGTATAAATCCAGGATCCTGCAACACATTAAAATTCACATATGCACAACTGGAAACTCGGGGGGTGCTGACAGAGCTTATAGACCTGTTTCTCTTCTGCCTTGCATCTGTCACGTACATCGGTGCAAAACCAACGTGAAGGGGAAAAGCACCTTCTGCTCAGACATCGCACATGACCAGTGCCGGGGACAAGCAGGAGACCCCCCGTGCTGGGATGTGCTCAGGACCCCCCACCTCTGCTGATCAGCAAACAGCTGCAGGAGCTGGTAATTCCAAATTTCTGATGAGGAGATTCAGTCAATACAAAGCAACATCAAACAGAAAGTGCAGCGCATGAAAGTCATGGATTGTTAAAAATATTAAACCACCAGAGCCTCCTTCTTCGCTCCTTATTCTCTCTCTCTTGCCTTTCACTTAGCAGGGTAATTAAATCAGACTCTCAGGCTCGGTTTTAATTTCTGGTTCACATGCCCTCAAACCATGCTGCTGTGGTTTGGACTCATAATCATGTGGGGGAATATTTTTACAAAAAAATATATCAATACATTTTAATTTAAGATGATCATGAAAGCCTTTTTGTGCATCACGGTATGTTCTGCAAAACCCTCTCCCTGTTTATAAACTATAAACAGGAGCCGTCAAACTAACTGACATCATTTCTTTGGCATTTTCCCTCTTAATTTTACTTTTTATTTACATGCTTATTTACTAAAATGGAAATAACACCCTAAGCAAAGAGCAGAAAAACAAGTGAATGGTGAATAGTCTGCACTACAAGAAGCACTTTTAATTCCTCACTCGCCTCTTCTTTTGCTCTGTGTTTTTGTGGAGCTTGCCATCTTTTAGGAAATTGTCAGATTCGATGGTAGCTTTGGCAGGGAAAGACCAGATCAGCCTCGTGTGCCTGCGGAATTACGGGTTGTTAATACAAATCCATTTCTCAGAGCATTTCATTACTCAAATAGAGAAATCCCCCGTAACCTGCACCCAGCAGCACCAGGCGCCGGGGCCCGGGTGGGGAGCAGGGTGGTGGGCACGAGGTGGGCTGTGGGCACCGGGCTGTGACGGGATTCCCAGAGAGATCCACGGGAATTACATGCACCAGAGTCATGTCTACTGAATTTAATTGAATTGCATTATCAACGGCGGAATTTGACCCATATACCGAGCACTGCATGCTGTCCAAAAATAGCTATGAGCCAGAGCTGAGCTTATCTTCCTGACACTTTGGCTAGCAAATGTAATTTCACAAACCAACCTTTCTCATTTCAGTCGTACTGTTTCATTTTAAGTTTTTTCTTTTGAAACCGGCGACACAATTTGTCAGGGAAAAAGAGAAAAAAAAAAAGGAGGAAAAAAAAATCGGGCAGCAGTAGGGAAGAGCACACATAAGATCTATCCACTAAAACAAATTACATAACAGGCAATGTAGATTACGGACATTAAAAACCACCCTCCTTATAAATATTTATTACTATTTTTCTTCCGTGTTTTTATTTACTCGAGTATTTCTGACATCCCTAACCCATCACTCATTCAAAAAACACAATTGTTTTAAAGATTTAATCAACCCTTAATGGTTCTTCCATCTAAAAATATAATGAATACAGTGTGTCTGAATAGATGCACAGCCCAAAGATACTTCCAGCAGATAAGAATTTTGAAGGCCACCCAGAGACAATTTAAACACTAGAAGAAAATCTTTTTTGGACAGAGCAAAAAAGAAAATAACCTATTTTTCATCCCCAAAAAGGCCTCCTCATGCAGAGCCCATGGGCTCACGCTCCTGTGCCCTTCTTGGGGCACCAACCACAACCACACACACACATGGCAGCGTCTGCCAGGAGCTTCACAACACCCCAGCACGTCTCGCTCCTGCTCTGCAGAACTCAGGGAGCTGTTTTCCAGCTCACTTTCACCATCTGTGCTGCACAACGATTTTCAGACCATGCAGAGACCTTCCAACAAAATCACACTAGACCTGTCCTGCAAACTTGGGCTTCCTCAAGTAGCCAAGCTAAGGACTTAATCCCAAACCACCTGAGATACCATCAGCCTCTTTGCACGTTCAGATGCTGCAGGAACCAAGCTTGTATTAAACACAACCGGGAAAAAAAATCTAATTCTTAGTTGCTAAAAATGCTTTCTAACCAGTGCACCAAAGCCCATCAAAGCAGAGCTATTCCTGAATTTGAAGAGAGCCTGTAACAGAAGTCTGAAGAGAGAGCAGTTGTGCCCCTCACCCTCAGGAGGGTGGTGTGGAGGGCCAGGGGGATGCCCTGAGAGCCTGCCCACGATGTGCACAATCAAACCATCACGTTCAGGGATCCCACGTGCAAATGGAGAGAACACTGCAGGAAAATTAGTCACCCTAAGAGCACCCTTCACCACGCCAGTGACAGCAATCTCATGTACACAGATTTCGTCATCTGAAGGTCAGATAATTGTAAGGTCACGTTAACTCTTCAATTCCTGCATTACTATTCTGCATTTACTGAATGAAAAACTCTCCAGACAACAACAAACTCCGCTTTCTAAGCATGACCCTGTCTATGCTCTATAGCAAAAAGCACCACAAATACTATGGAAAAAGAGACAGAAAATAGCAATCCTGAAAGGATGTATAATCAAAATATACTTGTAGTAGTCCCATTCATTTAATTTATAACTTCATAGGTATTTTGTTGGCATGAGGAATGCTGAGTACCCCACGTGTGCCATGGCAGCCACAAAGAAAAGTCCTTCCAGAACCTGCTCCAGCATCACAATTCCCTGTTCCCAGCTCAACGGCATCGGCAGCATTTAAGGATATGTATCAATTGCTTAATCTTAATATATGTGAATTTATCTACTAGGGGTAGTAACAGAAAGGAAGACTTCTTATATTTAATACTGTAAGAACATGCAAAGCCTAAATACAACATTCTTATTCCAAGAAAATCCAGACTATGGCAAAAGAAATCATTCCTGAGAGGACACTGCAATATCTGCCACTTCCTAGGATGGCAAAAGTATGTAAATCAACACTGATATTTTAAAATTATATTTATTTATAGATTTGTATCATGTACCCATCGCTCAGCACCTGGGTACACATACACATATTAAAATACTATACATCATTTGTCTACAAATCATAATTTAAGTACATTCTTACTTCTGGGATACAGATCTCTACCAATGCCCTCCCATTCCCCAAGGAAAGGCCTGAGCAAAGAGACACCAGCAGTAACCAGAGATGAAGGGAAAGGGCAGAGCACAGGACAGGACGCGGGGAGCAACCAGTTTGGGCCAAAACCAGAGTTGTTTGGATACTGGAAACCCACAGCATTTTAAAGACACTTTGATTAGCCTCCAAAATATCTCCTTCGTATATCTTAGCCCAATATGGATCATACTTACAACGTGTGCCTTGCACCTTTTTCCTAGCAAGCGGTGCAGGGTCTTACACCCGGGGTCTTGCACAGCTAAAGCCGGAGCCTCCCTGGTCCGTGCTGCTCGCCCTGGCTCAGGCCACGGGTGCCATCCTAAATGGGGTGAGCAGGCGTGGGCTGGAACGTCACTGGGGCCACACCTTCTGCTGGGGCAGAGCGACAAGGTGAAGGTCACCGAAACCAGCAGCAGCCAAGGGAGAAAAGATCAAAAGAGAGTCATTACTTCTACAGACGCTTTTGAAATGACATTACGCATACGTAGCGTTCCATACGTGTCACATCCATGTTTGTTGGGTTCAAAAAACAGCACACACGTCTAGAATCCATCCCAGCAGCACATATTTTCCAGGCCCTTCTCCTGCAGACCTCTATTCACCCAAGCAAGGCTACTGAAGTCAATGGAAATGCTCTTGTAAACAAGGACTTACAAGAACCCAATGCGACAATGATTTCAAAAGGAGTTTTGACTGTGCAATTGTTGCTGGATTAGGGTCTTCAGAAACACCGAGCTGGCCCTGAAGAGCACAGAATTCAAATCTGCAAAGTGCTGGGGCCTCCCGAGTGGCTCCCGGGGAGCATGGAAGGACATGCTCAGCCCTTGGCATGGGACGGGCTGCTGGGCTCCCCTGGCCATGGCAGAGCCCCTGCGGGAGGGATGGAGCCTCGGCAAAAACACAGGCTCTCCTCCCTGCCTTTTAGAAGCCACTGACCTAAACTGAACCGTATCACATCGCCGCCTAAATTAGCACAGAATAAACTGTACAACTACCTCATTACCAAAAAAAAAAAAAAAAAAAGGGATAAAACCCCCCAAGAACCACTTTGCAGACACCTTTTCTACAAAATAAGCCTATTTGGTGAAATTTGTACTTAAAATAATAGATTCCATAATAAACCAGCAGCACAGACCAGCAGCATCTATCAACAGCACTTGCTCAGATAAGAAAAAGTTTGTTAATAAGTAGATCACCCATTGCTGTGCTTGTATAAACGCAAAACAGGGCAACAAAACTGAGCAACAATACAAAAGACAAATAAATGAGTTAGACACGGAGTCCAGGAGTTTAAGAAGTCTCCCCTGTATTTAATAAAGCATGAATATTTTTTTTAGAAACACTAACAGATCCCTTGCAGATAGTTTTATCTTTATATTATTATAATATAAGACATTTTGTGTTTAAAGTGAACTATTGCTTCATTTAGGTGGCCCCTCTGCTGGGCAGAGAAACTAGGCTGTGAACAAAATTTAAAAATCACCATTGAAAATTACAAATCAGACAACTTTAAAGCATTCTGATTAGGTTTTTTTTTCTCCCATCAGTCCAAAGAGACAAATAATGGAATCGCCGGGAATGGAGAAGTCTGTGTTTTAGCATAAATTTCTGTGTCTATGTAAAATAAAAAAGAAGCCAGGCAGAGTCATGATTAATTGAGAGTCAAAGGGAAATACACAATTCTAGTTCATCCCGTTCTATTAGCTCAGCAGGTGGAAAACATTCAAACCAGGGACATTTCAGAACCGAACCTAATTCTTTGCTTCTAACACAGGTCAAAGTCCTCTTGGAATCAGTGAGACTTTTGCTTTTGAAGAACTGAGTATTTGGGATTCTGCAATCATTGATAATTAAAACATTAAATCTGTCATTTCACAAGGTTCCAGACTTTTTTGTTTCATTTTTCTCCAAGAAAATTAGTATGTATCTAGTGCAAAGCAAAATATTATCCCCCACTGCCCTTCAGAGAATTTCATATATACCAAACGCTATTAAACAATTGACTTTGTAGCAGCTCTAAAAAAGGATTAAAATTACTTTCATGACATTGAGGTTATGCTGTGTTCAAAACCATCCAATCAGGGGAAAAAAAAAAGTTACCTTTGGAGAATTAATTTCACTAAAACTGAATCAATTCAGAACCGTATCTTCGCAAGCTTTTTACATTTACAATACATTTTTGTTTACGCATAAAATAAGCATTTTGAATACGTTTTCTCTTAGCACAGACCAAGAATGGCTTGATATACTGAACAATTTGATTCGTTTCCAATTTTAAAATGCAACATACAGCGTCACACATTATTTGCAGTCCAGGCACTGAGGCTGCAGAGGGAAAGCTCGGCCGGAGCTGCCGCTGACCTGTCTGCATCGACACCAGGGCTCAGCCTTCCACCAAAGCAAAGGAGCCATCCAGGATTATCAGCAGAGCAGATCGGTCTTTCTCGGGGCTATTTTACTCGAGAGAATCCATATTAAAAAATTGCTTAAAACATCAAATGAAACACAAGTTATCTAAACATCAGATTTTCTAATTTTATTAAAAACGCACAAATTTTATCCAACATGTTTTCTTTCATACAGTGAATGGTCTAATATGCACTGGAGGTCACACAAGCTTAGGTTTATTAGAACAATAAAAGACATATGAGAAATTTAATATATAAAGAAAAAAGTAGCAGCTGTTGACTGCATATTTGACCATAAAATTTAAATATTTTGGACTTTTATTTTAAAGACACAAAAATAAAACCTGTGTGGGTCTATATAAGTCATATTAACAATTCCATGAATGTTCAACAGGACTAAAAATTAGCAAAGATGTTTGTTGGTTTGTTGGTTTTTTTTTTAACCTTTTAACACTTTTTAAACACCTTCTCGGGTTGCTGGTGCGAAGCACCTTACAGTATTTGTGCTATATATTTACTTTATTTGGCAACTGTCTGGGTTTCGTGGGGTTTTTTTCTTTGCCTTCTGTAAACAACACCTTTTACAAACTAGCACAGTGAACCACAAGCCCTGCAATCTGTTATAACATCTACAGAAAAGAAAATGAACTATTTTGGTTGGTTGCTCAAAATATTTTGCTTTTGAACAAGAGGTTCTAAAACAGGATTTATTAGTAAAACATTGAACTCCTGAATTTAACATTAGACGTAAACAGTTGACTGTTTTTAGTTCAATAGAGTCTTTTTGTTTAGCTTTTCTCTCTCTGTGAAGGTAGAATACTTTTTGTTTGTTTGTTTGTTTTTCAAGTCATTTTCGTTAGAGGTCTGGGTGGTGACCTTTGCTATGATGAGGAGGTTTTGTACGTGTAGCTTTGTGAAGGTAGAAGAGTTGGTGCTGAGGGCTTAACATTTAGTATTTGCTATTTTGGAAAACAAAACAGAAACAAAGGAAAAAGAAAGTTGTCCCACCTGGTAGTCAGCAGGCTGAAATGGCTGAAGCTAAAAAGAGTTTCTTGTCGAACTTTCTGAGAGACAAAAATTAACAAACAAATTCATAATGCCAGAACCATCCTTAACCGGGAACGCTAGAGTTCTTGAAGCTTTTTTTTTTCCCCTTTTCTTTGACCTTTCCTTCTTTCAATTATTATTTTTTTTTTTTAAATGAGAAGTTTCTAAGGATTGTGGCTCTTAGGATGACATCCAACAGGGTAATCAAACTTATGCCATCCTATGGCATGGCAGCACTTTACTGTACAGCTTCACCAGTTTCTTTGTCAATGGTACAAAAAAGTCCCCTTTGCTTGTTTGATACAACCATAACATGAAGATTGTCCTGGTCTAGAGCAAAGCTTGCCTTGGAGCGATTTGGATTCAGTTCGTTCCCAAGGAAATATTGTCTTAGGGCAGGAGAGATGTTATATTTATTCATTTCTGTACACCATAACAATAAGCAGACTAGATGATCATCACTTACTTAGACCCAGTCTGTTTTAAAGCTACCACACAGCGGCTTCATTCATTTCTGGTGGATGTGACAAGTGATTGCCATAGTTAGCACCACCGTTGACAGATATCGAAGAAAATGGAGGGCTGGGGCCAAAAACTTCTGCGGACATGGAGTGCAAGGACCCAGGCAGGTTGGGTTCGGGGCTGGGCGAGTCTCCTGGGGGGTGCGACATGATGTCAGTGAAGCGCTGAGCCTCACTGGAGGGGTGATGTCCGGGCAGGGGGTGGTCCATGGCCCCCAGGGGAGTGCCTGACGGCCCCGAGGAGGGCACGAACGGGAGATCCACGGGGGTCTGGGCTTGAGATGAAGGAGGTCCTTGCGGGAAGAAATCGTAATTGCTTCCAGGGCCGTAATACTCGCTCTGATAATCTGGTGGACAAGGAGAGACAGAGGGAAGGTAACACACAGGAACCGAGTGGGACACACACGAAGAGCACGCTTTAACGGGGTGCCCCAAAACGTCAGCCCCCAGGGCGAACCGTGCCGGCGGCTTGGCCGAGCTCCGGCTCATTCCCGGGGATCCCGGGTGCACCGAAACGAAACCACCCTCTCTGCCCAAAACTCCGGAGTCCCCCCAGCAGACCCGGGCCGCTGGGAAATTAAATTAACCGCCAAGGAGAGGGGAAACCTGCCGGGCTGCACGCCCGCGTCCCCCGCGGAGGGGTGGCGGGGAGCCCACCGCAGCCCAGCAGGGTCGGGTGGCCGCGGAACGGCACCGGGGCCATCACCGCAAAGGAACCCGGGCATGAGGAAGACGAAGGGCCGGGGATCGCGTTACCCACCTCCGTAGAAGGAGAAGGGCCCGTTGGGGATGAGCTCGCCGGGCTCCAGCCGGTCGACCAGCGGCCGCATCCTGCGCGGGCTGCGGAAGAAGGCGTGTCGGCGGGCCCCCAGCGCGCTCAGCTGCTTCATCCGCCGCTCCTTGGAGCGCCGGTTCTGGAACCAGACCTGGGAGGGCGGCGGGAGAAAGCCACGGGTCACCGGGAGCCGCTGGTCTGCAAGGGGGGGGTCCCATGAAGGGAGTCCCGGACCTGCCGCCGCTGACCCCGCATCTCTCCCGGACCCGCCATGGACGATCCCCCCCCCGCCTCCATCTCCTGTCCCCGGGTTTCTTTTGTTCGGAAGGCCCCGATCCCGTCACCCCGAGCTGCGCTCCGCCTCGTTCACACCGGGCCGAACCCACGCGTGAACCCGGCGCCCGCAGCTCGACGGCTGCAGGTCAAGAATGATTGAGTTAATTCTTATTACCCTGACAAGATTACTCCTAATTACCCTCACACTGAGACTCTCCAATCTAACCTCGTCTTTAATGGTCCTTTAACCCCCCATTACCCCCAGCGCTGCGGGTTTATAAACCTTTTAATAATTCCAGCGCATTGTCATTCTTATTTATCCATTAACCCCTCACATTTATGGTTATTAATTTCGATACCATTCGCAGCTTCTTTAGGACTTTCTAAAAGAAACCCGCAGCTCTGCCCCTGCCGACCGGTCGGCTGGTACCGATAACAACGATTTAAAACGACGGCGGGACTCCCCCCGGCCCTGCGGTGCGGGGGCTGCCGGGCGCCGGTCCCTCCACGGCCCCGCATCCCCGGAGCGTGCGGGGCCAGGCTCGATGCCCCGGGGGGAGCTGGTACCTGGATGACCCGCATGTTGAGGCCGGTCTCCTGCGCCAGCTGCTCCCTGATGTGCCGGGTGGGTTTTGGGGTGGCCGCGAAGGCGGCTTTCAGAGTCTCTAGCTGTTTGGCTTTGATGGTGGTGCGGGGTCCCCGCCTCTTGGCCCCCAGGTTCTGGTCGTCGTTTTCGTTGCTGCCCGTCTCCTTGTCGGATACGTTGGCGCTTTCCGAGTCCTTGGCGTCGTCTTGGGAGGGGTCTTGGGAGTCGGGGGACAGGCTGGGGTCACTGCCGGTGGTGGCTGGGCGAGAGCAAATCGGGTCATGGTCAGCATGGGGGCGGCCGGGGGGGAAATACCGATCGTGGGGGACGGGCCGCGCTACCACCGGGGTAGAGGAGAGAAGGGAAGAGAAAGGAGAGAAGAAAGAAGGGAGAGAAGAAAGGAAGAGAAAAGAGAAAGAAGGGAGAGAAAAAAGGGAGAGGAGAAATAAGGGAGGGGAGAAAGAAGGAAGAGGAGAAGGGAAAGGACGGAAGAGAAAGATGAAGAGAAGGGAGAAGAGAGGAGAAAGGACAGGAGAACAGAAGGAAGGAGAAGGGAGAGGAGAAAGAAAGGAAAAGAGAAGAGAAATGAGAAATAAAGGAAAAGGGAGAGGAGAAGGAAGGGAGAAGAGAGAAGAGGACTCTAATCCCGTGGAGAAGCCAGTGCTGGGCGCATCCCCACTCGCATCGTCCCGGCCGCGCTCCCTCACCTGAATGCAGGCTGTTTTCTTTGGCAGTATTGCTGTTATTTAGGTAATCTTCTTTGCAGACAAACTTGTTTTCGTCGATGATGTAGAGCTCCTCGCCGGTGGAGAGTTGCTTGTTACACATCATACACGTAAAACAGTTCAAGTGGAACACTTTGCTCCGCGCCCTGCGGACCAGGTCGCTGGGGGAGATACCCTGGGCACAGCCCGCGCACTTGGTCCCGAAACACCTGCGGGGAGAAGCCGGGAAGCGGGTCAGCAGCGCCCGCCGAGCCGCGGGGCCCCGCCGGGAGCCGCCCGCAGCCCGGCCCCGCCGAGCCCCGCGTCCTTCGCCGCCGCGTCCGCTCGCCCCGCTCCGCTTGGCCATGAGAAATAGAGGGGAAGAAAAGCCGACATCCCTCCAGAGCGTGCTCGCTTTTAACGAGCGAAGGCCTGAAATTGTACGTGTGAAAAAGAAAAGACCCAATGTGGGCAGAGGATGGAGTGCTGAGAGATTAATTAAACACTGGGCCTGCCTTGTCCGGGCTTTCCTCTCCGCGCCCCGACACATTGCTTAACGCCGCTCTAACAAACATTAAGCAGAAAATCTTATATATTATTAATCGCTCACGGCCGCGCATTGGCCGGAGGAGCTACCGATCCAGGCTCGGCCGGCGCCGGGTACCGGGGCCTCCAGCGCTCCGCTCCCTCCGGGACTGGGCTCCCGGCAGCCGGGACCCGGGGTAGTGACGGCCCCTGTGCCCGGGAGGAGTGGCGGGGCTCGGAGCAGAGCTCCGGGAAGGGCTCCGCGGCCATCCCTGCACCTAGCCGCTCTTTGCCCTTATTGCCGGTGTGCAAGCGGACCGGGGCGGAGGGACCCATTCCCAGCTCGGAATGTATTCCAGGGCCAGCCGGGATGCGCGGAGGAAGCGGCAGCGAGCAAGCGTCGGTACCTGCTCCCCTTTCCATCAACCCAGGGATGCAGGTCGCTGCCTCGGCTCGGTTTAACGGGAGGCGCTGGGCCCGCCGAGCCGCGCACGGCCACGGCACCGGGCCTTCCCCGCCGGGGCCGCACCGGGCTCTGAACGTGCTGGGAACAACGCTGGGCTCCGGTTCGCTCACGGCCGAGGAAAACCCCGTCGGGAAGCCCCGACAAAGTGCCGCTCGTCGCCCCCGCTCCGCAGCACCAGGCCCGGGACGGCCCCCGCCCGCCAGCCCGCCCGCAGCGGGGCCCGGCCCGCACCGCCCCCGGTCGATAGTTTCGAGGCAACTTTGGGGAATTCGACCTCGGCCGTTGCCCGCGGAGAGCGGCCGGGCCTCGCCCTGCGGGCCCCGACGGAGCGCCCCGGGGGTCCCTTCCCCGGGCCTGACCCCCGCCCGCCCCGGGAGATCCCCCGGAGGAGAAACAGCGGGTTCGGGGGAGTTCGCGTGTGCGCGGGGAGGGAAGAGGCGTTTGTGGGTTACCCTGAACAACGGGGGGATACAAAAAATAAAGGGGAAAAGGGAGATGAAAAATGGATGCAAAGGAGCTACGGCTGCGGGCAGGGGGGTCCGGTACTTACCGAAAGAAGTCGTTTTTGCAGTAAAGCTTGCCTTCTCGCGAAAAGCATTTCTCTGTCAAATTGCATTTACATTCACAGCACTGAACACACTTCACATGCCAAGCCCTGTCCAGTACATTCAACAAAAACCGGTCCAAGATTGGCCTTTTGCAGCCTGCACAGTGAACCATTGTCTTTGGTTATTTCTGAGAGTGGGGGATATTGGTTTCCCAGATGTCAAGAAAAAACAAAAATTTTAAAAAGAACAAAATCTGTTTAAAAAGACGACAACACCGGCGTAGGTTTGCTTTTTTTTTTTTTTTTTTTTTTTTTTNTTTTTTTTTTTTTTTTTTTTTTTTTGTGTTTGTTTTAAAAGCCTTGGAGTGAAGGAGGAGAAAAAGAAAGGGAGGAAGAAAAATCTTCGTTCGGGTGTCCTAGGAGGGATACACAGGAGAAACCACCCACTGCCCGAGGAGACCAGCGCTTCGACACAACCGCAGAATCCCGGCCGCTACCAACCACGACAGCAACAATGATAATAATAACAATAAAACAACAACGACTAGAAAGATCGGCGGTCATAAAAAAATTAAAAATAAAATTTAAAAAAAAAAAAAAAACCGCCAAAAAAAGCGAGCTTGACGAGTTTGTTTGTTTTGTTTGTTTTTTTTTCTCAGGTCTGAGGTAGAGCAGTCAGGAGTCAAAGTGCTTTTCCCAAAGAGAAATCAAAGGAGGAAAAAAAAAATAATAAAAAATAAATAACAAAACGAGACATGGAGCCCCGACAGCAGTCAGAAGGGCTTTGCCTGCGGCCGCCGCGACATGACCCTACGCGCCGCGGAGTGGGCCGCCGTCCTTACGCGGGGGGGTGGGCGGGTGGATGGGGAGGGGGGTGTCGGACGCTCCGCAGCTCCTCGCTCCGTCCCCTTTC
>VYZX01012191.1:528477-552371 GCA_013401335.1 Brachypteracias leptosomus
GTCCCCCCGCATATGGGCCGCTTCTCATGCGGAGCGGAGAGGCCGGGGCGGCGCGGCCAGCCCCGCTCCGCCGCCCGGGAAGGCGACAGCTGTAGGCTGCCGTCAGGGGACCGCTTCCCTTTGACTGCAGGCCCCCAAGTGACATGTGGTGGTGGGGATGAATGAGGGGAAGGAGATGAGCATCTTATGTCCATCAAGCACCAGTTTTTCACTGAGATTTTTGTTGGGGTTTTTTTCCCCCCACCTTTTCCCAGGCGTTAGCAAAAGCATCTGGTTATTCCCTGCCCCCTCCCGCCCCGTCGGCTCTGCGCAGGACACCGAGGGGGGCACAGACCAGGGCTGCCGAGGGGGAGCGGAGCCCTCCGGCCCGGGGTATCCGCCGTACCGCTGCTGTGGGGCGGGCAACGCTCATTTACCGGCGGCTCTCTCTGTCCTCCTGCCCCGGTACACTCAAATGCCCCCAAACTCCGCTCCCTAGGACCGAGAGGAGCTGCTCCCCTCGGGCGCTGGAGACTGTGGGGTGCCCTAAATCCTCTCCCCTCCCACGGGAGACCCCGATTCATAGAGGTGAAAATGTCAACGCTTTTTCCAGCAGGCTCCGAAAAGGCCCATCTCCATCCCCGGGGATCCCCGACCTCCTCTGCCCCGCGGGACAGGCATGACCCGGCGTGGGGCACCCACGGGCCGTGGGGTCCGCGGAGCTTGAGGGGAGGGGGTGAAAAATCCCCCCCGGCCATGGGGATGGCCGGCGCGGCAGCACCCGGCCTGCCGCCTCCTCCTCCTAGGGCACTGCGACTAGATTGGGTTAATTTTCACATTTTCTTGGTTTGCCTTCTATTTTGCAATTCGCCCAGCCCCGTTGTCGGTCCTCAGCCCGGGCGGCGGGCGGGAGAGAGAGGGCGGTGGGACCGAGGCCACCCGTACCCCGGGGAGAGCCGGCCAGGGAGGTTCCAGAGCCGGTGCTGGAAAGCAGGGAAATTAAAAGATAAAAAGAAAAGTAATTAAAAAAAAAAAATCTCAAAAATATTTTAAATGTAATACAGAAGGAAAAAAAAAGTCCCTTTCAGGAGAGTTTGAATTTGCATTTTATTGGTGTCGTTCCCGTCTTTTTAGTTAAACATCACCCTGTTTATCATCAGCCTTTCTACACCGCTGCGCTCGGTAATGGGATTTCTCTCTCCTTTACGGGGCACTAGTGCTGTACAAACACCGGAGCCCGCTCGCCCCGGGCCCGGCGCTCTCCGGGGCTACCGGCAGCGCTCCGGAGACCACTGCCGGCGCGGCGCATCCCCCCGTCCCCAGCCGCTCCATCTTCCCAAGGGAGAAAAAAAACTTCATTCCCGCCCGTGCACAGACACTTTCTCTACCGTATCAGCACTAAGCTCTGAGGGTTTGCTTTTTTCTTTTAAATTCTATTTTATTTTTCCCTCCTTCTCAACGTTTCACAACGACTGCGGCCGGCATCGGGGATGCTGCCGGGCTTTGAGCGACCGGCGGAGCTGCCTCCCCGCAGCCTTCGGCCCCCGACGGGGGGGGAGGCAGCTCCGAGCCCCCTCTCCGACCCCTCGGCATCCCGGAGAAACGCCGTCCCGGGCAGTGCCGGAGGGTACAACCCGTTGAGAATGTGGGGATCCCCCTCCCCTCCAAACTTTTCCCCCACAGGAAGAGCGCCTCCACCTGATTAAAGAGATATTCGGCTAATGCACTCAACAAATATTGAAATTCAGATGTAATTAAGCCTGTAGAACATCCCCGTGCAATAAACCCGTTGCTGGACAGGATCCATCCCTGCGCGCCGCGCCAGGTTTGGTTTCAAGGAGCTTGGAAAAAAAAAAAATCTTTAAATTATGTATTGGAAGGTCCCAGTTTATTCTGCCACACTCGGGTCGATGCTGAGGGTAAACACGCTCCGTGTCCCCTCCCGCCTCCACTCCCCTTTCCCTTTTCTTATTTATTTTTCTGCCCCCCTCCTCCTTGATTAGCCCTCCCGGGTTTCCTTCCACGTCGCTAAATGTTGTCGCTTACACTCAAGCCTCATGCATTGTTTATGGGAAATATAGTTAATAAATAATTACAAATCCGCGGTGTGCGTCTTTGCGTTTGACTGAGAGCTGCCGGCGGAGACGGGAGAGAGGCCGGGGTGGAGAGTCCCCAACCTACCCCGGAGAGAGGAGGGACACGGCTGGGGGTCGGGCCGGGTCCGGGGGGAGCGGGGCAGGGCAGGGGGAGCCCGGGTGTGTGACAGCTGAACGGGATTCTTCACGTTGTTAAAGAGAGAAAAGGGCAGATAAAAGACGAATAAAAGAGAAAAGAAAGAAAAAAAGTAAAGAGGTGGCGAGGGCGGGGGGAGACTATAAAAAAAGAGGGTGAAACAAACCCCAGGAGGATGCACCGATCCCGGCTCATCCATCTTCATTGTCTCCGTGTGTGCAAAAGCAACTCCAGTATAAGGAAAAGCCACTATCAAAGCCATGGCTTTATTTTATATCCTATAGATCAGGAGGGAGGCAAAGCTTTATTTTCGCCCAGAGACAGATATTTTATTTCTCTCTTACGGTTTTATGTGTGAGAGATGTCAAAAAGGTAAAATAGATTGCTAATGCATAGGCAAAACGAAGCTGTTTTGGCATGCTCTGTGTCATGAGGTCTCCCAGGGAGAGCAGGCTGGGGATTTAGGGCTGATGGGAGACTCGGGGGGATTTCTGCTAAAACATCTCTCTCCATAAATTCAGCCGCATGGTCAGCTCGAAAGGGAGAAAGAGTTTTAAAGGGGAAGAGTCGGAGCGCGGCGGAGCGGAGCGGGGACCCCCGGCCCGGCTTCGGGGAACGGGGGGGGAGCTTTACACCCCCGGTTCCGATCGTTTCTCTCCGCGCTGGGGACCCGCCGGACCCGCTCCCCGCAGCATCCCCGTTCAGCCCTGCCGGAATGCACGCATCACCCCAAACAGCCCCGCTCCAGCGCACTCCTCACCAGTTTATTTTATCCCCCTCCCCCCTATAAAACAAGCCCCCGGCCCCGGTCTAAGCCCGGAGCTCGCCCGGAGCCGTCCCCGGCCGCCGCATCTGCGGGCAGACGCTCCGCATCTGCCTCTGCCCCGCAGCCCAGCAGCGGATTTGCAAAGGACCTTTTGCAAAGTTAAAATATATCTCCCCAAGCTGCAACAATTTTCGTACTTTTTGACCTCGGGGATTTACTTAGCACGTTAAGTTCAAGGCTCAGAAGCCCAAGGCTATTACTCATTTAGGCACTCCCACCACCAACACTTTTCACCACATATTTTATCATTTGACTTCCTGGCTTAAATTCATGTTATGGCAAATAATGGATGGTAATACTTTCCCCCTTCCCCATGTTAATTGTCTTGTCTGACAACCTCCGCATTTGAAATGATTTAAAGCAAACAACGGTGCAGCGAGACCAGGAGACAAACCAGCACAAAACATCTGCAGGAACCCTGCAGCTCCGGCTCTTCCCTCACAACTTGGTGACTGGATCCGGGGGGGCCAGACCTAGACCACAGTAGGTCCCCCCCTAGAAAACATCACCCAGCTCTTGCTGGGGTCACTATGGTGCCCTGCAGCCCCCAGGCCCCTCCAGCTTTGCTGCCCAAAACCTCACTCTTCTTGAGGTGGCTGAAACGGGGAAACAAACCAGAGTGCTATTTGCAAATTAAAAAAAGCAAGGTGTAGTTGATTAGCAAATTAATTATTTCAGTACCCCCAGGATTATATTGTTTTTCTAAGTTCTGTGGGCCTGTGTAATTTACTAATTTCACAGTCGCTGAACTTCCCTGGGAGTGAGAGTCAATCTCACCCGCCCATCTAACACGTCGACGCGATGTTGTGCAGAGGCAGCCGCTCTATCGGCGGTGTCAGAGGGAAGAGGGGGTCCAGACCTTTCCCCTCACTCCCACCACTGACCCACTGCCTGGCTCCAGGCAGATTCCTTGTTTTCTTGTTTTGGAGGGTGGACAGTAGCTTCCTACCCAACAGGAACACATCTTCCTGCTTAGAAAGGAGTAACCGCACAGACATCCCTCCACCGAGCGCTGCTGCTGGCTTCCCGAGTGTGTACAGAAAAAGGGCTGCTTGTTATTTGTCCTCTGCAAGCAGCTGGAGAAGAGGGTTCCCAATACCAGAGGGTTTTTGTCATCAGCAGAATGTCAGCTTTTGGTGTCTGACATCACTGCCATGCAGAGCGCTTGAGAAAAATAACTGAAATCACACCAAACAGGACTAACCCCATAAAATATAGGATAACACAGATGTGCTGGTGGGAAAACAGAGCTTCCCTCTGCCTACCCGCTGCAGGCGCAGGAGCAGATCTCAGTTTGGGGTGATAAAACTGCATCACCTGGACCAGGTACCACCACACCACAACCCGCCCTTGCCATTTGTGCAAACAAATCCAGAGCTTCTGGCTGTGTTTGTATCCGTCTGCTTAGTCCTGACCTCTGATTAATCATCTTCTATATATAGATTCTGCAATTTGATACCACATTACTATATAACATCCTATGTCACACCCTATTTATATAGGCTTCTATTTTAAGGCATCTGGCAGCACACGGAGGCTCTGGACAATGCGCGCTTCTTTCTCCCCACTTCGTACCCACACAAATGGAGGGTTTGTGCAGTTTGAACCCAACAAAGTTCCCAGCTGCCAGGTGTCTCCAGCTCAGCACGACACTGTGCCTGCCTGGGCTGGGTAAAAGCAGACTCTGCATGGAAGCCCATGGCTCAAGGTGCTCACAGGGTCCTGCCCTGCAAGCGTGGAGACAATGAAGGAGGCCAGTGCCACTGTCCCAGCAAGGCTTGTAAGCCCTGCACAGCACTGCGCTGGCCTGAACCCCAGCTACCAACTGAGCACTTCGTTTCTATAGGGTCACCACTATACTGGCATGAAACTGGAGCATTGCAGTAAGGAGACATGGCCAAGTATGTTATCTTATTAAAAACGCACACTTAAAACCCCCGATACCTTTCCTTGCTTTGTGCAGGAAGAGATGTTCTGTGTCTGCCTGTATGCATACACTGATATTTCACTGCTATAGAGAGGGTATGGCATGAGCAGCCACAATCTCACTAATGTACCATTTTCAAGATAAACCAGATAATTTTGTTCTAGATTGTAAAATTTCACTCTTTCAGCTAGTTTTTCCACAAGAAGCCATGGTAGAGCTCTCTCCCTATGAGGGTCATACCTGCCGATGCTCTGCTGTGCTCCAGAACAAGTTCCTCACACAGGATAGAGCCACATGCCAGCATTACCAAGGACCTCCATGCTCAGCAACTTGCTTTAAAAATCCCAAATAGTTCTAAAAAAATAATTCCTCAATGTCATTGTCACTCATACTCCAGCTGGGCCTGGAGATCCTTGCCAGAACCACTGTGTTGGTGAAGCAGCGTGGGAGGGCACAGGGTGGGAAGCAGCTCCTGGAGGGTCACCCAGACATGGACACAACCCAGATCTCCTGACTCCCACATGGATGCACTGCACCCTTCAGACTCCATCACCTCCCAGATCCCTTCCTTATTGTAGAGAGGAAAAAATATAACCCCCAGACCCCATCTGCATTGCCTTCCCCAGGATGGCTGCAGAGGGCTGGACGAGGCTCTGAAGCTGGGCAGCTCTGGAGGGGCCATCTTGCTCTGCAGGGCATTGCCTGCCCTGAAGACGCAGCTTCACAGTGGAATTATCATCCCAAAGTCATGCAAAAGGCTGCTGGCCCCTGGCTTTGCTGTGCCACTGTCTGTACTGGTCTTTTCCCCGTTTGACACTTGCAGCAGAGGGTTATTTGCTGGCCTGGCAGCAGGCTGTTCACATCGCACGCTACAGCCTCTCATGGCAGCTGCTCCCAGGAACGCACCCACACGGTGCTGTGTAACCAGAATAGCTCATCAGGCAGCTGGGGAGCTGTCTCCTGCTCCTCTCCTCACTGATGGCCTTCCATAACTTGCTACTGAGTTTGTCACTCACAAGTTACCAGATGCTGAGGACTCCACATCAACACCCTGTCCCCGTGTGCTCTTCTCATCTCTCTGTATCCACAGGTGAAGGTGGCTGCAGAGAACAGAGGCCGGCGCATCCAACCCCAAACCAGCATAACCGTGAAGGCACAGGAGCTTGTTTTGCTTCTAAACAACTCAACCTTATTTCAAACAAGCCCCTCATTTATCTACGCTTCTTCAGAAGCAAGCCCAAACCCTAGTGAACAGTTTTACAAAGTATGTGAAATGATGCTGTAGGGATTGGAAGGGACCTCAAAAGATCATCCAATCCAATCCCCTGCCAGAGCAGGATCACCTAGATTAAGTCACACAGGAACATGTCCAGGTGGGTTTTAAACATCTCCAGAGAAGAAGACTCCACAACCTTCCTGGGCAGCCTGTTCCAGTGTCTGTCACCCTCACTGTGAAGAAGTTTTCATTGATAATCGTCTGAAGGAGCCATTCTGTGCTGATCTGTGGGGCTGTGGTGATGTCATGTGTCTAGGGAAATGGAAACTTCCCGAGATGTTCCATCTCAGAAACTCTTAAGTCTGCAGAATTCCCCACCAATGTGTTATTTTCAGTTGTTAAATTAAAAATCTTCATTGCTATAATTAGTTAATATTTGTAAAGCCTGTAAGATTCCAGAATAAATGTCTGAAAGAAATTTGCCTGGCTATTAGATAAATGTGTTAATAATAATGAAGATGGCTGGTGAGAAGACATCACTCCTAATGATGTATGATTTATTTCCTTAAGGGTGTGCTAATAAACAAAACTCATTTTTAAAAATCTGGCACATTTATTCCACATAAGCTCTCGGATCAAATAAGTTATTCTAACCACAGCATGGTCTTCCTCTTCTCCCCTCCCTGAGATTTCTCATTAACTCTTGCTGTGCCTGGCTGTTGATGACAAGGACGAGCACACCTTCCACCAGCACCTGAGGTATTAAACCTGTTGCCCTTGGTCCTGGCCTGACAGCTGGAGGGGCTTCCCAAAGGGTCACTTAACCTCTGTGGAGGAGCTTGAGCATTTGTCCTCATCCCAACCCAAGCTTTGCAGTGAGTCCCTGGACAGATCTCCGAGTCCTGGATCAACTGGATCAAACTCTCAAACCAATCTGAACCCACACCAAATTTTATGTCCATAGGCTGTTATCACCTCTCTTGTAAAAGCAGAAAAGCTGTCCCAAAGCTCCTGAAGGAAAGTGTTTCCTCCCTTTTTACGGGGTCAGCCTGCAGTGTTTGTACCAGCTCCACCACCTCTGTGCACAAGGTGGAACACGCTGGGAGAGGGGAGCTGGGCTACGTGTGGATGGAGCTCTGTGGGCACCTGCCGTGTGCTGCTCATGATCTCTGCCTGTGGCTGTTCCCTCAGATGTCTTTACACAAAATCAATAAGGTGTTAATTCAAAACAAATCTGTTCTGCATATGTGCAGGAGATGATGTCCCCTGCACCAAGAAGCACCCAGAAAGGTTCCCTTCCCACCTCCATCCGCAGGCTGGACAAGCAAACCCACAGGGCAGAGTCCTCCGGTGCTGGGGGATTGCTCTGGTGTTTGAGGAATGGTTTAGGGCTGTGTGTGTGCTGGAAAGACCATTTCCCACCATCGCTTTCCAAACCCCAGATTAGTATTCTACAGGGCTGGTGCTTCACACGGGAGGGAAATGCCATTTCCAAACACCGACGCAGTTTTCATTCCCCTATTTGAATTCAAGTACTTTCCTACGTAAGATACTGACTCGTTTAGCTTTAAAAATGATGATGGAAAAGCTTTCCCATATCTCCATTGCACACACCACCACCACAAGCAGCTGTGCCAGCAGGCAGACTCACAACACTTAAAACAAGCCATAGGACAGTCATGTTGAGGGACCTGATGCCATCCAGGACACCAGGGTGGGACCTGGGGTAACTCCCGCATTGCTGCAGAGCCCTGGGAGGTGGCCATGCATCTCCTTCGCTCTCCACAGGAACAGTGAGTGGAGGTGAGCACCAATAAAGCTTCTTGACCCTCCAGGTTTGTCTGGAAATCCTTGTCTTGGACACCCCAGGGTCATGCCGGGGCTATGTCCAGCCAGGCATGACTGCGGAGTCAGGCTGCTGCTCACTGTGGTGTTGCTTACACAATGTGATGTAATAAACCACAAGTGTTTCAAATTTAAAGAGGAAGAAAAATGTTTGAAAATAGCTGATTCTCAAGAATTAACAGAAAATACCCTCTTCCTTGAGGGAAACCACCCTGATGAGGTCCAGCTTGTGCTAGGGAAGGATGCAAGGCCAGGTCAAGGGACTGGGTAGGAGAGACCCAGGGTAGGAGAGTATGAAATTCATTGCTTCTTCCCCCTTGCATCTTGAAAATACACATTTTTCTTATTACTACTACAGTCAGAAAATCCATCCTTGCAGATGTGTGCCTGGACCCATTCAGGCTACTGGGTCTCTGGGCAGGGACCCCCTCCACGCTGGGGCTCCAAGAAGACAATCCAGCCCAACAGCCATCAGCAGAGACAACACAACCCGTGATACAAAACTGCAGCTACACAAGAGAAGAAGGAAATGGGGAGGTCCAGCAAGGAGAAGGGTGGGAAACAACTTTACAGGGACAGCCAAGGATGGATGTGAGGCTTTGTCACACAGTAGAGGACAAAATGTTTAGGTTGGACATTAGGAAACAGTTTTTTCATTGACAAGGTTGTCAGGTACTGCCCAGGCAAGTGTTTGAATCGCCATCCCTGGACATGTTCAAAAGCCATGGAGATGTGGTGCTGAGGGACATGGTTTAGTCAGTGGGCTTGGTAGAGCTGGGTTATGGTGGGACTTGGTGATCTTAAAGGTGTTTTCCAACCTAAACAATTCTATGATTCTATGAAAACACCAGTGGGTGAGGGGTGAGGCTGTTGCACCCCCTGGTCTGACAGCACAGCACACAACACAGGAGCAATGAAACAGGTCTTCAACATACAGAAATTCCAAGACAAAGAATGAAAATAATCTACCACAGGAAGCCGTGTGAAAACCCCTGCATCTTTTACAGCACCTATTTGTTGCTGAAAAAAATCAACTGAAGTCCTGAGTTTTATATGAAAACAAAAAAAATACAGTTAAACCATCTCTGAAATGGTCGTGCAACCAAAATATATGCATTAGATGTTAAACCTTCTATCAGAGAGCTCAGCTGGATTTTTTTTTTTTTTCAAATCTGCAAAATATAATTAAATTGGTGTTGGTAAAAAAAAAAAATAGGGAAAAAAAAAAGATAGCCCAGTCCAAACCCTTATAAGGATATTTCAGACATGCTGAGGTTCCTTTTCCATAAATGTTAAGTAGACATCTGTAAACATAATTGGAATTTACTGCACACGTGAATAACTGCATATAAATTAGCCTGTATCATTGGGGTTTAAGAAAGGGCTGCAGGTTTCCCCCCCCTTGTCGATAAGACGCCGGTGTTTCCAGTGCACATCCCAGCTCAATTCCAAATGTCAATTTTCTACATTTTAATTTTTTTTTTTTTTTTTTATAGCTGTTGCCTTGTTACATTTATCATAAAGCCTCTATAGATGAGGCATTCTGTTGAATTTTGTACATTGCCAGGTTTGTTTACCAGGCTGATAGTTATTCTTTTGGAAAACACCAAGTGGTATTGTCAGAGGTTGCTTAATATTAGTGGTGGAGACCTGGGCATCGGAGGGAGCTGAAGGAACACAACTTCATTTCAGCATTCCTTATTTTTCCCCTGTATTTTTTCCCCTTTTCCTCTCCTTCTCTTTGCCTTCTCATTTGTTATGGGCAGGGCTGCTGAGGCATGGAGCCTCCTGGCTCTAAACCTGCAGGGACTTTTTTAGAATGGGGACAATCCTTTTAGCAGGACTTGTTGCAACAGGACCAGGGGTAATGGTTTTAAACTAAAAAAGGGAGGATTAGACTAGAGAGAAGGAGGAAATTTTTGATGCTGAGGGTGGTGAGAGCCCGTCCCAGGTTGCCTAGAGAGGTGGTGGCTGCCCCATCCCTTGAACCATCCCAGGTGAGGTTGGCCGGGGCTCTGAGCAACCTGCTCTAGTTGTAGATGTCCCTGCTCAGTGCAGGGGGGTTGGACTAGATGAGGTTTAAAGGTCCCTTCCAACTCAAAACATTCCATGATTCTGTGATTCTATGACCTGAGGCCAGATCCTGCTCTTCCTCAAGTCAATAGAAAAACATCCAACTGCTGTTGCTCAGGATCAACCTTTTAAACACACACTTAACTTTGCACCTGGGGGCTGAGAAGTCCTGGTCAAGCCACCGTGAAGCCTGTGCACCATGATGAGGGTTTGAGGCTCTCAAGTGAAGGAAGGAGCCTCCTCCTCCATATTCCCTTCTCCATCCTTCAGTCCCTAGTCACCGTTTCCAGTGGAAAGATGGGTATTTCTTACCCCGAGCACAGGGGAGGGCAGGAGGGGCACAGGCAGCCTGCTCAGCCTGAGTCCAGCATGAAAAGAGGTGTCCAGATACCCGTAATTCAGCTAAAACAAGGATTACTTCAGATTTGTATTGAGTCAGTCAGGAGCAGGATTTACACAGAGCCACATCATGTAAAAGCGCGATTTTACGCAGATTTAGTGAAAACAAAGGGTTGCGCCCACTCTCAGAGACACACTAACACCCAGCTTATATCAGCTCAGCCTTAGCCGGTGAATTTACAGGAGCAAATTCAAACAATCTCATCAGTTTAAAGCAAATAGGAGCCTGAAACCCACTGAATAGAGGTGCCGAAGCACCTTTGGGGCATGGACCCAAGCTCGCAGGCTGGGGAGGACCATGAGGCGTGGTGAGGAGAGACAAACCAAGAAGGAGGAATCCCTCCTGTCCTGGGATAAACCTCCAGGCCAGGCTGTGACTCTGATTCCAAATCTGCTGAATTCCAGCAAAAACTGGACACGGGTGTCTCTGCATCAGATGCTCCAGGTTGGTGGAGCCACAGACATGTTGGCGGAGCTGAACAGATGCCATACACCAATGGCCACTGGCTAAAGGCAAACACCAGCCTTAGCCTAAGACATCTGATGACATTCTGCTCATGCAGGCAGAAGACAACCCCATGCTCTGCATAAGGTGGGGTCAGTCTCTTCTCCCAAGGAACAAGTGATAGGACAAGAGAAAACAGCCTCACGTTGCACCAGAGGAGGTTTAGGTTGGACATGAGGAACAATTTCTTCCCCAAAAGGGGCGTCAAGGCCTGGCCCAGGTTTCCCAGGGCAGTGGTGGAGTCCCCATCCCTGGAGAGGTTTCAAAACCATGGAGATGTGGTGCTGAGGGACATGGGTTAGTGGTGCCCTGGCAGTGCTGGGCTAATGGGTGGACTTGATGATCATAAAGGCCTCTTCCAACCAAAACTATTCTACGATTCTACAATCACAGCCATCCTACAATCACAGACATTCCCGACGGTCCCCTCGTTATGATAACAGCATTATCAAGTGTGCCAACGGAGCAACTGGGTGATTTATTTCATTGTCACTCTTCAAAGGCGCATTTGTTTACCATCCACCTCCCACCCCCAGCTCGCCACAAGCTCTGTTTGTTTGGAGGGGGCCACAGCACAGGAAACACGGGGCTGTGAACCCACCCCCAGGACCACGGCCCCCGCCGCTGTTCTCACCTTGACTCCGAGCTGCCGGAGTCTCCGGGCAGCGCCGGCACAGGGGTCCCTGTGGCTTCCCAAGGGATGCTCTCAGCAATGTGTGACTGGGGAGGGCTGACCTGAATTTAACCTTTCTCCATGCCCCACGTTTGATGGGGAGGGAGGTGAGAAATATGTCAGCCTGGCCAGAGCTGGTGACAAACTGCTTGTGTTTCAGGGGATGAAGGAGGTGACATGGGGGAAAGCGCCCCAAGCCCAGCCTGGCAGGACCCACTGAGCAGAGCTGCCCTATGGCTCTGTGGGGCTTTGGGCCACAGCATCAATTCTTAATAATGAAGATGTAGTACTTTACTTTGCAAAAATAAGAAAGAAAAAGCTTTGGGTTTTTTTCTATAAAAGAAAAAAAAATGGACTTTTGGTCTTAAAACCCAGACAATCCATCCCTACAATCTCATAATTGAGTGTGAATTTTAGTCTTTCCAGGCCAGAAAAGTGAGGGAATGGCTCTGCCAGTGAGGTTTAGGCAGGGATCTCAGCTGGAGGAACCCACCATCGCTGACAACCCTGGCACATGGAGCTGTGACCCTGAGGGTGCTGCCCAGATAATTGTGCTCTCAAGGTGCCAGCAGCATTCTGCCATTGCCCCACCTCATTAAGTGCCAACATGGATGGAAGTGATGGGGAGGATGGGGAAGCGATGGGGAGGATGGGGAAGTAATGGGAAGGATGGGGATGGGTGTTTGCACTGGGGTCGGGAGGGGCAGGAGGGACCTGCCCATGCTGGCAGCAGCTCTTCCCCGCCCCTCACATGGCCCCAGCATTGGCCATGACTCGTGGTCACCACCGAGCCCTGCTGGTCACCCCCATAGGGCACAACGGTCATTTTATAATTCAAAATTATCAACAGAGCATTTTTTTTCCAGGCCAGTCCAATTACTTTCAAACACACCTATTTGATTTTAGTGTCAAAGAGATTTTCTCTCTCTCTTGAGTTGTTTTGACTTAAAAAAAAAAAGTCCTGGAGCACCAGGCAGAATAATAAGCAGACTCACTATGTAGTCACAGAATGACCTGAAATTTCTCTGAGGAAAGATATTTTTTCTCCGAAAAATACTGGAAGAATCTGTATGAAAGTTTTTCCTTGACATTTTCTTGGTTTAGAGGAAGCAGGAGAGCAATTTCCCCCCATCACTTTCATAGCTTGTTATTTTTGCTTCCCTCTCTCTCCTCATCCCCAGGAGTTTCCTCTGGATGGCCAGTCACACAGTAAGAGAAAAGGGAGTGGGATGAACAAGGTGTTGGGAATCACAATGAAACAGGGACACATCTTGACAAGGAGAAATATCCAATGTTCTGTTGTTTCTGATGCTTTCTAAATAAATAAAAACATGTTTAAATTCTACAAGCGTACCGAGCTACAGTTGTTAATGTTTTCCTTGCCAAGGTGAGGTTTCTTAGCTTTTATGAGACTTGGTTTTTCAGCAAAATTTAGGTATATAGTCCTTAAGAGCTGACTAGCTAGGCTGGAGCTGGCAAGACCAGGTGAATGAGAGTGGCCTGAGATGGGGCCTTGGAGGGATGCATTTCATCCCTGGCTCAGCCAATATTTGGCTGTATTATCCCAGGAACATCATGAACCTTACTCATGACCCTATCACCCCACTGCAGAATGGAAAGAAAATATCTGCTTCATAAGGGCTTTGTGATTTCAAAACATAACCCTTTATAAAATGAGATCCCTAGAAGGAAGTGGCTACAAGTGACCACTGGGCATCCCTCCTTCCAAGACACCTTCTGCGTGTCCCTCAAGTGTCCCTGTTTGCACTCCACAGCAGTTTGGGCTGATACTGTGCCAGCTGAGAGCTGCTAAACAGTGTCCCTCCTGCCCAGTGTCCAAAGCCCTGGGAGAAGCCCAGGTGGACTTCTCTTTAACTGGCCATGCAGCTTCATAGTCAAAATCAGAATTTATGGTAGGAATTTAATAATAATAATAATAAAAAAATTTACAAGCAATTTGGCTATTTTGAAGCCCTGACCCAAACACTACTGAAGCCAATACGAACCCTTCCTCTCCCCAGCATCAGTCTGGATAAGGCCCCATTGTGCCTTTCCTGTGGAACCTGCTCTATGAAGAACGTCACTGCAGCTCCAGCTGTTTACATGTGAACACAGCTGGATGAACAGAGGAAAAAACACCTTTTGGAGAGCACGAGGGTGATGCAACTGCACCAAACCCAGTGGTAAGCAGAGAGAGCTGCCAGGAGCCAGACACAGCACCAGGTCCTGGTCATGGTGCCATGAACCCAGGGTGAAGGGGCAAAGCCAGCGAGTTAATATGGATTTCTGAGGGTGTAAACAGAATTAGGAGTCACTGTTCACAGATGTGACTTCACAGCTGAGTTTAGACCAAAGGAAGATGGGTCAGCTGAGCTGAGGGTGCTGGTTGATCCCCGAGGCACAAGTCCTGTTGCCACCCAAAGGAGAGTGGGATGGCCAGTGCAGGGACCAGAACAAGACTTTGGAAACCAATGGCTGCTCTGGGCAGCAATTTAATTATTATTAGTAAGAGTATTTGCATTACAGTGGCATCCTGAGGGATCATCTAGGATGGTCTCCACCCAGACACCCATCACCCAGCTCCCACCAGGACACTGGTACACACTGAGACATGTGGCAGAGCCAGAAACCAAAATCTGAGCCTGCCAGTTGCTTTTGTCTGGGCTTTTCACACCCTCCTGCCAAACAAACATCGTGCCAAGGGGTCTGTCACATTTAAATACATGGAATTATCTATTACAACGCTTCAATATTCACTACATAGTTTTCGCTCTAACCGCTTTGTAAATCGTAGCAGAAATAATGGCCTCCCAACTGAGAGTCATATGCTGTAATCACCCAACAGAAAGTCAAGATTGTAATTTAAAGTATATATATTAAAAAGTCCTTATGTGAACATTTTGTTCAAATTAAGAGACGGGATGTGATTCAAACAATAGGGCCTCACCACAGATCATTTTTCCCAGCAAATCAGCCAAAGGTTTAGGGGAAGCTCAGGGGGTACAACGGCACAATCGTGACCTCCCAAGAGTATTGATATTTTAGTTGTCAGAGGACTCGAGCCGCAGGCTCTGTGCAGCCAGCCTGGTCTGTCTCCAGGCAGCACCGTGGCGGTTCCAGCGAGCAGAGGCAGAGCTGGACACCAAGCAATGTCCTTGGGCCTCAGCCAACCTCCCCCAGGCAAAGCCACGCCGCCCTCCACGCTCCTCAGCCCCGTCTGTCACATCCTTGCCCGGCCCCAGCGCCCCGACAGGCGCCGTCTGCTCGGCCCCAGCCCTGGGCAGCTCCCTTTGGCTCCCCGTGGCCGAGCTCCCCGATACGTCACCTGCTCCCTGTGGCAAACCCAGCCCTGTCAGACAAACGGAGTCGTTCTGGTTGGTTGGATGGGGCTTTGAGCAACCTGGTCTAGTGGGAGGTGTCCCTGCCATGGCGGAGGGGTTGGAATGAGATGGTCTTTGAGGTCCCTTCCAATCCAAACCATTCTATGATTCTATGATCTTTGAGTCCAACCATTAACCCAGCACTGCAAGGTCACCACCAAACCACGTCCCTCAGCACCACCTCTCCATGGCTTTGAAACCCCTACAGGGATGGGGACTCCATCACTGCCCTGGGCAGCCTTGACAACTCTTTTGGAGAAGAAAAGGCTTGGACTTCTCTGAGAGCCTTCTCCTGGTGAGGGCCAGAGGTTTGCAGCCCAGTCCCACGCAGAGATCATGGGGCATTTATGAGCTCTCATAACAGATCACGGTGTTCCAGTATTTATGAAGCCTCCTTTCAATAATTATCACGCTGTTACATTGGTGAGTTTCTTGACAAGTTATTAAATCATAATTTCTAATTTAAATGCCAGCTTTTGGCGTGCATGCCTGCTCAGGATAAGCTCATTTTCATTTTTATTAAACAGCACCTATTAAACACAAGGAGCATTTTCTTAGGAATAACAGAAACCACCACAGGTGTCTTATTTCCCAGCTTACGTTGTAATGGTCTCAAATAATTCCCCAAACACATAACCACATCAAGGGAATCGTTATGTGGTTTAGGGGAGGACTGAGGTCTCCAAAGACCCTTCTCCAGATACTGACTGGCACCTTTCCTTTGATTTTTCTTCTTGCCAGCCTTGGAGGTGACAACCTTTCCAGCTGCAGGCTCTGCATCGTGCCATAAAGCACCTCCACCTTCCAAAGCCAACAAGCACTCACATAAAACCAAAGCAAAGCTCTGGAATGTCCAAGCCAGACATTAGTACCCAAAGCACCCAATTTCCAGAGGCACTTCAGAGGCTCATGGCATGGCAGCCATCCTTCAGTGTCACCCAATACTTGGCTTTTCAAGCAGATGGACAATTAATTATGTTCATTTGGCATTGACCCCACCTGGCCCTGGGCTCAGCATCTGACCCATGTACTCCTGCCTTGCAGGAATGGTCACAGCGATGCTGTTGGCTCCATCCCACCCAGGGTTACCCTCCCCACCCCACTGAATTGGTGGATTGAGGGGTTGTGTGTCCATGGAGCTAGGACTGAGCCATGGGGTATGGCACAAACCACGTGAAAATGGGACTATGCAGCTGTTTTCACTTGAAAACAGGAGATAAAAGAAAAATACTAACTCCAGTGCAAGAGACGTGGTCCAAGAGGATGTTCAGAACATCCCTTGGGATGAAGGGTCGTGCTTTTGGCTCAGCCCCTCCCTCTGGGCTGGATTTTGTGCTAAAATCCTGCTTTCCTTTGGGGCTGATGGGAAAAGGAATTACCCATTTCCCCCCAATGATTTCCATCTCCAGACTTTACAGTCTCTGTGATCAGACTGATTAGTTAAATAAATCATCCTTACCTGAAGATAATCCATTTACGCTTTTTAATTAAACCCAATTATGACAATTTGTTCTGCTGCCTGCCAGATTGCAAGTGCAACCCAAGCCGAGGGTGAGAAACTGCTGCGGGTTTGTTTGCCTCTGGGCCAAAAAGCCAAGCAGAGAAGAACCAAAAGCAGCACCTTTTGGTGATGGTGCTGAAGATTGGCTGGGGAAACATAACCAGAGGAGATCGGGGAGATAGTTGGGGTGATGGAAGAACTGTGGGCTTCTCCTGTGCCATGGCTGCTCTGGAGTATGAGGCTGGGGCCCCTCCACGCTCCTCATGGGTGCAGAAGGAGCTCGATTTCAAGGCTGTGTATCCCCCCCACTGAATGCAAACCAGGACTAGGTGCAAATATGAACACTGTGGTTCTCCTAAACAGCGTGGTGTCCTTTTTGCAGTCCAACAAGACATTCCATTTACTCTGCCAAGGGCTTTTATTCCCATCAACTTTCCTTCAACTTACTTGTGCAGAGTGAGACAAAATAAGACATAATGAGGCAGCTTAAATAGATGTTAGAGACCTTCCAGTTGTTTAAAAGACCTCTGCAGTCCCTCTCCCCTCCCTTTGCCACCCCATGCTCAAGTTCAACTGCCAGCGAGTACAGCAGACTATGTGCTGTTTGTTTTGGGTTCAATGGCATCTCATTTACACGTGTTAATTGCAACTAATTGGCACTAATTGGATGAACAGGAAACCCTCTGGGAGCACTCATACCTTTAATTTGTAGTAAATATCATTAATTAACATATGCTAATTAGAGCCAATTAACATTGATTAAGGGTTGCCAGCTACTTGGAAAGTACAACTATCCATGTTGTATTAAGTCAGCACAAAATATGATGCACACTTTAAGTACAACAGGAGAGGGGAGCTGACGTGAGGCAGCATCTGGGCTTGTCTGCTGGATGTGTGCTGCACGTGGGGCACGTTCAGTTTCACACCACCCACAACACAACCCTCCAGCCAAAACAGTGTGGGGAGTATGCCTTGTGCCCACAGACATGGCGGGAGAGAAAATGCCTCTCCAAAGTGGAGAAATGCAGAATGAGGGCAGGGATTGTCCCCTTGGATGTGGCACTAGAGAGGTTGCACCTCAAATACTGGGTTGAGTTTTGGGTTCCTCCCTCCAAGAGGACATTGAGGGGCTGGAGTGTGTCCAGAGAAGGGCAACAAAGCTGGGGAAGGGTTTAGAGGAGAAGTGTGGTGAGGAGCAGCTGAGGCACCTGGGGGTGTTGAGCCTGGAGAAAAGGAGGCTCAGGGGAGACCTTCTTGCTCTCAACAACTCCCTGCAAGGAGGTTGGAGCCAGGTGGGGTTGTCTCTTCTGCCAAAGAGCAAGTGATAGGACAAGAGGAAATGGCCTCAAATTGCATCAGGGGAGGTTTAGGTTGGACATGAGGAACATGGGCCCAGGGCAGCAGTGGTGGAGTCCCCATCCCTGGAGGGGTTTCAAAGCCATAGAGATGTGGTGCTGAGGGACATGGTTTAATGGCAACTTGGCAGTGCTGGGTTAATTGTTGGCCTCTATGATCTTGAAGGTCTTTTTCAACCAAAACAATTCTTTGATTCTGTAAAATAAGGAAAAAACCCAAAACCCTACCAACAACACCTCCCCCACCAAGTTGCTGCTACCCAAACAATGTAAAAACCAACACCAACCTTTCACAGGTCTGTGAAAGGCCATCTCTGGCCTTTAGAACAGAAGTTAAACCAACACTTCTGCCTGCATCCATGAGGTACTGACATGTTTCTTGTGGGATTCAAGCACAACATGTCCCACCACGGTGCCCCAGACGGAGCCACAGCCCTGGGCACACGGGGCAAAGCTGGATGAAGGAAAAGGGTCTTGTCCCAGCACCAACCACTGATAGGTGATGGGACACGGCTATATGGGGCTGCAAGGAGAACCAAGGCAGTGCTGTCCCCATAAAAGCCCCAGGTGGGCTCCCAAGGGATGTTTCTGCTTGCCTGGGCTTGGCAAAACTCCCTGCATGGGCTGGGGATGTTACTGAGAGTTCAGCCCCAACATTTCTACAGCCACTGAGCTGGATCGTTGCCCTGCATGGTCCCAGGGGCAGGCAGGTGTGCAGACAGCCTCAAGCCATGGTACCCTACCCCAGGACTTCTGTGGAGCACAGCTATCTGATCCAGGGAATATGGGTCACTGCGTTCCCAGGGTCTGCAAAGAGCCCGAGGCTGCTCTGCAGAGAGCCCAGGCCTGCCCTCTGCCAAACATATTTACCCAACAAACCCTGGAAGGTGTAAAATAACACGGTCAACCTCCCACAGGGTAAAATCCTGCCTCTCCCACGTCAGCTGCAGTTTTGGGTAGGGATGCATTGCAGCCAGGGATGGAGCTCTGCTCCAGGTGAGCAGCTCAGGCTCCAGGAATTCCAATGTTGGCAGCGTGCAGCACAGACAAACACACTCCACACCACAGCATCCACTGAGCCCCAGTGCCAGGAGAGCCTTGGAACCAGCACATGCCCCAGATCCCACCATAGATCCCCCTGAGACATCGGTGCCAGCACAGCCAGGTCTTTGGAAAGCACCAGCACACAGGGCCCTTCCTGCACCAGCCACTCTCTGCTCATTAATGAGCAACCAAAATAAGACAGTGCCTGATAATGGCATTTTCCTAAAGGGCAGGTCCTTTTTGGCCCTACCTTTGCCACCCAGACATCACCAACGCCAGCACCCAAGGCCACGTATCCCAGAGAAGGGTGGAAATCCTGGATTCAGACCCTCGCACTTACAATTAGTGGAGATGAGCAACCTGGGGGGTGTCCAGGCATGGCCGAGTTGGCCACAGGAGGCTGAAGTTCAAATATCTCTTGTTCCTCTGAAGTTTTTATGCTAAGATTATTACCAAGCTGTTTACCCTGCTGTTTACCATCATATTATCTGATAACACAACCGCTTATCAGTTTGCGTAGGCGGACAGGGAAGTGCAGTGATTAATCTTAACAAACTCCTGGGAGGGGATGTGGTTTGGGCCGATGCTGGGTCTGTTCCCCAATTTACATGTTCCTAAAAGGATTAGCTTTTTACACTGAGAAAACAGAGGCTGGGGTTGAGAAGATGCCCTGCAAATGTCTTGAATTTTGTTGTTTGGCCACAAAATGTGCTTTGTTAGCAGAGCAGGAAGCACAAGGTGCTGGTGGAAGAGGGGGTGGTGGCATGTCCATGTGCTTTCTTCTCCCAGCTCCTCCAAATGTGGATTGCACAGGGTGGGAGCACACAATGAACTCTGCCTCTCATTGCAAACCAACCCTAGAATTTGAGGGCTGTAATTAAAACGTGGTGTTTGAGGCCTCTTTCCAGCGAGCAATTTCAATATTTACTGCCAGGAGATGGGGTAAGGGTTGGAAAAGGAATAAGGAAAGATGCTGTAGCCCAAATCCCACTGCTTGAGTCTGGACCCAAAGCCTTGAGAGAGCCCGACGCCTGGACGGGAGCAGTGGAGCCACGGATGCAGCATTATTGCTCAAATACCTTTTTTTTGTCCCCAAAGGCAGCCACAGAACAACGCTGCTGACAAAGCAGAGCTCATGGTTGTGGTTTATTCACCAGACAGACACAGAGGGGCTAGTGCCGGCAAAGCCATGGTGCTCCTCACCTTTTCTGGGAGGAACCTCCCCCTACACCCTGCACTGAAACTCCCTATTTACTGGCCAACATTTTTGGAAATGCTTAAACCCCTGTCCTCAGTCTGGACACAAAGCCACGGGGAAAAAACAGGTTTGTGTGTCTAAAAAAGGGCTGTAAAATTTCAGACAGCTGCCATCAGAGGGGATGCCTGAGAACCTGAAAAGGCATTTTTCATGGGTTTAATAAAAGCATCTGTTGGAGAGGAGCATCACTGACACATTGAAAGCAGTATCAGAAAGCTAAAAGAGCCAACAACATACATATATATATACACATACATATATCTATACACCTATATGGACACACAACCTGTCCCTCTGTGAGGATATGCTCAATAATCCAATAGTTCTGCTCCACCTGTAATTGCAGTGATCCCACGACCCACTATTCCTAAGCAGGCTTTAAATCTGAGTTTACAGTATTTAGAAAATGTTGTCAATAATGTTTACAGTGAATTAATTACTGAAGTGATTTTAATTTATTTTCATTAATTATAATCTTATTAACCAATTAATTAAATCCAAATACAAGATGCGACATTGTTTTGGTGGTACACCCTGGTAAGCAAACAAGAAGCATAATCATACTTCCAGGAAAGCAAACCAGCAATCAGGGAGGCCCCAGGACCCCAGTTCCAGGTGGATCTTCCCAAGAGTGGGATGGTTTCAGGGTGATGTCTACCTGCTGCTCCCCACCACCCCATCCTGCTCCCTCATCAGGCACTGCATGGCTGGGTAAACCCCTCCAGCACCCAGAATCAGGGTATTTTTTTCCCTTGGGACTCCCCTAGACATGAAAAGCTTCATTCAAACACCCTCTTGGCAGCTCCAGCTGCTGCTCCTCACCCCTTACCCATGCCCTGCACTGCCCATGGTGAGAGGTTATCACATTTGTACCAATGTGGTACAAGAAATTCAGGATTATTTGATAATGTATGGAGCTCAGATTCCTCAGTGCAAAGAAACAAGTTGAACAAATGACTTAACCACTTGCAAATTCAAGATCTCTTTTTGGTTTATGACTGCCTGAGCATCCAGCCGCACATGGATACAACCCCCTTCAACAAACATTATGCACAGGATTTATTACAGATGTATAGTATTTACTAGGGTTTATGGTGATATATAGTCTCTCTTCATCATTTGAGCAGTAAAGTATATTGTTCTGACCCTTCCACTCCCTCCATTTGCCTAAGACTCCAGCCACTTGATATTTTTCCAGTTCTGACATTTCAAACATGCAATGCCATATGTATTGCCACTTTCAGGTAATTATCACGTAAAATTAGGCTAGTCTTGTACATGAAACTAGCAATTAGCCAAGGATTGAAGGTCAAAGAGATCTCATTTATAGAGTCTCTAACAAAATGTTAAGTGTAAATGTGTGTCAGATGGTCCAGGATGCCGGATTATATGGGGTCATGACAACGGGTCTGAAGTGTCATCAAGCACGATGTAACCAGTCTGTTGGGCACAGCAGTACAATCTGGGACTTATCTCTTTCAGCCTTATCAGAACCTGTCCTAAATCTAGGACACGGCCTTTAGAGGAGTTTCTGCAAAACCAGGAAAACGAACCACAGCCCACAGCTTCCCTTGCTGGGGCTTTTAAACGAGCTGCTCTTTATTAGAGTGAACTGTGCATGACGAGCCTGGTCCTTGTCCTCCCAGAACACGGATGTACCAGGTCTATTGCTCCTGTTCGGATGAGGTCAGCTTTTGTCCCAACCGCATGTAAGGAAGGGTGGCAAGGGCTGCTGTGCCATGGAGAGGTGAGTGGGACATGCTGGAGCTGATTCCTGCCCCAGGCTGGGCTCTGCCTGTCCCTGGGCAGCAATGCTTTGTCCTGCACAGATGCCATGGGGCTGTAGATCCCCCTCCAGCTCCAAAGGGGCTCTGCTGGGAATGTATCAGCTACCGGCATCAACCCATCATCTTTTAATGGCAGCAGAGTGGGGTTATCTAGCAAGCCCAAAGACATTTGGGACCTTAATCAGGTGCTAATTTGTTCAGCCCCTGTGAAGATACTAGCCTTAACTTCTGCTGATGCAGGACCTCATCCTGCAAGCACTCTACCCGTTCTGTGTAAAGCCAGGGATGCTTCCATACGTGTGCATCTTCTATTAATTTCCTTTAAGTGTTTGTGGCTGCAATATCTCACAAACCCGACCCCTCTATTTTTCCCTCCCCCAATACAATGGTATCCCACTTTCCAAGTGCACGTGGGTGAACAGAGACAGAGCACAAAAGCCATGCCAGCAGCAGAGGCCTGTGCCAGGACTACTGCTGAACGAGACCTTCTCCTTCTCCAACAAGGGAAGAAGCTGCACCCAGGTCAGGTGTTAAAAAAACCTCCTTGCATAATTTTGTTTATTCTCACCTGTATAAATATTTATCCTTTCCTCCCGCCCCTCTGTAAAGGAGAGAAATAATGAAAAAAAGTCTTTTCTTCAACAACGCAGCATCCCAGTGGGATATATCCTCCATCAGCCCTGCCAGTTACTCCAGGTCCTTGCTGTGCATCACCTCCTCCCCAGCAATAAGCCCCTGTCCCTGTTACAAGCAACTGTCCCCACTACACATCCCACTGCACAGTGACGGGTCCATGGCAGGTTCCCTTCATGTGCTCCCCTGCCAAAGGCGGACCAAGCAGAGGATTCACGGCATTTTCCTTCCAAGTTTTCTCCCCCGTCTCTTCCCTATCTCTCTGTTTTCCCCCCGCTCTCTGAGCGCTGTCGCCTGCCTTGCTTCTCCTCCCCTCTCCCGCTCTGGTTTCCAGCCCACGTCCCTCCCGGCTCTGTGCCCTGACTACCAATGATGCTCTCAGCCCTGCTCTGTATTCTGGCTGGAGGCAGAGGTGGGGGCTCAGCCCTTCGCCTCCCGCACAAAACGCTGCCAAGAGAGAGACCGACAACGACTTTCCCATTTTCTCGGAACATGGCGCCAGCGCTTTACTCATTGAGAATGAACGAACCCATATGGCCACAGCCCGACCAGGGGTTCTCCCTACCCTTCTCTCCCTTTCCAGGTGAAGGCAGGAGGGATGCTCCTTGTGCCAACATGCTGGGGTTATTGAAGATTTGCCCTTTGGTTTGCCATCCAGACCCATCCCTATCATATGGAGGATGGCCTCAAACTTCTCTGGCTCTTCCCTCCACCCCGTGCACCGCGGCAGCCCCGGCTCATAACCTCCCTTCCTTCCTCCAAGCCCAGGTCGTAGCGGCACTTAGCTAAATTATATAACTGCAAACAAAGTGTGACAGCTTTATTTGTAATTATACTGCGTTTAAAGGAACAAGATGAGCTTAATGAGTTAATAAAGTGGCTGCCTGTCAAAGCAGGGGCTGCTTTGCATAGACACCCGGTGGGTCCCGCTCGGGGCTCATGCATATGGAGGGGTGCACAGGGGTGCCCCCGGCCATGGCAACGCGCAGGTAGCAGCCCGCGGCCAGCTGCCCCCGTCCCAGAAGACTTGTATGAAGTGAAGACTTGTGAGAAGCGAGCATTTTGTCTCCGCACACTTGACAAAACAAAGACAACTCACTCCTCTGGTTTCATGCCACATTTTTTATTCATAAACAAGCTGTTGGCTGTAAAGACATGATAAAACTCGAGCTCAGAGGAGGCTGGCGAACATTTGAATGCAAATCCTCAGCTGCTACAAATCCCTCCTATTATTCAGCTGATTTCTCCCCCCCCCCCCCCC
>VYZX01012191.1:552398-562398 GCA_013401335.1 Brachypteracias leptosomus
CATTTTTGTCTTACGCTAAGCTAGGCAGGATCCCAACCAGAGATATGTGATAAACTCTGGTCAATGCAAAGAAAGGCATCGGCATAAAAATTCAAAGGCTTGCCTGGGAGATGGGAGGCAGGCAGGCTCCGCGGGGTGAGGGAGCGCGAACAAAGGGCACTGAGCTGCCGGGGGCTCTTCAGCAGCAGCCCAAGGTTTAGCTCTACATGCACAATATTGTCTGTTGTGATCTTTTTTTCACCTTTTTTTTAGTCCCGGCAAGGTAGCTTTCTCCCAGAAGGGGTGCATGGGGAAAACCTGGCATGCAGAAGAGGCGGGGAGGGCTGCCCCAAGCAGAGGGGAGCACGTCAGCAGCCCCCCAGCAAAACCAGGAGCTTCCCAGCCCTGAGCAACAGGAATACCTCATGGGGGGAAAACCAGCTAAAGACACAATACAGATTGGTCTTATGAAATAGGGAAGTAATTTAGTATATAGTAGATGCACATGTGCTATAACATCGCTCAGACCCTTTACACACTCAAACCTAGAACGAGGCTCTTTGGATGGTACCACTGCCAGCTGTGACTGCACATCTGGGCTGGGACAATCAAGTCTCAGATCAGTGACAAGGCTGGTGCTGAGCAGTGAAGAGCAAGGATGGCCCAGTGGCCAAGCCCACCACAAAGTGTCCACAACCAGAGCCTGTAACTTAAACACAGCCGTGCCAGCTCCCCAAAACCCCACTGGTTTATATCCGGATGTTTCACAGACCCCAACGCTGGAGCTTAACATTTCTGTCAGGCTGGACCTGACCTGGCTCCTGCGTAGTTCCTTCTCCTTGTAGAGATTTGTGCGAGCCTTTTAACCTTTGCAGCCCCCAGTTTTCTCAGCCCTCCCCTCCACCAACCCCGTTGGGGTGAGAAAGGCTCGTGGCCTTTTGCTGAAACACGCCTCTCCAGCAACATACCCAAGCTTTGCCCTTGGCCATAATAGAGGGAATTTCCTCAGGGAGAAGAAAAAAGTCGAGAGGAGATACCACTCAGAGAGATGAGTTTTGCATGACAATTGGGAAATAAAGAAAATAAAAGTTAGTAGGAATTCATTTGCATGAGAACGCAAATGGGGGAGAGAAAAAAAAAAAAGATAGATTATTTCTTGCAGCCTCTATCTAATAAATTATTTTGAGGAGAAAATGCACCAGAGGTCGAGAGCACGAGCAGGAGGGCTGGGGGTCACTCAGGGCTGCTGTTTACTGCTCTGGATCCTGACTGATAGAGAAATTTGCATTTCTGGAGTAATTCTGCAGCACAAGGAAATCTGCTATCGCAGCGTTACAAGACACCATGGATCCCCCACAGAAGCAAAACAAGAAATCATTAAGCCCAATCCCTTTGTCTCCCTGCAAAATAAATATGACGGATGTCACATCCCCAGTTGTGTTCCCAGAAACACCGAGCTCCCATTTCATTTTTGGTGGTACCTACAGCCAGGCCCACAGTTGGGGTGTCCTGATGCAGGTGTCCTGATTTGCTGCTCATTCAGCTGTCAATGGGATAAGAGGTCGACACTGAACTGTAGCTGAAATTATAGCAAAATTCTCACAGCAAACGAGTGGCCCAACAAAAATAACCTTTCATTCCCAGAGACAAATGACAAGGCGCAAACTTTGGTTTTTGTGAACACACTCATTATTCTTAGGCATTCAAGCAGTTTTTTTGGTGAGTGCATGTTGTCCTATAGGCCGGCTGCTAATTGAACCCCCTGAAATGGCCATTAGTCATGGCAGGGCTGGTACCTGCAGAAGGTACAGTCCCCTGTGCCATTGGCAGGCACCAAACCCTTCCTGTGCCAACTGTGATGTGTGGATGCCCTCCAAGCACCTTCAGGTGGAGGTCTACACAAACAAGCCCTATTCCCCCCATCAGTGAAGGCAAAAATTCCGCTGACGTGGATGCTGGTGGAAAAGGCAAAGCAAGGCATGAGTGAAGTCATCTTAGAAAATGATGGAAGAAGAGAGAAAACTATTGGTGGATGTTTCTGCCAGCTCTCATGTAACTGGAAGAGGTCCCAGTGCAGGGCATGCTTAGATGTGCGTTTAATCTTCAACCTGTGTTAAACCACAGCTTTGACCCCTTCTGAGATCTTTTTCTAGGATTTCTTAAGGTGTCTTTTTACATAAGCCAGCACCAACACTACCTGCTTGGCAGGAGGCCGGTTTCTGCAGATGCTGAGGGTTGGCACCAGGAGGGAGAGTCAAGCGATGGCACCTTCCCAGCTGGGCACAGGCTCCTGCTCCCTCCCCACCACTTTGGGCAGAGCCCAGGGTTCTGGCGTTCGTAGCACGATCAATGCAGGGCCCCTGGTTGTGGACAACGGGAGAGACTTAATTCTAATCTGTATTGACTGCTCACTGCTTTGTCTGCCAATTTGCATCATGGACTTGTCTTAAACAATGATGTGGGCCTGGCAGGTTCTCTCACAGTAATCTATACCAGTGGGTCAAAATCTCTGAGCACTCGTTAAAGTCCATACATATGAAATGCACATTTAACTACTGGAAAGATGCTGAGATGCATCTGTCTCAATATTTATCCACCTTCATCTGTAACCTGCTTAAACTCCAAAAACACTTTCCATTTTTAGCAGTAGAAAGAGGCCACTTTACACAGTGGAGAGTATTTCCCTAAGTTTTTATTCTAAAATATTTTGCCATCCTATCTCATGTCCAAGGAACGGGTCAATGGAGGTGGATGTTAAGGAGGGAGGATGCCTGAAGGGAGTGAACCCAGGCTCCTGCCTCCTCCAGCACAGTAAATTCCAGTTTACTGAACTTTTTCTTTTAAAGTTGAACTTTCGGCAATTGAGAAAAAAAATATTTTAGTGTATTTTGGGTAAAGCTCTTTGGAGATTCCCCTGTTTCCACTTCTATTTCCCCAGGTTTGTAGCTATTGGCAAGAGCAGCTCTGGGATGAGCCTCATCCCTTGTTGCTGCTCTGCTGTGGGGTGGATGCTGGGGCTGAGGGGCACGTGTAGTCTGCTCTGCGAGTCCCCATGGTGGGATGACACAGAGGACTAAGGGGGAATGTCCCTGGCTTTGGCTGTTCACAGACCCCCCCAGATCCACCTCCAGCTACTGCTGAGCTGGAGAAAGGCTTTGATCTGTGGTGCCAGGCAAGGACCATCACCCCATCTCGTAAAGCCCCCGACTTCTGACATGCGGAGCGTAGCAGGGAAACACAGGCAAGCTTTTGGGTTAAATGTTGAGCTGCCAAAGCCGTCTCTAAGCTCCAAAGCCCAGCCTGAGCATGCACTTCCACAGATTTTGATAATGCAGCATGTCAGCAGCTGTGGAGATTGAGTGATTAGGTTGGGGACACGGACACTTGTCTGCAGTTCATTTAAGCTTTGCCACCGTCTGCCTGCTTGTCAGCTGAGGTTTAGGGCTGCGGCGATGGAACAACCATGTGTGTGTGAGCGTGCACAGCTCCCTGTGTGTCCGTGGACAGCTCCTTGTGTGTCCATGGACAGCTCCATATGTGTCCGTGCACAGCTCCATGTGTGTCCATGCACAGACCCTGTGTGTCCATGCCCCGTGGCCTGGCGCTGACTCCAGAGCATCTTTGGCTTCCCTGTGTTCGGGTGACAATTTACAGCCTCCCGTGACCCCAGCCATGGTACTGCCAAACACTCTGTCCAGCCAGTGCTGCCTGGATCATGACTGTGGCCCATAAAAGTGATTTATAGGTGGCCGTTGGGGAGAGACACTGCCTCTCACATCCACTCATGGCACCAGATGGACTGTCTGCTACTTCAGCGATGAGCTCGGGTGGCAGTGGGGTGACCAGGGCACTGCCCACCTCCCTCCACTTCCTAACTAGCTGGTTAGACAGAGTTTGCCACCTGTCAAGAGGAGCCTGGGTTTTATAAATAGGTTTCTGCTCTTGGGTATTTAAAAATACAAAGCATTCAGCTGCAAGATAAAGAAAGGTCTGAGGAGAAACAGTCACTTCATTTGAGAATAAATAAATAAAAAGTTGACTGATCCTATCCTGGTGACACCGGGGTGGTGGGAGAGCAGGGACAGCTGTGGCAGAGGGAGTTTTGCAGATCACCATCCCATGGGCACCATCACACCTTGCAACCAACCAAGAAGATCCAGGCTGCCTGGTGACATGGCAGGGAGAGATACAGCCACTGGCACATCACCATGGGGAGCCCAGCAGGGCTGGCACCTCCTGTTTGCTGCCTTTGAGCTGTGATTACATTTTCCCCATCACTCAGCTGCCTTGGGATGTGTCTGCCCACATCTGATGGTGCAGGCAACGGGGGCTTTCAGGTGAGCCTCTTGGCATGGTGATGAGCCAGAGAGTGGCTGCTCCTCCCATCACAGGATGGCAGCCCCAAGAAATACAAATATGTAAAATAATGTTTTCCCCAGCTACAGTTTTCATACTCCAGCGTGGAGAAATGGCCTGCTCATCCAGCAACCGTAGAAAATCTCAATTTCCCACATAAAAATATTAGTGGCTGGCTTAAAATATTAACATGTGGATCGCATTGCCCTCAGAAGCTGTGGGATCGGAGTTTAGCATCAGCAGTTAGACACAGATATGGAATTAAAAATGTAAGCAGTGGCTTTTCAGGCCTTATTACTGCAGCGGGGAGGCCCCGCAGAACGGTGGCGGAGGGAGGGAGGAGCACGACACAGGGCTGGGGGTTCATACCATGGCTTTCCTCTCCCTCTGCCTTCCCCCGGCCAAGTGTAGCTGCTACAGACCTGGGGTCAGGGGGCTGCTCCCACCCAACACCCCTGGCCAATCCCACCTGGCTCCAACCTCTTTTTAGGGAGTTGCTGAGAGCCAGAAGGTCTCCCCTGAGCCTCCTTTTCTCCAGGCTCAGCACCCCCAGATGCCTCAGCTGCTCCTCACCACACTTGTGCTCTAGACCCTTCCTCAGCTCCATTGCCCTCTGGACACACTCCAGCCCCTCAATGTCCTTCTTGGAGTGAGGGGTTCAAAACCGACCCCTGGATTCAAGGTGCAACCTCACCAATGCCAAGTACAGGGGGACAATCACTTCCCCAGTCCTCCTGGCCACACTATTTCTAGAAGAGGGTCCAGGACATGGCCAGGTTGGTGGGGTGCTGGCTTGGTGCAGGCAGAGATGATGGGTAGCCCCAGGACAGCCCTACAGCTCTGGGTAATCTGCCCTGGGCTCTGCACTGCAGGTTTTGTGCCACCTAGGCACATCCTGCATGTCTCCATCCCTCCTGCTCCAGCACCTGGAGGTGACACCCTACGCTTTAGGCTGGCTCTAAGGACATATCCAGGTTTGGCCTGAAGTAAGCGACTGCTTTGGAAAGGGCTGGAGTCAGCAAGTGTCTCCCTGCTTCCCTGGGACACTTCCATCCTGCTGCCCATACAAGAGGACCATGGGGCAAGGGCTGTGTCCATCCCCATGCCATCATTTGGGGATCCAGCCCTGGACCTGGCGAGGCCTCTAGGGGCTACTGTAATACAAATAATGAATAAATACAGTGATATTAAACCCATGAATGACACACTCCACGAGCCCTGCCCATAATGACACATGTAAAATCCCCTTCTGAACACAGAGCCCTCTTTCCATGAAGGTTTGGGCTCAGCTGATTTCACTCCCCAGCACCCACAAACACACTGGAGCCTGGAGAAGTTGGGAAGAGCAGAGTTTGGCAGAAGGTTAGCATCGGAAACAAAAAAACTGGACTAAATTATTATTCCACCCATAGCCTTCACAAGGAAAATAGAAGCAGCAGATTGAGGCCTGTTTTCATATTTGATAGGGAACCAGATAAATGGCAGGCAGCTTGCTCTGATAAGGCCTTGCTCTGGGCATAACCTCTTTCTCTGAAAGCCTCTTACTATGCATAGAGTCAGGCTATCTGTGCAGCTGCACCTTGACACAAATATATCTGCACCCAAGATGAACCAATTCCCCCAGAAATTACAGGAGTGGGATTGCATCTGGGGAAGGGGCTGCAGCCACCGCTTTGCCACCTTCTCTTTTTAATGGTACTTTTTTTCCCCCCAAGTAGCTTCTCAGACAAACATTTCCTCCTTATTCTCCTTTCTACCTCTGCATCGTTCTGTCCCTCATGCCAGCAAAGAGCAGAGAGGGTGGGGGACATGCTGGAGCTGGGTGCTCAACCCATGCCAGGGCTAGAAGATGCCCCAGCACCTCTCCTGTGCCCCTTTGCGGGAAAAGGGATTTAACCCTCCCGAGCCATCTCATGCTTGGAAATCATCCCCAGAAGTCCCTTATTTTGCAGGCAGCAGCAGCTGAGGTGACATCAATATAACTTGTAAGTTCTCAGGCTTTTAGAGGGCATGAACAAACATGTGATGCTGTCCAACACCAGCGTGCCCACCACCCCATCCTGGATGCTTCAGTACTTCCCAACCCCCCTGTCTGCACGACTATGGAGCCCAAACCCTTCTTTTCCATGGGACTGGCTCTGATGTACAGAATTACTTTGGGAAATGGGTCTTGGCTCCAAAGGCATTTGGGCCAGATTTTCTAAAAGTCTCCATGCAAGACAGAGGCCATTCCCATTGAAGTCCAACAACAGTTAGGTGCTTTAATCATAGAATTGTGGAATATTTTGGGTTGGAAGGGACCTTTAAAGGGTCATCTTGTCCAACACCCCTGCAGTGAATGGGGACATCTGCAAGTAACCATCAAGTTGGCCCTGTGTCGTGTCTTCAACAACTTGCACTTTAGGAGCCAGAACAAGTGTGTCTTGGTAAATATGACTGATAGTGGGGAAGGAGAGCTGGGCTGGGACTGAGGGGATGGAGGATCAGGAATTATGAGGCAGGAAAGGCTTTTCCCATCTCTATGAGCAGAGCCTCCAGTACAAGAAGAAATAGCCTGAGCACTCCCATTTCCCCACAGGACCAGAGGAAACCAAAAGAAAAGCTGGTTACAAAGATTTGGCAGAAAAGGAGGAGAGATATCTGAGGGAATGGCCATTCTAGCTGGGTATTGAGCAGCTTGTGACCAAACCCAGATTCATTTCCAACCAGCAATGGCCACAAGTAACGTCCTTGCTACCAATATCACTATTTTTTTTTTTTTTTTAACCAGAAGGGATTGCAAATTAGTTTTCCAGCTGTACGGCCACTTTAAAGACTTTATCCTAATGTTCTGTTTTGCAGTGACATGAGCTCTATCATCATAAGAAGAACAAATCAGCAATTAGTCTGTGAGAGGCATCGCCACGGAGGTAGAACAGCCCCTAGTCAGAGGGAGAGGGAATCCTTTACAATGAAAGGCCCCCGGGAGAGTCGGGACCTGGACCTGGTGACGATGATTGATGCTGGCACTGCAGAGATGCACCACACCTCCCCAGAAAATTAAAAGCCTATTTGGTATGGTACTAACAACACATCACATTGATATTGTCTCATTACCCAACAGCACTGGGTCCTCGTCCTCCCATTTGTACGGTGTTAGAGGGAGAGCCCCACAGGACAAGCACTTTTCCCCTTTTCTCCTCATCCATCCCAGAACATGCTTGGGAAACCTGAAAGTGAAGGTTGGGCACATTCAAAGCCCCTGTACCTGTCTTGTATATTATTATTATTATTCAGATTTACAGAATTATAGAAATCACAGAATCATTTAGGTTGGAAAAGACGTCTAGGATCATCAAGTCCAATTTTCATCCCAATATCTCCCTGACCTCTAGACCATGTCCTGAAGCACCACCCCTACTTGTTTTTTGAACATCTCCAGGGATGGTGACTTCACCCCCTCCCTGGGCAGCCTGTTCCAGTGCCTGACCACTCTGTCAGTAAAGAACTTCTTCCTAATATCCAATCTAAATTATGTCTCACTCAAAAGCTGTGGGGCTGGACGTTGCCCATGCACAGTCACAGCCCCCAGGGCATCTCTTGCTCCCCACAGCTTCTCCCAGCCTGGCACAGGGCGATGCCAGCCGTGCCAGCACCAACGCTGAGCACCACATGCCCAAAGCACCTCAGGGATTTGTGTGTGGCCGTACAAAGGAGCCGTGTGAGCTGGGAACTGGCTCCTGCTGCAGACAGAGCCGGGGGGAGTGAAGGGGGAGTGCTCGGGGCAGGGACACGGGGAGGTATCTGCAGCAAGAAGGGGCAGATTTCATCTGAACACCGCAGTTGCCGAGGTGCAACCGTCCCCGCTGCCAACTGTGAAGGGCCGTCGGTAGGAAAGTGAAATATTAGAGCTTCAGGGTTTCCCTGCCCCCACTCCCTCCAAACTGGCATCTGTTACGTGTTGGGTTGGAGCAGCAGATGCCTGGTTGCAGCTAATGACAGCAGTAGTCTGTTAACAGATGCCACGTATCTAGCAACAGCCTTTGTCTGATCCAAACACCAAGTGCTGATTTAGCTGCAGAGGTAGCGGGGCCAAGGCCTTTACCCCCCTGCAGCCGACGGGTCCGAGCAGCAGCAGCAGCAGCAGACTCAGTCCTGTCCCCTCCTCTGCTGCCAGAAGAGATGCAGCTCCAGGGGCTGGCTGGACCAGAGTCTAGGAACCTGCTCATCCCACGCAGGGCATGGACTGGGCGATGCTCCAAGATGAGCAGCTCTCTTTTCTGCACAAGCACTTTGCTGGGTGCTAAACTTGATGCTTGCAACTGCCCTTGTTTTCCCTGCCCTGTTCCTGCAGCCAGCCCTGCACAGGCAGGAGCATGTGGGATCCACGGCCGTGCTGGCTCTTCCCTGTCCCAGCTCTCCCCATCCCACCCAGAGCACCCAGCCCAGCTGCTGGCATGTCCCCACACCCCAGCTCATCCTTTGCCTGGTGCTGCCACAGTAGAGGTGACATCTCCACCACCATCAATCTGCTGAAGGGGCTGCTGCTGCTCTCCTCACCCCAAGCAGCAGGAGGGTTGCCCATCTTTGCACAGGATATTTTAAAATGGGGGCTTAAGTAAAGCCAGGAGCCATCCTCCTCCTGCTATAGCCACCGCTTGTTAATCTAGCTCCTCATGATGAGCAGAACGAGTGAAATAAGGTGAGATACCTCAAGGATGCTGGATGTGTGGCCAAAGCCATGAGCTTATGATGGGCTGCATGGGGTGTTTCACTGCCAGGCTCAGGCATTAACTGTGGAGAGCAAAGGCCCAATCCTGCACCCATGGGAGTCCCAAAAGGCTCTGAATCGGGTTCTGAGGGCATGAGTGTAGATGTTCATTTTTCAAGGCTCACTTCACCAGCCTTCCTATTTACATTTCTGCAGTCCCACCAGAGATTAGGCCACATTAAACATCAAGGGGTCCATTCTCCTGCCCATGGGCTTCTGCCTCTCCTGGTGATATTAATAGCAGTGACATGCTTGTATGCAGAGGAGATCCCTAATTGCTGAACAAATTACATGTTTAAAATCAAACCTGTCCCTGGGAATGAGGAAAACACAGCGCTACCCACAATGGAGAACTTCTGTGCTGCTTCAGAAAATATTTAAATATTAAGATTAATCCCCTTTCCTTCAAATTTGTTAATAAAAATTGATTCCTCTTGGTGCTCAACACTGGTTTGCACCAAAGCTCCCTTTCAGGGGTACTTGCAACCTGCTAATACAAATAAAGCTTAAGGCCTGGTCAGATATTTTTTGATCTTTCTACCAAAGATGAAAGCTTGTCCTCCCCGGGGTGTCCCTGCTCTCCATGGAGAGCCCACTGCAAGTCTGTGCTTGCACAGTGCACTGCACATTGTTTCTAAGAGGAGGCAACGAGTCCAGATCCAGGCATCCAAGCACTTGATCTGGAGGTCAGCAGGGATGCAGATCTGCTCTGGTGTCTACAGCACCTCTCCTCTCAGGAGACCCTTCCAGCCACTCTTCCATTGCCCAGATGGAGAGGCTGAGGCAGAAAGGAGCCCCTTCCACCCACCCACCCAACCCAGCACCAAGCACCCTTCCTCCTCTCTACGTTTCTATTTCCTTGGATTTATCGCCCTGCCACACTAGATAGGCAAGGACAATACAGTGAAGAACCAA
>VYZX01012191.1:567398-670472 GCA_013401335.1 Brachypteracias leptosomus
TCTCAAGCCTCACAGGTAAACTGCAGGTTTTTGGGAAGGAGAGTCCCATTCTCCATTTTAATTTTTAATAATAAAATAAAATTATCCACTGATGGAGCTACCCCAGCTTCTCTGAAGCAGCACCCTAACACAGCAGAGCAGCTGACCCCTCTATCTTGATGGGACTCTGCTCGGTGCCGCTGAACCCACCACGGTGCTGCAGCAGAATGTCACTGCCTGGTCCCTTAACCCACCTCTGATATCATCTCAACATTTCCCAAGTGCTGTCTGGATTCTGACACTAAACATCTGCCAACCCCCTGATCTCAAAGGCCATCGGTGCCTCTCTCACCATCTCTCCTGCTGTCTCACAAAGCATGGACCATCTCCTCCCAGAGGTGAGCAGGGCTCTTCCCCAGACAGACTCCAAGTTACCGGCGCTGTACATCATACAACACTAAAAGCAACAAGCCATAGACGTGGGGTGGCAAAACCCACAGATTTATACCAGGCCATATTTTCCTGCCCTGTCCTATAGAGGTGGGAAGGTTCAAAGGTCCCTTTGCCTCTTGCCTGGAGAATCCTTCTTGCCGTAAGATCCTCAATGCCACGAAGCAGGGCCGGCGCATTCTAATCACTTCCCGCGCAGCAGGAGCTCATCTAGCTCATTAACTGAGCTGTGCTCATTGTTTTGCCCTTGCTTAAGCAGATACAATATTTCTACTGTATTTAATACAAACCCCATCTCTTGCTACACAACCACGCACTGAAGGTCCCGCTGACAAATTTGGATGGCAGATTTTTAATTTTTTTTTTGAGACTGAGTAAATATTTTGGCTGTGGAAATGCTCCTTTCCCATCGGAGCTGCCAGGAAGGGAAAAGCCAAACCACACCAAAGCAAAAGCACACTCAGGGTCAGGCACTGGACCTGCCTCCTGGGCACCCAGTGCTTGGGGAAAAATGATTTAATGCTATTTATTGTTGGTAGGAGAGGAAGCTGCGTGCCCGGCACGTGGTGTGTTACACGCTGCTCTGACTCTGGGAAAGAAGGATGGAGGTTGGGTTGAGGAACCCACCACCAAAGCAGGAACCTGGTGGGGATGGGGCATGTACATGGCCCACTGGCCTTCCCCTTTCATCCCTTTGTGTCCATCCTTCCTCTGCAGAAGGATATTCCTGGCAAAGTTTCACACACCTGATTTGATTTTTTTTTTTTTTTAATATTTCTAATCAAGAGGTGAACTTGAAGGATTTTTTTAAGGTTGCCATCCCTACGAAAACGCTGTTTCTACCCAACTTCTACGATTTTTGGGGAGTGAGTTTTATACAGTTTGTTCATCTTGAGGAATCTCTTTACCTTCTATTCTTCCATCTCTGTCTGGTCTTCAAGATATGCTAATCAGTGTGTAAGTATATCCTTTCAAATAATTATCATACATTATACTCTACTCATCTCTGTATAATTTCCTCATATGCATAATCGTATTTGACTTCCTTATGAATGTAAAAACCATCTTACCTTGGGCAAGTTAATCTTCATTGATTGAATATCAAATTCATTTGAATGTGTTAGCAAAGCCTTCCCCCTCCCTCCTGAACAGGAGAAAACTGAAGAGAAATACACATTTCCTATCCTGGTTCTGAAGAATTTCTGTTTATTTGGTCTTTCTTTCTCTTTTTGCTCTTTAATTCCCTTTTTGCCACCTCACTTCTCTCTCTCTTTTTCTTTAAATAAAAATTTAAAAAGAGAAAACCCAAATAGTAACAGTGCTTGCTTTATTTTCAGATGCAAAATGCTTCTTTCACTCCTTGCTTCTGAGAAGGAGAATTAAGGAACTGCAGAACCTCGATAATAACTAACTTCAAAAGGGTGAAAAGCAAAGCCAAAAATCCTTAAAATGAAACACAATCCACCCAGGAAACACCGGCGTGGGAAATCAGCCTTTCTTCTTAAAACTGCTTGTGGGTTTTGATAGCACCAAACCTCATGCACAACCCCCTTGCTGCTTCTCTGCATGTCCCACCAGTGCACGGGTTTCAACCCAACGTGCTGCTTTGGCTTGAATGGTGGAGGACGCTGAGGAAGCTGTGATTGACCCTGACCCAGCTCCTCCTCCTCCTCACCAGATTTACAACCTCCTGGGAATCTCCCCACACACCCTTCGGTGGGGCTGGATCCAAGGCTCCAGGGGAAAAATGGTGCTTTTCTGCCCAGGAGATGGACAGGTGACATCCCAGCCACAGAAGAAACACCTTGGCTTTGAACAGGGATGGGGTTTCACCTGGGACAAAGCTGGGGCTTCCCGCAGGTGAGCTCCTGTCTCAGGGTGAATCACCCCGATGGCCACCACTAACTATAGTGCCACTTCAACAGCTCGCCCGAGCTGTGAGCTGAAACAGTTAAAGCATCTCTCATAGAGGAGGCAACAGTGTCAGAGCTTGTCCCTAGGATGGGGGAAATCACCCCTGGTGTGATGCTCCTGTCCTGTGGTCCCTACTGTCACACGTAGTGTCACCTCCTTGAAGGCCAGAGATGTCCCTGCACATCTCCTATGTTTGTGCCTCCCATCTGCAATTGCTCCACCTGGGCTGGGCGCCCAAGAACCCACAACATGTCACAGATTTTGTAAATCCTGCTTGAGCTTTGGGGAAGGAACCCTGTGGGGAGCTGCTCATGGCTGCTCTGCGTCCAGGCAGGGATCCTGCCCACATGGGGTGGAGAAAGTGTCCTCCAAGCTTGGCTGCTGTCCCCAGGCTATGACATACTTGCAACCAAGGGGGTTTTTTTTGAAAGTTTTGTTTTGCTTAAAAAAAAAAAAGTCAGAACAATAACAAAGCAAAACTCCATGAATTCTACTAACACCCAAACCTCTCCCAGATCAGGCCTTCTCAATGGCCTCAGCTGGAGCAGACATAAGTAAACTGGCACTGGGGAAATGTCCTGGTGATATTTTCTTATCCAGCATTTAGGAAGCAAATGATATTATCAGTTAAACCCCAAGATTATATATGGCAGAACCCTGTCAGGCTCCAGGGCTGGAGGGAGCAGCCCAGCATCACTCCACCACAGCTCTGACCACCCCAGCCTGACCCACAGCATCTCTGCTGGGGCTTTGCCATCACATTTGGCAGGGTGATGAGTGTGTGCAGTCCCAGACAGGCATGACCACCTTCCTTCAGTGCTCTTTTCCCCATTTAGATGGTATAATCAGCAAGACATGTGTTTCATTCCTCCTGCACCTCCTATGGAGTGGCTTTGGAGCCTTCTCCAACGGCAGCAGGATGTCATTCTCAGAGCCACGACCGAGCCATGCTGCAAGGAACAAGACCAGGCTCAGCCTAAAGTTACAATCCTGCAGCAAACCTGATGCAGATGGATTCCTGAGCAGAGTCCTTCTGGTTCTGCTGGGAGACCTGCCCTCTGCCGGTCCCCATGGACCTCCCTGAGGCCACCCATGGTCCCTCTGCCATGGCCACCACGGGCCAAGCCCGTCTGGGGTGTGCTGGGCACAAGCACGTGCGCGTTACGGAGCTGTACAACACGCTGGTCATTTATCTGTGACTTCCAGACATCCGACAGCTCTGTTGGAGCTACCGCTACGAGTGGGCTGACGGATGTCCGGAAATCCAGGCACGGGGCCAAAGTCCACGAATTCTGGCTGGGCAAAACTTCCAGGCGGGGAAACCTGGACATATGGGAGCCCCCGTCCGTGCTATCGCAAGCCCTGAGCCAGGAGGGCGGCAGGACCAGGATGGTCAGGACATGGCTGGATCGTCAGGGCTGTGTCTATTTTCAGCTCTCCTTGTACCAGGAGGGCAACGTGCATTACGTAGTGTAAAATGGGAGAGCTGCTTTGGGGAAGGGTGGAGAAGATATCAGTCAAGACAATGACTGTACTATGATTAATCAAGTTAATGTGCTGTACATCGTTCACACTAAAATTGTCAGAAGAGGTGTGTCCAGAGGTTTGATTCCTCTTCATTAGAATGGGCTAATTTCCTACAAAACATAAATTTTGTTTGTTTTGTTTTGTTTTAATTCCTCCTCAGTGAGGTATTTTGCTCTACAGCTCTGGCAAACTCTTTCTGTACAGCTCTTCAGACTCCTTCTCCATCCTGGACCAATCTTTCAACAAACTGAGAGCCTGCCTGGAGCAGTCCCTTGGAAGCCAGTGAGATGCTTCAAGGCTCTGCACTGCCACAGGAGAGGTCCCAGGAGAACAGGGGACATCAGATGGCAGGAAAGCATGGCAAGGCTGCTGGGTGAGATGGGAACTGCAGTTGATAGAAACTCTGGGGTATTTTCCTCCCTTTATACCAACACTGAAGTTGGCCCCATTGTTGGCCCCCTTGTGCTCAAAGATATAGTGTAGAAGTGGGCCTGGTAGAGATAAATAATGGTTGGACTCGATGATCTTATAGGTCCTTTCCAACCGTAGCAATTCCGTGTTTCTGTGATTCTCTTTCTGAAGCGATCGCTCTTTGCCAAGCAGGTCACAGCACAGATGAAGTACCCCAAGTGCACTTTACTCTCAAAGCATCAATGACCTCAAAGTAGGCGAAACCACATCATCCCACCCTCTATCCCAAACCCTGCACATGCTCAGAAACAATAATTTTGGGTAGAGAGCTGGGATGAGGGGCTTCCCCTGCTAACTCTTCAAACTTCACCCACCCTCGTGCATATGCACGAAGGGGCACAAATGGCCCGTCTGGTGGTGGTCCCCTGGGAAGGTGATCGGGGTGCTGGGGACAGGGAGTAGCTTTGCCACGTGGGCCATCTATCAGGGCTCAGACAACGCCTTTCAATGGGGATTTAATGATGATGAGCAGCAGACCCCTTCCTGCTTTTACGTCACCCCTGGGAGGCTGCGGAGAGACAGGCTTTCACGGCCGGCTTGCACTTTCCCTGACCCTTGAACCTCGGGGCCAGCACTTTTATGGGGATGAAGCGACACAGTTCCTGTAACCTGCCTCGGGGGCCCTGAAAAATTAGACTGAATCAAAGCAGAAAATGAGTTTTCATTTATCTTGTGATGATGCACGAGGTTACATGAAAGACAAATAGCTGCTTCTGACTCTTCCTTTATCATTGTCACTGCAATTAATAGGCTGTGGCCTTCGTTACTGTGTTAGTACTAAAGAGACCGCGGGCCCCGGGGGACGTTAACGAGAGGAGAAAAGCAGTCCAATCTTCTCAAAAGTTCTGTCATGTTACGATATGCTAACCTGTTTCTTTTTAACTTGCTGTTGAAGTGCTGGTGACTCAGCGTTGACGCTGCCAGAGCTAATCTGACACCTCCATCAGCAGCGTCACTGGCCCCACTCCCTTCGGCTCGGGGTAGAGGCGAGGGAACTGACAGGGAAGGACGTGGGCGAGGGCTCCTCGAGGCTTGATGGCCTTCAGTGGCCCCCCCGAGCTGTGGCAGCTGTCCCCAGGTGGGGTGATCCCCATCTAGCATCTAGGTCAACATGTGAGTTGGATGCTACCACCGGGACGCAGGCAGGACTATATTGAGCACAGGTGACACAAGTTGCCCTGGCAATGTGTGGCTTTCCAAGCCTTGCTCCTCCACCCCAGCATTGGGGCCACCTTTACCCCATCCTCTCCCAAAGCCTGCATGGCCTCTCTGCTCACACCACCACCATGAGACACCTTCTCTCCTTCATTATACTGCATCCCAACCATCAAAACCCCATTGCGATGGAGTTACAAAGGCAGCCGAAGTTGTTCCCACCATCAGTTATGAAGGACAGGGAGTCATCTGTCACCTGAACCATGTTCACCACCACAGATCTTTTCCCACCTCATAAAAGCAGATGAGCCGTGTGTGTGTGTGCTTGTGCAGTGGCTCCAGCTGCGTGCCAAGAAGGATGTTCGAGTTGGAAGCCGGTTGGGTGGACACAGCCTGGCCCGTCCTGCTCACTGCTACCCAGCCCTGGGTGATTTACTCTGCCTGTTGATGCAGCTTGTGTGGTTCTTGGACTGGGTAGCTCCAAGTGCCCAGAACCAGCTCAGATTTTTCCACTGCCTCTGTCCTGCCCCTACCGAGGATAAGGATCCCAAGGGATTTCTGACTCTCCTGTTCCACCCCAGGGACAGCACTGCCTTTCCAAAGCTGCAGTGCCAAGGAGAAAGCTTCTCACCTCACAAAATCACAGCAGAAGGAGGAGTACAGACACAAAGTCATACCACTGAGCCAGAGTACAGACACAAAGTCATATCACTGAGCCAATACCCTGCACGACCTGCTCACAAATTCCCATACCAGCAATGAGCCTGCCCAGGGTGTCAGAAAATCCCCAAGCTTTCCTGTTACTTTTTTTCTCAAGAACTGCTCAGAGCTTCTTTTACTCAGGGGTGGAATAAAGTCCAGTGTTACAGGCCAAGCCCTCTCCAGCCCAGGCTGCCCACCAAAGATACAGACCCTGCTCTGAAAGCTGCAGAGCAGCTCCCCCAGGACCAGCCCTGGGACCTGTGTTGACACCTAATCTGAAGCAGACCCGTTTTGTCTCTCCTGCTGCTGCCAGCAGCTGCTGGGGATGGGCCATGAGACAGCTGGACTGGGACCAGTGAGAACCAGCAATCCCGCCTGGAGGGAGTCACAAAGCAGAGAAGGTGGCCGGGGTTCCATGTGCAGAGCCAGGCTTCTCCCCTGCCTTCAGCTTCAGACTCCAACACGTTTAAAGCTCTTTACATGTATCTGAGACAAACTTCGCTGCATAATTAGAAGCTTAAGTAAATCTACCCCAAATTTTCAGAAGACTTTGTGGGCTCGTGCTTACATTAATTCAGGGGTTTCCTATTCGAAGCTATCTCTGCACTGCAACCCGTTTTTGACCTTTATCATTAATTTTTGGTGCTAAAACACTTCTAAAGGCTTTGGTGTAGCCTATTCTTATGTGATTGCAGCACTATTCTCTTTAATTGGTGTTTTTTGAGGTTAATTGAAAAGGAATCCATGATCGGCAAATCAAAATTAAGATAATTTAAAGGGATTAAAGTTGTCCTGAAACAGTAGGAAGAAAATTGTTTATCTGGGAAAATGGAATTTTGATGCTGTTGATGGACACTCCCCATCCCACAACTGGGGTATCCCCACATCCTTAGCTCCTGTAGTGGCAAAATGAGGGGCCACGCAGGGGCTGGTCCAGAGCAGGAAGATGCAATGGGTATAAAGGCTCATTTTAATCTAAATGCAGTTAACATGCTCAGAGTCATCTGGGATAAATGGGATACTTAAGGACACATGATGGCTAATCTCTGCTATGACATTTGTGGAGGAGGAGGAGGAATAATTTAGACAGAGGGTATTGTACTGCTCACGAGTTATCCTCTCTCTCCCATCGTAAGTGGAACTAATTGCCAGGAGGATAGCTGGGCACACTGCTGGCACCTCCCGGTCAAGGGTCCCGAGACATCTTGCCAGTGTTCTTCAGCTCCTCTGCACATGCATTACTGACCCCAGAGAGGGAACTGAGGCAGAGTGCACTGCAATATAGCTTTGAGATGGTGCTACAGAGCCTCTCAGCTCAAACTCCTGCTGCATCTGCCGGTAAGAGAGCCAAAGGGGTAGAAAAAGCAGGAGAGAGTGGCTAAGCAGCTCACTTCCCAGCAGTGACACATGGGCATGGGGCAGCTACAGCCCCTGTCACTCACCTGCCTTCCCAGACACAGCCACAGGTACCTCTGGGGCTTGCCAAGGGGCTCAGTCAAGAATTGCTCATGTTTCTAAACTTAGAGAAATTTTTTACACGTTCTTTTAGATGCAGATTCTAGGCTTTGCACCTCTCATCCTGCTGAGGCTCCTTCAAGCACCGATTTCTTGATCTGCACTTGAAAAAGATCACCAATTATCAGCAGAATCAGGAAAGCCAGGAGATTTCCAGCTGATTTCCCACGGCCTTTGCTCAGCACAGGTTTAGCAAAGCCGTGGCTTCACATACTCCTGCTCCCCAGTGTTCCTACTAGAGCACAAGTATCAAAAGACAAATATTCATTTCACCAACTGTTGCGGGACGGGTTTGGGGAAACTGCAAGGTCATAAAAGTATGAAAACATCACTCCTTCCCCAGTCCTGACCCTCTGAACTCCACAGCAAAGCTCCCCTTGCCTTAATGGAGCCGGGATTTCGCCCCTAGATGGCTCTAGGATATAAGTTGTTCCAGGCGATGCTGAAGGATGATTTGCAAATCTCCGCTCCCTGTTTGTATCACAGCAGCACCTCAGGGGCTGGGTATTTCCTCCAGATGCTGGGGGTAGCGGGTGTCCCTCTCCCAGAGCACTTATGTAGCCTGTGCTACTCGGTGCCATGCAGGGTGTGAAGTCCTTTCCTCCAGCACAGAGCCCTGGCCGTGTGACAAATGCTAGAGACCACAGAAAAGACCTGACAGCACTGGAAAGCTTCCGTGCATTTGGAAGCTGCTCTCCTGAACCCAAGGCAAGACCTCTTTTGGTTCCTATAAACAAACCCCCCCAGTTCTGATATGCTGCTGGTGCCATAAGCAGCAGGGCTGGATTGGGAATGTGGGATTAAGAGCAAACTCATGAGCGCATTGCTTTGGATAGACAGAAGATGCATAAGTAAAAGTGACAGGGAAAGGAAGAGGGAAAGAGGCAACTTAGGGAAAGAAGAGACCCGATAGCTCCCCCCTCCTGTTCTGCTTTCTCCACCTACTGGCAATTAAAATCCCAGTGAGATGGCCAGTGAGAATATTCCAAGTGAGAATATCCCTGTCCGCTGCCCATTTCCGCCCCAGAGATGAAAAGTTTAACCACCATTAATGGAGTGGTGGGGAAAGCGTTCCCATCTACACTCCATCACATATTTATGATGCTTGAAAAGAGATCAATAGAAGCTATATGCAAAGGTCTATAAATTTAATGTAGCATGATCATTTAGTATCAGTTGTTTCTTAGATTAATAACACAGGGAGGGGCCTCAAACCTGAAGCATAATAAAGGAAAGCTGAGAGGTTGCGTACAACACACATTGAGTTGTCTCCATTGCCCTGGTCCTTGGCTAGATGCTGTCCCAGGCAATGCACCAGAGCCAGTAGCACCCATCGCCTCTGACCACGCTTTCTTGGCCGCTAATGTGCACAAGCAGGAAGCAAGAGGGAAGAAACTGTGCCCTGAAGATGTCCCCTCTGCTGGTGTCACAGCAGAGAGATGAAGCCCTCTGAGCTGAGCTGCTTCCTCCAGCTTGCTGGAGGCAAAGGAGCTCAGCATCATCCTGCCTGTGCTGAAACGTCCCTGCCTGTCTCTGCAGGCTGCACAGGGGCCAAGGACTGGCTCTTTGCATTGACCACAATATGTTATGGTTCAGTGGAAGGACCTTAAACTTACAGACAAGGACAAGGCAGTAAAAGATGAAGCACCTGAACCCCCCATTTCCAGATTACTAGACCCCAGGTGTGTGCTAGGGAGCAGTTAAATTTCATCATTACCCTTTCTTCTATGGTATTTTTTATAGTCCTTTTTACTACTGGCACTAAAGGTGCCGGACGCATCCCAGGAGCTAAGAGGACATCACTCGTCAACCTGACTGCTCGCTGATATAAAAAATGACAAGTCCTGGCTTAATCTTTCTGATAACTGTGTTCTGCATGGCCCATCCATCTCCATGGAGGAGTTTTGGTGAAGCCGGAAGACAAGAACATCACAGCATTTAAGAATGAAAAATTAAGTGCCCTTTTTGAGCACAGCATGGAGCTTATTACCGCAGAAGTGTTCGCCTGCTACTCCTCAGGTTGTGTGCATGTGCCTGCGCTTGTCTGGAGCAAAGCCCCTGCTTCCAGCCTTTAATAATTTGGCTGCAAACAGGAAAATGGAAAAAAAAAAAAAAGAGACAGACTGACCGATAGGTTCAAGAGGCTTACAAATTCATAGACCTCTGACTTCAAAGCAGTCAAACCCAGGGATGCAGGGACACAACAAGCCTGCCTACAGAATTTCAAACCACAGCTGGGGCTCCGTGTCCCCTTGCGGCAGCAGAGCCACGTGGAGAGCTCGTGAGAGCCTCCCAACAGGTTTCCTAAAGCTCCAGCTCCTGGATGCAGGGAAAAATAAGAAAGTTTGATACGTGTGTAAAATCAGTGGTCACAGAGGTAAGTTTTATAATCTGAGCCTCAATAGCTTGAAGCAAATGCAGAAAGCCCCTAAAATTATAATTTTTCTAGTGCCTTTTTTTAATTTTTCCATTCTGCAAGTTGGCATTGCTGAGATTTACCCTGATGTTAGTCCCTGAGACCTGAGGCAAATAGCTGCACCCCACTCAGATCCCATTCACCTGAAGATTTTAAAAAACACAGGCACTAGCCACAGATATTATTGTGTCATGAAACTCATGCCTTCTCTATTTGGCTGTAGTTAGCACTGCCAAAGAGCAGGTGGAGATCTGCAGCCCCAGAGGCAGGACAGCATCTCTCTGCCCAGCTCCCTCCCATCCCTCCGTCCATCCACAGATGTTGCAGCTTCATGTGAACTGGCAGCATAGCAAATTGTAATTTAATTAACTCTTAAGCATTCCTGTAATCCAGGCTGACAGGACTCCCCCAGCCCTTTGGTTTGAGAGTTCTGTCTGCATTGTCTCTTTTGGCAGGCCAGGGGTGTTGTCTGAGGACCAAAGTTGATTGAGTCGTCTTGGAAGGACCTGAAGCTCCTACACTGGAGCACAGGCTCCCATCACCCTCCAGCTACGCCTGGATGTCAGCACATCCTGGCTTATAAAGGCCCAGAGTGGCTTGTTTTAAACTCTTATTGTTCATTTTAAACACTCAATTGAAAATTACTTTAGCAATGGGAAAGGAGCCAGATGGATGGTCCCAGAGAAGGTCCCTGACCTGGCACAGGCAGACACCAAACTGCAGGAACAACCTCTAGGGAGAGGGAAAAGGGGTTTCAAAAAACAGTAGCTAAATCCACGGCTTCTCTGCGCAGGTGACCAGAACAAGAGCAGGTCAGCCCTGGCAGGGAGATGGTTGCCCCGACCCCCTTAGAGCCACCCTGAGCCCTTCCCCACATGTTTCACCCATGGTGATGATGGTGGCTGGAGGAAGAAGGGCTTGGATGCTACTCCACAAGGCAGAGCTGGACTGATGCCGAGTGAGACCCTAATTTCCCCAAGCCTCAGCTCTCCAGACGTGGCCCTCAGCACAGGGCTTTGCAGGGTGACCACACCATCAAGGAGCTGCTCCCACCTCAGCTCAGACACCACAGGGAAACCAAGAAAAGCTCTTGGCCTTGCTGGCATGTAGGCTAGTGTGCCAGAAACCAAAGCTTCCACAGTCCATTTCAGGCACCTCATCATGATTTGTCCTCCTGGGTCATTTGAAATGGTTCTTTGCTTCCTCCTCCAGCTCTGAGGTGTCCCTTCGAGCAAGACATCTCCCAGGGGCTTTAACAGGGAGGAGGCAGCCAGCATTGAAACAATACACAAAGGAGAGGTGGAAATTTTCCAATGAAACCTACTTTTTGTGGAAAATTGGGTTTCCAAAAAAATGAAAGCAAGTGCTGCTTCTTCTGCTGCTGTTTTGATTTTTCATTAGAAAATTAAAGAACATTGTCACAGTTTCTTTCCCAATTTTTTCCTTTTCAGCTTCTTTTGGCCAAAGGGTATAAAAGATATTTTGGGTCCCTCCCACAGCTTCTCAGGTTTCATATTTTCAGCTTCCTGATGCAAACCTGGGATTCTGTGCAGGGAATTCAAACAACAACCAATCCCCCTGAGCTCTCCTGGGCTCCCCACTCCTCTCGTCCAGGGCATCAACACGTTGCACTATTCACCCATGTGGAGCCTGAGCAGCTACGTCCTTTTCTGAGGGGTTTAGGTGGATTTCAGGTTTCCCGAGTCTCCCAGTCCTTCCACTGAAGCTATTAGCACAATACATGTCCTGGACATTATCTCTGTTTCCTCCCCTGCTGTACCTTATCGTGTGAATAGGACCCCCGTGGCACCCCTTGCCCGGCACAAAGAACTGGGCTGCTATCACAGTGCCACCATAAATAACAGCAGAGTGTCTGGCACACACGGCCCCCATGGAAAAGCAGTTTTGTTCTTTCCTCCACGGAAGGCAAAACACAATTCCTGCTACCCCAGCACCCCAGCAGCAGCCGTGGCCTCAGCAGAAAGGGGCTCAGACACAGGGCATGATGCTGCTACCAGCATTCCTCTGCAGCAGCTTGGATGGGGTCGATCTGCCAACCCTCATCAACACTGGACTTGATAATTGTACACCCCTTTTCTGAGTGCTTTAAGCATCATCAATGAGAATCGCTAAATAAATTCTGCCAATTAAAACACCCGCTTCCCTCCGTTCTACCTGTCATTAAAGAAAGTTTCATTTATGAAATGCATTAATCACTGGATCTCCAAAGCCCCATAAACCTGTGAACCTGTGAATCCTGCCTGCTGTATAATCTTCTAATCTCCTCCTCCTTAATCTGCTCACTATGGAAACCCCTGTCATTAGGAAACAAATGGCTTTGTGGGCTGCCTTATTATTTGCCAGGCAAGATGTAAAAGAGGGCGAAGCTGATCTGGGAGGACAGTATAAATTACTGTGCTGTTTACTTCGCTCATGTAAAAAAGCTAAACAGTGACTGGTAATAAAACAGCAACCCCCTTATCAGAGAAAAGTTTTAAAAGCAGATTAAGGGGGATGCTGTTTGTGCGTTATCGTGCCTGCCCTCTTCCTGCCAGGCTGTTTATCAGGTAGGTGACTTCAGGCTGAGATGTGTGTGTTCATTTATTATCAATTCCCGAGTTGTTTAGTGAGAGGTGAAGCCACAGGCTAACAAAATTGAGCCATGCAGCCTGTCTGCTTGCTGCTGGGACAGCACTGGGAGCACAGAGCAAGAGCTGTGGGCACCGGGCACCCCTGCACAGTCATCCTGCTGGGGTGCCAGGCAGCCCCAGCACCCCAGAGAAGGTGATGCATCCCGCTTCCCATCACCCACCCCGAATTACTGGTGATGGCTGCATCTGAACTGGGAGCCAACAGCACCAGAGCTTGCACACAACCTTTACTCCATTACTTCTTTCGTTACCTGCCCTCTGTGCCCAGTGCATGACACAATTGTCCCTGCCCCAATAGCAGCTATTACTACTTGCATTTTGGTAGCTGTCCACAGGCCCTCACTTTTTCCCGTCCGAGTGATAAGATTTTCTTAATCAAAAGGTGTAGGAGCAGGAAGGGAGAAGGTCTGTTGTGTTTGGAGGCGGGGAACGCTGGTCCCAGCAGTCTATCCTGGAGCAGCACAGCTCCCAGCACAGCCCCAGCTCTGCCAGCACACTGCCTGGCAGTTGGTGTTTTACCCACAAACTGCATCCTGGGGCAGTTCCCTGGGAATTGCATCCTCTCAGCCCCTGTGCCGCTGGCATGCACCCCACATCTTCCTCCCCAACTCCCCTTTGTGAGCTATCCTTGCCTCATCTCCTTAGCATGACCTGGGACCAGCCCCACGCTCCGTGTAGCACAATGCTGGGGGACATTTTCATGCTCTTCTACACCATGGAGTGATACACACTGGGCACTGTCGTGGCTCAGACCCAGCTCATACCAACAACAGTCACAGAAGTGGTGACAACAGCAGATCAAACCCAAAAATACACCCACCGAGTAAGTATCTGATTTTTTTTTTTTTAATTTGGAGGACGCACCAAGTCTGAACGATGAAAGGTTGAAGTCTTTTTATGAAATCAAGGAAGCACACAGGATGCAGGGGTGGACAAACCCTGGTGAGGGAGCAGGCTCTGGGTGTGAGGCAGCCGGGCACTGCGGAGCAGGGAATTGCTGAACAGCTGCTTTCTCCAGAGCCATTACCAGCACTGACCTTCGGCTCAGCCAGCGTGGCATCCACCGCTGCTGAAACCTCATCCATCAGTGACCCCGAAGAGGAGGAGACACGGGCAATAGGAAGCCAGGGGAAAAAGCAACGTGAAATAAGAAGAGAATTAGAAAAGCAGGGACCCCAATTCTAAATGTGCTGACGGTGCTGTGCTGTAATTAATAAGCACCAAATCTAACGGGGATTCGTATAGTGCGGGGAAGAGCACCTCATTAATCAAAGCCCAAGGTGTCAAGATGCCAAACAGGAGGAGGATGCCAGACACAGGCAGGGAGTGGAATGGTCCTCAGGAGCAAGAGCTGCAGCTTCAGCATGGCCTCCGGGTCCAGCAGGTACAAAACAAAATTAAAAACCCTAAAATATGACCCACCAACCAAAAACCATAAGCAGGTTAAAGCATAAAGTTTTTGAGGATTCTAGCAAGTCTAGTTTTTGAGGATGCCTGGAAGAGACGGGGACAACACAAGTGCTGTGCCAAATGGGATCTCGTGTCTAAAACTGTTACCAGAAAACTCTGACAATCAGAAGCCCATCATCCACCCCAGAAAATGCCAAATTCCAGAGCCTGCAGGTATCAACTCAACAACATAGAGTCATGGTCCAGCCTCAAGCAATGCTGTGCATGGGGGACCTGCTAGAGATCAGTGAACACATCTGCTGTAGAGTGGCTAGTGAATGAAGCTGACCAGTACACCCAACTGAGAGCAAAGCAAACCTTGTAGGAAGGGTTAACCATCACCCAAATCCCCCTGTGCTTCCTCATTTCAGTGCAGCCACCCTCCTCTTTCCTCTCTTCTGGCAGCCCTGTCCTGCTCCTTCTGATATTTCCATTCCCCATTCCTCTGTGAACCTTTTGCTCAGGTACCCACCTGGATCTCTTGGACTACTTTGATTTTTTGCCTTGTTTATCAGCTAACATAGTATAATTTAAAAGAACAAAAAAAGGACTATTCATTTTTTGAGAGAAGAGAAGAAAAGATGTTTGCCAGGTATTTAGCTAAGCCTCTTTTGATAGAAAACTTTAGCAGGCAATCAGCAGTAAACCCAGTATTTGCAAAATGGAAATAAATAAGAATCGTGTCTGGAAGCCCAACGCACCCATCTCTGTGTGCTTTGTGTTGCTCCAAATCTGAGAGCACTGGACATGGCCTCTAGTCCCACTCATCACCACTGGCTTACTGGAAAGCTCCGAGAAGGGCGTTGATCTCTCCTGAGAAGTAGGAGGAGAGAAAAAGTGGTGATTTCTGCTTGAGATCCAGGCAAGCACCGTGCCAGGGAAAAGCTGGCAGTGGCTGTGGCCACTAACAGGTCACTGCATCCCAGGTTTAATAAGAGCCAGGGAATGCCAAGGTTTGGGAATGCCGGAGCCAACCCCTTCTCCCAGCAACCCCAGCAGTGACACCCACATCCCAAGGGATGAAGGAACCACCTGATGCAAAGTGAGCCTCATGCTTTTCAGCCCAAGGTTTCCACCCCTCCCCAGCTATTCCCAGCAGCACTATATAAACTTTTCCCTATAAACATAGATTCATAAAACCAAGAACAACAACATATTAATGCCTCTAGTTGCTTATTCACAGTCAACGGTTATGTTTTCCTTCCAGCAAGCCATTAAACTTTTTAGCTCCTGGTTAGACACTAATTTTCCTTTCCAAAGAAGCAGTGTGTTAGGAATTATGTTAATGAAGTATAAATCAAATCCATGCTTAAGTCAGAAGGCTGATGCCATCTCAATGTCTCCTATGTATCAACAGCAATACAATTTCATAGGTGTAATCCATCAGCAGCCAATCTGGTCAGCTACTTCATTAAAGATAGATAATTAATGTCCAGTAATAATCTGCTGCCTCAATTGTGTTGTTCTTGAGAAAAAAAAAAAAAAAAGAGAAAACCCACATTTTTAGGCAGTCTTAAACGGTGTATTTTGAAGGAGGGAATTGTTGAACACTAATTTGCTATCAATCAGGAGTGCAGTTAGAGTTATTCATCTCTTTACCTGGTCACGCTGAAAAGCTTGAAAGGGAAGAGCAAACAGCAATAGGAGGCTGCTGGGAATGGAGAGCTGTCGATAACTGCCTCGGAAAATGAGGAATTCCCAGGATAGCAGTGACACTACTTAGATATGAATGGTGCTTCCAACGTAAAATATGGAGATAACCAAGCAACAAATAGGTCATTTCTTGTAGCACTTCACCAGCAGAGAGTATTTGTGTAGCACGAACACCATCTGTTTGCTGTAACCTCGGCGATTTGGGGTATTTATTGGTACTTGTTATTGTCCCAGGACCTCTCTGGAGAGGCTGGTTTGATCTGAAGTGCTTCCTCACTTGGTGTGTGTGAGATATGAGTGAGCTGGTTATCAGTGGGGATGGGGCATCGATCAACTGGATGGCGATGTTTTGGCCCAGGAAAGAGAACAGAAAAGGGAAAGAGAGAAAAGGAAATGAAGAAAAGAAAGTAAAAAAAGAAATTCTATCTCCTATTAGAGCTCTCCATCATCCAAAAAATCTAAGATACAAAAGGTGCCTTGGCTATACCACACTGATAGATATCACCCCATCTATAACTGCGCCAGGCCTCCTGCCAAGGAGCGTGTTGGCATGTTCAGACCTGAGAAATCCCAGGGAACGCCAGCAAAGGGACGCTGGGGATGGACTTGTCTGACTTTGCAACCCCCATTTGCAGGGAAAAAAAACAATCCCAAGTTCTCCCTTAAAAGCAATAATAACAAAAGGAAAAAAAATACGTAAAAGAGACAAAACATGCTTAAAAGCAGAAGTGCATGGGAATAAAAGGACAAGATAGGCTCAGGGTAAATGGGCAAGGATGACTTCTTGAAGAATTACACTTGTAATTAAGCAGAAGGGGAGAGGGGAGGCACTGGGATAAGTTTTGTTATCAAAGCTCCTGCATGTCCCGCTGCTTTGGGAAGCCATCCTTCCCTCCCGCCTCCTCCTCGTTATTATTATTTGCACCCGGTGCTCCGCACAGCCCCTCATAACTCACCGTGCTTGTGATAAAGCAGAGCAGTTGTTTTTGGAGACAGGCACTTTGGTATTGTGCAGCCCCAGAGGCCACGCCGCCGCGCGCTCTCGCCACCGTTCGCTACTTAACGTGCCAATTTCTTCTTCCCCTTCCTCGAGTGTGCCTGAAGGAAATTTATTGCAGCCAGCGACTGCTATGGGCAAATACTAATAAAATGCTGTTTTGCTGCAATTTGTTTAATTGGCCACAGAAGAGAAGCCTTGCATGTTAGATCCAGCTTCTGACACCTCCTGCCCAGTCCACAGATGTTCTCACCATGAAGTGCTCGCATCTCCGTGTTTATGGTAGGGAGAAAACAAACCCCTACTATTAAATCTTTACTATTGCTGCAGATCTGATTTGATTTAACATGCATATTTACTGTGGCGGGCCGCTGGCAACCTCCCTGATTTATTCAGTAACTACTTAACATACATCCTCCTCTCCTCACCACCTTCCAGACCCCAATCCTAGTCCCACAACAGACCCAATGGACACGCATCATCTGCTGGGCAGCAAAGGGGGAGGCAGAGACATAGCCCTGAAACACTGACAACCCCCCGAGCCAAACACATTCAGGCAATAAAGTTTCTGTCCTTTGCTTACCAATACAATGGGACTCTAAGAAGATGGGCTTCATGCTAAAGATATTATTCTTCATGGTAAATACAGATTTTATGACATCAGCTCAAAGATGAGGGTCAGGATTAGGGCTCTGTTGTGCTGCTGGCTGCACAGATAGAGAGGAGGGTACTGGAGGGTTTATCATCTCTGGCATCAATGAGAATAACAAAAGCAGGACATGAACCTGGCCTTGCATTCCTAGAGACATGAGCTGGAGTGCAGGGTCTGAGCTTTGCCCCAACTCCCTGCCTGCTCTGGGTACAAGTCATTCGCAATCTCTACGCCGTGGTTTCCAGGATTGTGCTTATCACAGAGGTCAGAGGGAGCCTGATCTGTGTTTACATAGGACTTCGGGATCCCTGGGTGGAAGTGATGATCAATGCATTTTGGTAGTATTTTATTGCTGAAGAGAAAAGCACTCCTCCAAAAATTAATTCTTAGATTTCTGTTGAGATTGTATTTGCGAATCTCTGCCAGGGATGGGAGTAATTTAGGTGCCAAAAGAGGTCAGTTGGTTATTTCATATCAGTATTTAGAAATCACAGTACATCTCTTCAGATGTGGGGTGGAATGATATGGTTCCTGTTTCACCACAGCTTTGCATGGCAGGAAGAGACTTGAAGCAAAAAAGGGAGCTGCTCTGCCATCCACAACCTTTGCATGCTCATATGGTTTGTGTTAAGAGAAGGAACTTTACTATTTAGGAGATTTTTGATGCTGTAAACCCTCCCTTTTCCCCACATTTTTTATAGACAGGAACCGATCCCATCTCCAGCACCAGCCGAGCATGTACAGATGGATCATTTTGGGAATCTTGGAGAGATTGGTCCATGCAAGAAGACAGAGCTTGCTTTGAGCAGTGCCAGCAGCACTGAGCTCCTTGGGGACACAGCCAGGCTGGCATGGGGCTGCTCATGGCCTGGAGGGATCATGGGGCTGGGAGTCCATGGTCCTGCTGCTGTATGGGCTGATGGTTAAACACCCCACACTGCTGCCATCTCCCCTTGCTACGGAAATATTTCAAAGGCCTGGCTGAATTCCTCCAAAAAAAAGCTTCTAGTTTAAAAAGTGGGGCAGAAAACATCACAGAAAGAAACTTTCAGAAATTTCCTGACTCCAACGAGGCCAGAAGTACTGGGACAGCAGGTTTTACTCATGCTGCTCCCGACTCCAGCACTGTCATCTGCCAGTCTCACCCTGTCTCCCTCAGGTAGCTCTGAAAATGGGTTGAACGCACTTCTCAGGCCCGAAGCAATATTTCACAGCTCTTATTCCAATCTCTGGAGCTCACTCAATTTATACATATTGTGTCTTGCTCTTCTCTGCACTGCTTGTAGGAACCCCAGAGCTGTTATTCACTCCAAGGAATTAATAATACTCAGCAGTGGAGTAGATTAAATTATTTTGCTTTATTCTATGCAAATAGAGGCTGCTGGAAAGGTGGGGATGGGGCAGTGCAAGGGACGCTGCCCGTGTTGGGAGACTGATGCCTGGGGAGCAGCCAGGTAGGAGGGATTCCTTCCTGGGGAGCTGGGATGGGAGCCTGCTTCTTGCAAACCATCGTTTCTTGGCACCTGTGTCCTAGGGCAGAGCTCCAGCAGAACTTGAGGCTGGGCATGGTGCCATTGTGACAGACGGCCCCAAGAGCAAGAGCCCAGAGCTGCAGCACTGCCTGTAGGCACCAACTTTGCAGGGCTTAGAAGACAATTTCCAGCCGTGGACTCCCAACCACAACCCCATCAGGAGGCGTGAGCAGAGCCAGGGCTGCACTGACAATGATGGCGAACAGAATTCCATGCGTCTCCAAGGAGAAGAACCCATCCATATGACTGAGCATGGGGTTCTGCTTGCTCCAGCTGGGGTGAGGAGGGGAACTGGCACCCTGCAGACCCTGAAGTCTTCTCTGCTAACTTTTCCAGTTGCACCAGCAAAGCCAAACCACAGCCTCTTCCTAGGTTGGACTAGATGGTCCCTTCCAACCTCTGCCATTCTGTGATGTCTGACCCAGATCAAACAGCAGCAGCTTTCCGTCTCACTGCAAACTGCTGCATGTGTCCCTGACCCTGCTGTGAGGCTGGAAGGACTCAGATGCTGCTGTGGACCCAAGCCAGGGGCGAGGGGGGATCCCGAGCCCCAAGCCAGGCTCAGATGGGTGCCGTAGGAAATGGCCCTTGTGTTCTTTAACAGCGCACGTAATATCCTTTCCAAAGGTTTACTGAGGTTACTCGCGTATTAAGTTAAGCTAACCAATTTACAATGCAAATGTTACATAGATTACAAAGGGTAAATGAGTTGTATGTTGAAGGAGATAGGCTTTACCCAGACAAAAGTGGAACAGACCTGTGGCAAACTGCAATTAATGACCCGAACACATCTTCCAGAATGAAAAATTCATCGAGTCCTCTAAGGATATATAGCCCAAGCAGAAGAAATTATTCACCACCTTCTACATATCCAAAGTGTCACCAAGCCTATTTATCTGGCAAATAAAGTACTTCCCTTCAGCCTTAATATTCCTGCTACCGTATGGTCCAGAAGTTCTGAGATTTTACAAAGAAAGTGCAATTCTAGGGAAACTGAGAGCTGGTTAGTTGTTGGGAGGAGGAAGATCATGGTAAAATCAGGACTCCCCTCTGCAGTCAAAACAGGGGACAGGGGGTAACAGCAGCTGGTTTCCAGCATTGGCTTTGCTGGAGACTCTCCCGGCAAGGAAAAACCCCAAATCATTTTATGCCAGCACCTCCTGCCCCAGTAAAAAAGGAGAAGATCCTGTCTGTTGTAAAATCAAAGTGAATAAAAGCAATAGGTCTCTTTCAGACACATCAGGATGGATCTCCAAAATTTGAGACACCGACACATGTTGATCACTGGACAAAATCCGAACTGTGACATTGAGGAGGCAATTCATAGTCTGACCACGTGCAAAGGGGAGATAAAACCTAACTGTCCCATTGGAGGTGGCACTGTTTGTTTCATTAATGCATGTAAAGCACTTTTGTGGTCCCCAGGTGGGTTGGGAAGTGTTGTTATAAAAGTGGGACTAAATCTGAGATATTCTTCCCCTTGCCTGTAATGGGAATGAACAGAGCAACTGCTAAGCAGACCCTCTATGGTTCAAGTGATCCAGTATTTCTTTATGTTTTACTATCCCATCACTTGTGAATAAACAAAAGGGAAGCCAACCATGGATGCCACAATCCATTTTAAAGAAAAAAGTTTGATTTTGCCATAAACAACAATAGTAAATGTTTGCTCTGGATAGGCATGAGCTGGGGGAGCTCTCAGAGAAGTGGGGCAGAGGCTGCCACAGGCTGCAGCCCCACAGTCCCTGGGGCTCACACCCACCACTGGACAGGTTCCTGTCCTAATTTTCCTATTTCTATGTCCTGTAACCCCAATCAGACCAGGACCCCCCCGCTCAACAGCAAAGCTCTTCCTAGTGACCAAGCCCCAGCGCTGGCTCTGCAGAGATGCCAGCAGCCATTTGCAGGATCCTGCCACCTCCTTTAAGCCCAGCCTTGCACCAGGAGTTAAGCTGGTGCTATCTGTGTGGTTTACCTGGTGGAGGCAAAGCATGTTCTAATTTATGAACACGGTCTCACAAGGCTGGCATCCAAATACTCTAAGGGAGAGGGAATTAGGGGAATTAAGGTGGGAGGGTCTGGAAGCAGGATGCTGCCAAATCACTTCAGCTGCTGCACCCCCCTCCAGTAAATCAGGGTAAAACCACCTGGGGAGCATTGCTGGGGACCAGCACCCCTCCAGCCCCAGCTCGCAGCCAGCTCCAGCGAGCGCTGCCCTTCTGCTACTGTTTGCTGAACAAAACCAATCCTGTAACTCAGAGCTAACCGGTTAAGCAGCACTCATCATGCCTAATTTACAAAAGAAGGGGCATATTTCAAAATATTTATTCTGCCTTTCCCAGTTGGATTGGCATAAGCATGTGGAAATCTTCGAGGAATCAAACAACTGTTAATCACCTCAAGCTATTCCAGGCTGAGTTTGCTATGTAAGCTGCCGCCCTCTGTTTACACATAAGAAGCAATGACTCAAAGAACCCTATAGAGACTATTTTTTTTCCCTCCTTTTTAACGATAAGGTCTGGCCAAACAGCTTAAAGGGCCCAGCTATTTAGTATTGGAGCTGCACCTTCTTGCCTCCCTCTCCCCCCTGTAATATCTGCATTTGTATTCAGCTGGCGAGCGCTGGTGGGATGGGAAGGGGGAGGGAGAGAATGTGGGTTTCACAGCATCGTGCTGCTGGCCCACGGATGCTCCCGACAGTATCTGGTGAACAAGGGCAGAGCTGGGTGTTGCCAGTGGACTGAGGAGCACCCCGGTCGCTCCATGGAGCTGTGTGGGGTTAACAAATCCCAAACCCACAGCAAAATTTCCCTCTAAAAGTCACCAGAAGCGGAATTTCAAGACCCAGCTGCTGCTGAAGGTGGGGGTCAAGAGCAGAAGCAGCATCTCAGCTGTACAGTTTGGACCCTTTCTTGTTTTCTGGGATGCTGCCACCCTTAGCCTTGGCATCCCTCGACCTCTGCCAGGCAGGTACCCAGTGCTGACCCCAAACCCTTTATCTCCATGCCCGAAGATGAGCCTTTCCCCAGCTAACACCAGTCCCCTGCACAGCCTGTGCACGACAAACCCGGCATCAGCCACGTTCAGCTCTTTTTCAATTAAACCAGGTTCCAGCCTGTTCAAAAGCAAAGCAAACCCACCAGTGCCCCACTCTCCTTCCCTTTCATCGGGCTGCCAGCGAGCTGCTGCTGTGAGCATGCGCCGGGCTCTCCTTCTCACCATGGCACTGGTGCTGAATGCTGATGAGAAATTCTTGGTCCAACCCCAGGCACTCATTTTCAAGTAATTAACTTGGCACCACCACAGCACACAGCAGATCCGACTTTCCTGACCAGGAGATAACTGAATTAAAAGGCCAGGTGTGGGATTATTTATGGCCAAACTCGCTTCATCCCCACTCCCAGTTTTAAGTCAGCAATGATAATTTTAACCAGACTCTCCGTCTTCCAGCCCAGCCTGGAGGCTGATGAGGTTCTTTGTTGGGGAGCACAGCCCATGGGCAGCCATGGTGGGAAGCAGTGCTGGGGAGCTGGAGGAGCCCCCAGGCACTGCCCTGAGGGTGTCTCATGCACAAGGTGTCCCCTCTCCCCACTGCCAGAGTAGTTTGAGGGACAGCTGAGGGGTGTTTACCCTTCCTACTGCACTGGTGACATCACACCTATTATCAATATATCTGATTCTTGAATCTGTGTGGAAGGAATGAAATCCCTGCCTCTCTCCAAAGTTGCTGGCAGCTCAGCTGCAGTCAGAGCTCCTGTTTGCTGCCCCAAATCCTCTCCCACTACTGTTCCCCTTCCTCCTACCAAATAAACCCTCACCTGAAGCTGCAGAGAGCTGTGACATGGGAAAGGGAGATGGTGTGGGGGGAAGGAAGATGGTGTGGTGGGGAAAGCCATGGGATGGAGAGCCAGGACTTCCCACCTGCTGAGCACTGCCAGTGAGAGCAGCCGGCTGCTCCCTCCATGCCACCATGCAAAGGCTGCTGCCCTACTACTGCCCCTTGGGTGATGCTGGCAAAGTATTCCCAGTTGCAAACCCCAGAGTTTTCTATAGAAACACCCAAGCCCAAGCAAATGGAACAAAACCAAGTGATAGACATGGGTCTCCCACCCATGAACCCACCACTGGCCCCACGTCCCCAGCACCAGCACCACTCCCAATGATGCTCCACTAGTAATTCCTGAGAAACACAACTCAAGGTTATACTTTATACTAACACAGGACTTCCCACACCAGACCTGCAGCTCTCAATGCAGATACACCTCTGCAGGCCTGCCAGGACTAACAATAGCAAAGGCAAAACAATTCCCCAAGGTCAGCAGCAGTGGAAAGACCCTGAAGTCTTCCTTTGCTCAGCCACTGGCGCTTCCCTCCTTGCAAAGGGAGAGTGGAGCTCAGGGTGTGCTGCTTTAGGGCTGAAGTGGGGAAACCTGGTCCCCAAAGGAGCGCATGCTTGACTGTGCCAGTGTCCAAGCAGACCCCATGGCCTCACCAGCCCATGACAAGCAGGGCTGCAGAGGGGAGGGAGCCATCTCTGCACACAGCGGGGAGGAGAGGAGAGGAGAGCAGCGGCCCATGAGGCTCGGGGAGGAAGGCTGCGGAGCGGTGACATATGAGGATAATGAGTGTTGACATATGAAGATACAGCCAAACTGAAAGCTACATCCTATTTAGCTTTTAATTTGGATGCTCATAGAGTGGATTCTGAAGCCCAGTTTCATCACTGCTCTTAAAATGGATCTGACTTACAGGAAACAACCTGATGGGAAACTGCATTACTTATAAACTTGACTTGAATATCACCGACTGCTTCCCTGGATACCCACCCTGAGAAATCCCACAGCACATCTGGGCAGGGAAAGGATCCCAGCCCAGGAAACCCACTTTATCCACGGGAACCCCACGGATCTGGCCCCAACTCTGTGGCTAAGACAAGCAGCAGGGATGATGTGCTTGTCTTAGTTGTGTAGGTTGGGGCCAGACACAGAAAACAGAGTAGCAACCCTGCTGAACCTGCCAGAGTCCAGCCCAGCATCCCTGCAAGAGACACCTGGACTGGAGCTGGCATGGAAACCTCAGCTGTGATCACGCCTTCCCTCCCTCACACACTTCCCCTGGGTTAGCACTGATTTGGGAACTTTCTGAGCACCCCTTGGAGTGAAGATGTCAGGGGGTAGTTGCCATCCCTGCCTCCCACAGGGACAACCTGGGCAGGAGATTCCTTGGTGTCCACCACTCTCCTTGGGTCCATGTCCAGCCATGCCACACGGCATCTCCCCTCCCAACCTGCTCCTTGAGCCTCCCCCCAGGTTTTCCTCTTCCACTTTGCTCCCGGCCAATCTTCCCACTGCTGAATGTAACTGGGGAAGGGCAGCTAAAGGTTCACTACCTGTGGCTCCTGCTAATCGCATCCTAGATTCCTCCCTGGCAGAAACATCAACCAGAATAAAATAGTAACAATGACAACGATCACACGTTAGGATTTTCATCCCTGCTTTTGCTTTCTTCTTTTTAAAAGCCATTCCTGACTCGCAGCGCGGAAGAGGCCCCTGTGATCCCCGGGTAATGGCCTGCCCTCTATGCAGAGTGGAATAGAGTTAGAATGAACGCTCCAGAAACCCTGACAGCCCGTTTAACAAGGTGTCTAACATCCCATTTCCTCTGCACTTCCTCTCTCCTTAATCCTTTTATGCGAAACTCACTCAGGAGTAAGCACGTGTGAAATTGAGGACTCTCTAATACACATTGCACGACAGAGGCTCACTGAAATGGAGTGTCTCAGCCTTGTTCCGTCAAACAGTGCCAAGAGGAAGCCGACGTTAATCAAAGAGTCTTTTCCATGTGTCCAGGGCCTTGTGCACCCGCAGAGCAAATAAACAGCTTTCTGCTGCCACTGCTCTCCCAACACTTTCATCTTCTTAATGCCCCGGATTCAACAGGGCAGTTCAGAGACACGGGAAGGGTGGCAATGGAGAGGAGCAAAGGGCACGGTGCACCCAGCTCCTCGACAGCTCCCGCTCTGGGTGGGGGTGCAGATGCAGTTGATGGGTTTTTATATTGCAAACAACATCTATCAACAGTACGAAGCAGCTCCAGAGCCCTGGAGCTTCCAGCCAGTACAGCCACCAGGTCCCCACAACTCCGGGAGGTGACAGAATCACAGAATGTCAGGGATTGGAAGGGACCTCGAAAGATCATCTAGTCCAATCCCCCTGCTGGAGCAGGATCCCCTAGATCAAGTCACATAGGAACATGTCCAGGCGGGCTTTAAATGTCTGCAGAGAAGAAGACTCCACAACCTCCCTGGACAGCCTGTTCCAGTGTCTGTCACCCTCACCATGAAGAAATTTCTTGTATTTATGTCCTCAGAGCACCACTGAGCAGCAGACTGGTTTGGAGGCAGCAACAAAGCATGTGGCTTTGAAGGGTAAAATAGAGGATTAGATTGAGCTTGGAGCAGCTCAGGTTTCCCAAAAGTTGGACTGAACTTGCTTCAAGGATTATCCCCATGTTTCCTATGACTTCTGAGTTTCAGCAGCCCTGTTGCAAGGTTTGCTGATGGCGCTGGAAAGACCTCGTCAATCCTGCGCAACCCGCAGTCACCAACAAAAGTTCATCATGACGTTAGGATTTCTCACAAAACAGCCCAGAGAGATACAAAAAGTCACACAGAGAGGCCAAGCTCCTTGCAAGGGCTCTGCACATTGCAAGACAGCTCAACACAGAGGACTCACAGAATCATTTCTGCTGGTTTCAGAGCTTTGAGATGTCAAAAAATATATTCATTGCTATATATTCATTATAATAGGCCCCATTCAACAGTGGAAAAATGCTTACAAGTTTACTTAGTGACTTGGATTTTTCAGCAGGAGCCTTTTTTTTTTTCTAGAGTAGGACAAACAAACACCAGAAAGGAAACAGAACACTCTCCTGATAAATTCCCAGGGAATACTTCTACTAGTTTTGTGTATTTTTTAATCATGAGCCACGTCCACCTAACATTTGAGCAGTTTACTATTTAACGCTGGGCACAGCTTATAGCAGGGGGATAAAATGCTGCAATTGCAGGCAGACAGACTTGATCCAATAGGTCTATTATCTCCCCCCGTTACTATGATCCTGTCCTAATTAGGATCTCACACAGACCAGATACACCAGAAGTCAATGACAACTTCATTTATCCAAGGGCTTCGGTCTAGGAAAGCTGTCTGGTGTTTTTAAGTCACCATCAAGTAGGTATTGATTTGGTGAAGTCAGGAAATGATACTTCATTTGTGTGCTTTAGCCTGGAATTTGGGGTGCAGGTTGTTGTTCAACGGACGGCCCCAGGGCACGAGGGCTGAGCTGGGTCTGCAGGGCGAGCAGTTAAAACACCCAGTTTCCCTCTTACTCTGCCAGACAGACTTCCTGAAGGTTAAAATTCATGGTAAATCAACAAACATTTGGATCAATAAGGGATGCAGGGGAGTGATTTGCATCCATGCTCTCCAACCTCTGCTGGAAGAGGAGCCTGGAAAGCACACGAGGTGCAATATTGGGGCTGTATGGAAAGACAGAGAATCCCTCTAATTGCACGGTGGAAGGCAGATTACAGACCTGGAGATGATGAGCAGTGCTAAACCCGGTGCCTAAAAATAAATAAACACACAATATAAACCCTCAAGTGAATGAGATTTCTGTATTATCATCACACCGTGTAAATGATAGCGTCCCTCCGGATTAGCCCATGGAGAGCGGGCTGGGCCTTGGAAAGATAAGGCATTTTTAATCTGCACACATAATCAGCTGAAGGGAAAATATAAAATGCTAATAACAAATTGGAATTCAATCTAAAAAGGATGCTACAAACACCAGAACCATCTTCCCCTTCTTGCCTTTGGAAAAAAAATAAAAGAGCAAGTCAGCCCCTACTCCCACCAGCAACCTACCGGCTCTTTCTTCCCCTTATTTCTCTCACTAAAATGCTTCATTACAACACTTTAGGGGGTGAAATCTTCCCATAACCAGCTTGGCCCCCATCTTCTCCTGCCCCATACATCCAACTTGATGTTTTAAATGGATCAGTTTACTGGTGACTAACTATCGAGTGGCTCTCCCCATCCCTTGCTAGGTGCAACACTATAAAAGGTAAGTGGTACAATACATCATCTTAAAAGGTGGCTTATCTGGAGAGGAGGTGGAGGAAATATTGTGCGAGGGACTGTCTGCATCCGAGGTGCAATTGGATTCCATTTTTCCTTTTGAAATAGGGAACAGCAAGTACGTTCCTAATGCCTGAAAAATCACGTCCAAGCGGGAGGCAGGCAGTGATGGGAAGGCTGTGCCAGCCCAGCCCAGGGCAGTTAAGTGCACAGGCTGAATCATTCCCAATTGTCTCCATCTCCCTGGTTCAGGAAGATACCTTCACGCCACCACGTAGCCGAAGACCCCAAAGCCTCGTGGGCAGGCAGGAGCTGTCACACTTTGGCTGCGGCGTGACCCTCGCAGCGAGGCAGCAGAGCCCCGTGCCGAGGCCAGGAGAGCTCTTTTCCCTATTCAAACCAGCATAATGTAAAATGGAAAGGCAATTTTTCTTCCTAACCGCGTGGATCCCAGGGGCTGCGCCTGCATGGCTGCATTGCTGAAGCAAGTCACATCCCTGGGCAGTGCGGGATGCAGAGCTGGGGATGCTCCACACGGATCTGTGCCTGGCAGGGCCCGGGAGCTGCTCCGATTATCGGCTGTGACCTTCGGAATGAGAGGAGCGTTTCTGCACTCACCCACCAGTCCTTCCTCCTGCACAGAGTGGCGCTTTAATGCTCAAAACCACCCATTATTTAAGCCTTGTAAAACATTTCTAAGCAGAATTAAGAGAGACTGTAGATATTTTACTCAATTTCTGCCCGTTCCCTTCCACCTAAAGCAAACAAACCGGCAAGCAAATGCTCTTCTCTCAGATCCCAGCACAGCCACCATCCCAAACAGTCCCATCACTGCATCCAGGTGACCAGTGGTCCCTGACGAGCTGTGTTGCTGTTTGTCATTAGGTTCCAGAATTAACACCCTGACCTGAACGGGGTTCAAGATGCAGCTGTGATGCTTTTTTGATTTCCTTTGCTGTACCGTAATGACTGCACTGTATATTACGAATTAGCTTTTTCATGTATATCAGTAACACCCCCTCCCAGTCCAGTTTCCAGCATGCAGCTGAGGTTACTGGCAGATCAGGAAAGGCTCCTCCATAGCATTTAAGGTTCACTCTTCCATGTCCCCAGAAAGTCAAGGCTCTGTGGCAGTAAAGAAAATCCAGCATCAACGTGGAGATTTGGGGTTAAGCCACGGGCTGCTGCAAACCGTGTGAGCCCTGGTGACAGTATATTTATTTCCTCCCCACGCCTCTGCTCAGACCCTGTAAACAGGGCAGATTTCCTATTACACACACGCACTCGCGCAGCCAAATCCTGTATATTGGGCAGGAAGATTATTGAACAAAAGTAAGTGATAAAAGCACGGGCCAAAAAGATGTGTTATAGTGTTTTCCTTTGAGGCAAAGACAAAGAAGACACTTTGCTGTTTGTTGTGCCAGAGAATCATCTCTGATTGTTTGTGTCACGGTGGCAGATAAGTGCAAAGGAGATAGATGTTCTGTCTCCGAGGCACAGTTCTCATCTGTATAGTATAAATTTATGCCTGCTGGTTGCAAGCCTCATGATTCAGAGCCGGTATATGACTGTGAGCTGAGCTGAGGAAAGCCACTGCCTTTATGCCTGACGTCGACCTGCTTCATTCCTGTTGTCACTCAGCCCCTGAGCAATGTCCCCTTGTGTTAGAGTCACCCACTCCCTACACGCAGGGCTGTCCCGGGCCAGGGCTGCTCCTGCTTCAACCAACCTCATCCCACTGGGCCCTGGCAATGGCCGTGCTCCTCAGGGAGGGGCATTTTTCCTTTCCCTCTGGCAGTTTGGGATTCCTTCGTCTTCCCATTCCCCAAATCCAAAGCAGTTTCTCCACATCAACCAAGCACAAAGGCTGGAAAGGAGAAAAATGGTTCAGCAGGTGGCCAGCCCTGTGCTCTGAAAACCCATCCCCTCCTTCCCACAGCTCCTGGCCACATTTGGTTGTAGAGGAGTTATCTGCAGAACAGCAACGCCGCTTGGTTTGGATTTCAGAAGCCACGCGTAATAGCTGCCTGCTTGTGTTTTAAGTGTTCACTGGGGCACTATCAAGATAAATATATAATCAAAACAATTATATTCAAACTGAGCTGAAAGACCATCTTGGCTTTGGCATTCACTCATTCATTCAATACCCCACTAATTAAGTATTCCTTACAGCGTGCTCTGAAGGCTGCCAAAATCAGGCTTGGAGAGGTTAATGAGGCATCGGTAAGTTTTCTTACATAGCAGCACATAACTATAGCTGACACATATTAATGCTCAGACAATTAACAAGGACCAGATTTGAGCCCAGATCTCTCATCCCCTTTATCACCTCTGTCTCTGGGCTTCACTTCACGGTGCAACAGGAGCTGTACCCAGAGCTTTGTTGCTCCTCACTATCGCTCACCTTGCTCCCTCCAGAAGGGTGATGTTTCCTATTCCTTCCTTATGCTGCTCCTTTGTGATACGGATCACATCCCTCCCTCCCCCTCCCCAGCATCCTGGCCAGTCCCTCTCACTTGTAGGGCTCTGAAGAGGTACAAGACCTTTCAAACGTATTTTTACCACAAGTACTTTCTAAGAGAAGTAGAAGATTAAGACCAACAATGATTGTTTCAAGATCATTTACAAGGGGTTGGTTTTCCTTGTACTGATGTCCCCGGTGAAATTCTGGTAAGACCTGTGCACCAAGTGTGAATGTCAGCAAAGAGAAATGATCAGTTGTGATCATTGCAAGATGACAAGAGCCATATTTTGCTGTGCTTCCATCTTACCAGTGCACCAGACCCTGTCTTTGCTGGAATTTCACTCATGTCAGGGTAAGACACCAAGTTAGAGTGAAATATCTCAAATCAGACACCTACGTTTGGATCTGCTTACGTTAGGAGAGCAGGTTGGGAACCAATGTTAGGGACAAACGCCCATGAAATCTTTGTGATGACAGAGGTTACTCAAAAAGTAAAGGGTGATGGAGAGAATCCAATAAATATCCAAAGACTGTATTTTCTTAGGTACACAGAAGAATGCTCCTACCAGGTGAGCCCCATGGTCTGCAGAACCCCATAATGACCCTGGTCCTACCACAAAGCAGATGGTGTAGTGCTAAATGAGCACCAGTCACCTGCACAGTGTGTCTGGAGCTGAGACAAAGACATGCAGGGAGCACTGTCACTACACACACACACATGTGTAGGAAAAGTACCCATGGGGTAATATAAAAAAATATAAAAGCAGAAATAGTCATTAGCCCCTGCAATCAAGTGTGAGCAAAGAAAGAGGCAGAGGGAGGTGGGGAGATGGAAGGAGCCCTTTCTGACCAAGTACTGACAAAGGCTTGTTCTGAAGACAAATTCTTTCAAAGCAAGGGCATCAGCGAGACCTTCGCCCATTCTCCCCACCCAAGCAAGCCTTCTTCTCACATGGAGGTTGGTTGTGCTTTCAGGACTGAAGAACATAAAGAATCTCTGGGCTCTGCTCCTGCCTTCCCCTCCAGAGCTGAAAGTTTGTTTATTTGGGTCTGTAAACAACGCCAATTTCCCCCAGCTGCTGATTGCTTCATTTTGTGTTCCTCTGAAACAAGACTGGTATCCTAGCTCATCTCCTTGCCTCTCCTTCCTGAAGGCAATTACTCACCCATCCAGCCCCCTCCCCTGCTTCACCAGGTTGGAGTGACCAGCCAACAAGGGGATCCTGGAGGAAATGAGCTTTGCTCCTGTCACTGGACAATCTGGAAGGCTGAGGGAAATGAGGGCTAAGCCCAGAAGTTTAATTTCCCCTTGTGATGATCAAGGGACTTCAATTTCTTTTTTTTTTCTTTTGGTACCTCTGAAGTTAGAGGGAATTTAGCCAGAGCCAAAGACAAATGAGAAAGTTCACCGGAGGCTCAGGATTTCACCACAAATCATCTTCGCCAGGGAAGGTTTTATTGCAGGAGTTTCTGGGTTAATCCAACACAGGAGCAGCAGCACTACCAACCCAGAGGCACGTTTGTTTTGGGCAGAGTCAATGATTACCTGCCACCTTGCATTTCTGAAATCGGACCCAAACTCACTCAGCATTCCCTAGGTGCCCATTCCCCCAGGGGTTTTACAAGCAGCAAACTTGAAAAGCAAACTTGTGCTCCCCGTTTGGGGTCAGTGAGTGTTACCAAAGCCTTTTAGCACCATGCAGACATCCTCTAGAAGAACAGTGATCCAGCAGTTGCTTGCTCATGTTGCTGCCTTTGAAATGTCAACATGAAGGAGAAATCCTCCTAATTCTCACGTCCCTGAAGCAACCTGCTACTAAACACATGGGAAAACGGGGAGCCAGGACTGAGCTAAATTAATATGCTCAGTTTCAGCCTCTCAAACTTTCCATTCCTGTGTCTCGTGACTGTTGCTGTATCACTACGATAGGGATGCAATGGAATGGGTATAGATCTAAATCCTGGCATTCCAGTGGTGCTGGTAGGTGGACCTGGAAGAAACCCAGGAAATTCCTTCAGCCACAAAATATAAACTGGGGTCCATGTAAACCTATACTTGCCAAGTCTCCACACAGAACCCTCAGGAGCTGGGAGGTACCTGGGTAATTAAGACCTTCAACTAGGGACCTGAAAACCAGAACTTTAGTCCCAGCCTTGCTACATATTTCTTTTGTAAGGAAATCAGCAGCAAATCACCACCCCCTTGGATGTCAGAGTGATTTCTTCAGGAACTTTGCATCTCTTACCCCTGGCACTAAGTTCCTTGAAAAGGAGGGGTTGGCTCCTGTGTCATGTACATTGTCTTAGAAGATTGATTTTCCACCTGTAAAAGTGATCTACATTCACCCTCCTCTCCTGGATGCCTTAGTCAAAAGAGAAAATGGATCTTTTAAAGATACCTGTATCCATCACTATTATTTACATTCTAATATGCGTACGCAGCTCTGCTCCAACAAGGGAAATGTAAATCAGATGGACATCGTTCCCTGAATGCCCTAAAGAGCTCCATTCCCCCCAAATTAGAATAGAAAATGCTCTTTTAAAATGCACCTTTAATATGTAAAAGCTGCTGCATCCTGACTCTAAATAAACCAAACTTGAGCTACATGCCAAATATCTTAGATAAAGGACAGGTAAGATGGTAGTATCTGGCCAAGGAATCGGTCCTAAACAGCTATTTATATTAATGCAAAGAAGGTACAATGTTCTTCCTCTTGATATATGCTGCAGTGGGATATAGTTTTGTCCCAGTAGTGAGAATAAAAACGTACAGTTCATGATAGGCAAAGTCACATGTGTGAGATAAAAAGCTCCAACTATAATATATGTCTTCACCATGTATTCTCTTCAGGATTTTCTTTAGATCTTTGGATGACAACAAGAAAACACTTACTCAAGGTTAGACACTGCTCTCTGGGCTTTTTAATAACCATTCCCCATATCCTGGGGGATTGCGTCCGTGAAATAAGGCAAACTCAACTTCAGTTTCTGGACTTGCAGAGACAAGGCAGAATCCTTATGTGTGCCTTTGTCTCTGCTTGGCCGTGCATGCGAATGAAGCAGGAGCGCGGGGCTGAGCCCAGCCCGGGGACGTAGTGCTGATGAACAGCCCTGGTGGGTGCCGGCGAAGCCGACGGTCCCTGTGGTGGCAACAAAGCCCTGGCAGGGCTGGCAGCAGCTGCCCTGCTCAACACAAACCCATGTGCCCAAGCGCCTCTCTGGCTCATGGAGAGGCTTCGTGAGCTCACCAGATTTTGAGGTGAGTTCTGCCTCTGCCTATTTCTGCAGCACACGGGTAAAACCCAAGGAATTCCCAGGAGTGCTGCTCACCAGAGAATTTCAGAGCTCCCACTCAGAGCTGAAAGCCCAGATCCCTCCACAGTGCACCTGGGCACCCTCTCTGCATAGGCACAGGGGAACTGGGAGCCCACATTTTATTTTCTTTTCTTGGAAGAGCCCATTCCCAGCACTTTTCCAAGAGCAGAAGCAGGGCTCTGGCAGGGCAGGGGCTGCCTCCATGCTGGGCATACATTAAGGTCAACGCCAGACCTTACAAACACCATCAAACTTCAAAGATGACCTTCAAAACTAGCAGTTGCATTGCTCATACCTATTAAAAGGAGACCCTTGCTCATAATAAGACAGAAAAACTTGGTTTAAAGGCAAATCCTTCCTCTATAGCCAGGCATGGGCAGCAGGGCTGCGGCCAAGACTCTCACGTGCTTCTCACCCAGAGAGGCTTTTCCTCACAAAAGCACAGACCTCTCCCAACAGGCTCATGATAAATCTGCAGTGTCAAAGCAGTCTATCACTGAGCAGAGATGGTATCTGCCCTGTGCCCCACTCGGCAGAGCACAGGCAGGGACTGCGTGGTCCCTGGCCATTGATACCATCTCCCCGATGGAAAGGAGGAGAGATAAAGCAAAGTGCACATGCACTGAGTGCAGCAATCCTGCTCCCGGGCCGTGGGGCACAGCCAGCCTACGCTGCCATGACGGGGGTTTGTGAGGCTGGCAGGAGAGGGGTGCACTGTGGATGTGGCAGCTGAGCACGGTACTTCATCACTACCATCTATCCGGGGCTTTGTGCCACATAAATCCCGGGGGCACACACGTACAAGGCACAGGCACAAAGCAAGGAGCCAGCCTCACCCAAAAGCCTCCACTGTGTCCACAGGACTGGTCCCTCAGTCTGGCTTTTGGGGGTTTTTTTGACACAAGTCTTCCCTCTTTGCACAGTAAACATACACAACTGCACATGCACAGGCACATAGAAAACATTTTCTCTTGGAAACTAAAGTTTTAGCACATGTCATTGTGCAGCTCCCAAGTTAATGGACCAGACACAAACCCCATCCCATGTAGGGAGTAGTGACTGTATATGCTGCTCACATTCCTCAGGCCTGGGCTTTGGGAGTGCTGCAGAGAAAAGCTCAGCCCCTCTCTGCCCCAGAAAGACGTTGCAATCCCACGAGGGTCAGGATTTAATTGAATATAGATTGATTTTAAAAGGGGAACTACTGAGCTACCCTCTTTCTGCAGTTCAGGCACCCTTTAAGCATCACCTTGTTCCTAACTGTTCTGGTGTACCACATCAAATGCTCCCCCCTTTTCTCTCTCTTGTTGTCAACTGGTAAATCCACATCTACACCCTCTGTCCAGTGGCTGCTGCTTTACACCAGAAGGCACAGCATTAGAACATGCTCGGCTTGATCCTTCTTCCAGCCCCCCAAACAAAGCTTAATCAGGCAGTGAAAGTGGCAGCAAAGATGAACTATTCTGGGGATGCTTTTCCTTCTGGGTTGCTGCTTTTTGACACATTCCCTGGTCCAGCAATAACACATTCTCCACTTTGCATTAAGAAAGACATTAGCCCAAGAGGTTTTGCCATCCTACAGAAGGAACTGGAGTGCCTGGGTGCCCAAAGCAGGGAAGGACAGTGAAAAAGGCAGCCAGGAGTCCTGGGCTGGGGATGTCCACAAGCTCCCGTGCAATCATGGCTGGAAGGAAGATGCTCCCTGCTCTGTACCTGTGCTAGAGCTCCCTTCCCTGTCGTTCTGAGCTGTGCAGCCCACCAAAGACAACTTTTGGCCCTGGCTAATATGAAATGCATCAGATGGCCTCTGCCACATAACCTCACTCTGCGATTGGGCAGCACCCTGCAACCCTTCCCCGCGCTGGCCTGGGAGACAAGCCAGAATTCACCTCTTTTGTGATGGTCTCTGTTTATTATCATCGTCACTAAACCTGTTTTGTAATTCAACAGCAAGCATTAATTGACTCAGATCACCAGTGCTCGGGGGAACCGGCAAGCATGGTGAGCAATGGCTGGAAAGCAACACCCGCTCAGAGGCTGCCGGCACTGCCGGGGTGCTGAGCGGCTGCACCGGGATGGACCCACAGCTGGGAATGAGGGAGAGCTCCACGCTGCTGGGCAGCTCAGCATCTCCTACTGCCCAACTGTCTGCTGCAGTAAACCCCCAAATCTGTTCAGAACTAGTCAACTGGCTGCATATATCCATCAGGATATATGTGAGAGATATATATATATAAATGTGAATATAGTGTGTATATATATATATTTTAGAACATGTGCCCAGGTACTATAATGGTGACCCATCAGCTGTAAATGACCCAGGATATTCTGGAAGGAACAAACAATTTGCTTCCACTATTTACTTCTCCCTCCTGTTCTTGACCCTGTGAGCGCACAAATGTTTTTCCGCGCCTCCGCCGTGAAAGAGACACTCTCATCAAGGAGGAGTAAATCACAATAACAGGGAAATAAACCTTCCCCTGAAAAGATTCCCACTTATTTATTTGTTTCTCTGGCTTCACACAAGCCTACATAAAAGCATATCAATTGTGGTGGTGGCTTCTTGCTGATGAGCAGCCCCAGCTCCAGGCAAGCATTCTCAGTCCGCTCTGGCGGGGCGGTCCTGGGGCACGGCGATGCCGTTTCCCTTTAAATCTAACTCAGGTAATGAAAACGCACAAGAAAATAGTGTGGGTGCATCTGGGAGCAGTAGAAAACAGTTAGATCTTCATAGAGCCATAAAGAAGTAAACAGTAGGCTGCTATGAAGATCTATGGGACCCCGCAGTGCCATTGTCTTCAAAAGGAATTAAAAACAAATTGCTGAGGGCCAGCACATAATTTAGAGACTCACGGCAATTTTATGACTTGCTAATGTTCCTAATTACATGCCCGTGAAAGGCTTAATTAATTGGGGGATGTAGCAAAAAGTGGAGCCTGTGTTTGTTATCATGGTTCCACTGCATTGATTTTAGTGCCTATGGAGAATTTAGGGCCTCTTTATTTGCACAAAGAAAATGCAAGTCTCTCGAAAAAATGCACATTAAGATCAACCCCTCGCTGCTATCTAATATACTTTCCTCTACTTAACCAAAGTGCTTGTAATCATATTTTGTAAATGTTGGTGCCGTTAATTGCATTGTGAGAGAAAATAGGTTCCGCTCGACTGGTCGTGGAGAATTTTATAAAGTTCTTTTCCTGCTCCCAATTCTGAGGACTCTGAGAGGGAAACTCATCAGAAGTTGCTGCGGCGGGCAGGGAGCGGTGCTGCTCTGCTTCTGCTCGCGTGCTGGTTGGGTCAGTGGGTGCTGGGGCATCTCCTGCATCACCCACCCAGCTCAGCTCCACCACTCACACCCTCAGCAGGGCTCAGGTTTACCTGCACCCTTCCAGCCAGGGCACCCAAGGAGCCCTGACATGCCCAAAACTCCCTGAACCTGCTTGCACCAGGGTAAAGTTTAACCTCCAGCTCCCACCCAGCCCTTCAAAGGTGGTCAGTGTGTCCTGAGCTGAAGGTTTTGCTGCGATCTAAAGGAAAGGACTTTTCATGGCATTAAAAACAGGCCCATGCTGCAATCCCTGTTGCCTAAAACATGTCTGGGATGGGTGCATGGAAAGTCCAAAGTGACCATCTTCAACCAGAAACAACTTAATACTGAAGAACATAAAATACGTAAGAAAAAACATGGTGCTGTAGAGCACAGAAGCATCACAGAACCTCAGTACAACACGCCTGCGTGTTGTTATAGTCAAGGCTATAAAAGGCATTTACGCTCACGTCACAAAAAAATAAAAGGATGAAGGAGTTTAGACAACCCCTTCTCCCAGCTCCCAGGTCTCAAGGAGGAATCAAAGCAGGAGGAAGGCAACCACAGAGTATCTGAAAGTGCCTGTTCAGGACAGGAAGGCGAGCGGGCAGGTGGGATGGAGCCGCTCAGCTTGGCCGTGCCGCGGGGAGTGAGCAGGGATTGCAAGAACCATTTCACTGAGACGAAAAATAACTTGATTATAGAAGCTTAAACCCAGTATTTTAACCTACTAAATGACAAAGCTTTTCCCTTTTACTCCTCTACTGCTTACATGGGTTTTTTCCCCTTAAAGGCAGTTGGAAACTTCACACTGACAACTGCAGCAGAGCTGAGAAAGTCAGGGCAGACGCAGCCTTTGCAAGAGTAGCTGGGCTTGAGAACAGCACAGCCAGGAACTCAAAGTCGAAGCAACAGCCCCTGGATAGAGAAATCTTCCCAGTAACACAGGTCTCCTGTGCCCAGGGGACCGAGGGCTCCCGCACGGGCTGCTGTGTTGATGCACGCACACAGGCACCCAGGAGAGAGCGTGGCTGGGTGTGAGTCTGCCAGCACAAGCTGTGTTCAGTGCACGCTCTCCGACCAGGATTTATGAGCAGTGAGGAAGCGTTTCACAAGGCACCACAGAGTGTGAGGATCCACAGGGGGAAGCCCAGGGCTGGTACGTGCCACCAAGGCATGTCCCCGAGCCCTGTGCTTGAGCCTGGCCGGGGAGGCATCATCACTCGGCCTCGGCCAGCACCCTGGGCATCCCTGCCTTAATCACATTGCTCTTTCCTGAGGAAAACAAGACAAACAAAGCTTAACATTTGTGCTAAGTTGTTCAAATTCAAATTAAAGATTGCATTGAAAATACATAAATAACAAAGATTTTTTTTTTTTGTTTAACATCTCACATTTTGATTGTGGCTAAATTCTCTCCACAAAAGGAAACACAGCAATGCCAGGCCAGAGGGGTGGCTCAGAAGAGCTCTGTCTGCACATAGTAAGAGCTGGTGCCCAGCCAAAAACTAGGAGAAGGGCTGTGTCTGAGCTGTTAGGGTCAGATTCAGCACCCTGGCTCTCCAGGAAGTCAAGCAGAACCCTGGTAGCAAACAGCAAGAGCCAACTCCAGCTTCAGCATCTTCCCACATTCAGTCAACGAGGACAGTGCCAATGAGACAAAGACAGACATTTAGAATAGCAGTTTTGTTTGGGACAATGCTCCTTAATAATCAATAACCAAATTGCCAGGGGTGTAAGATTGGGACAATGGCCAGAAGGAACCTGGGCAGCCCCTTTGCTGCATTCCTCCTCCGAGTACCTACATTTCCTTGTTGCAATGAGGAGGAGGAAAAAAAGAGGCAAAGCCAAGTTTGTCTGTTGCTCTTGAGAAAAGGAGATGTCTCTCGAAATATAGTCGGTGCTTTGACGATAAGACCTTTGACAGAAACATGAATGACATGAATACTTTGATCTCTAGTCTCAGAAGCTTCAACAGCAATTATGAGTCAAGAGGGGTGAATATGGGCAGCAGCTAAAGCAATGCCCCGGAGGGTGGTGATGCTGTAATTAGAGACAAAACCCAGAGCATCTCTGCCTGCACCATCCACACAAGCCGGGAGGGAGGTGGGCTTGGGGGGGAGCTTCACGAAAAAAACAACTCTTATTCTTCAGAGAGACATAAAATTGACAAGACTTTATGCATTTCAAAGCAAAGATCTTCAAAGACAGGTAAAATGCTAATTCTGCTAATGTAGGTTTTTATGTATATGCTCTGAAAAGGTAAAGCAAATTAATCACCAGCTTTACCCCCTAATATATATCTGTGTTACAAATATATTACAGCATGTCAGATCTGAGGAGATATATCTGAACAGCGGTGGTTAAAAGAGCATTTCCCTTTTCATGCTCTAATACAGTTATTTTGATCTCTCAGTCTTCATATTTTTTGTTCTCATCAAAGGAACGATGGTGCCAGAGATTAGGATGTTATTTATTTCCCTCTCACTGTCCTACCCACGTTAATCACTTCTAGTGTCAACAGCCTCAGCAGCAGCAGTGCCGGCAGCGCCCGTGCGAGGCTGGACACGCTGCCCGTGCTGCCCACCCGGCACCACCACCCCTTTGGGTCACCTCCAAAAAACCTTGACCTTCAAGAGCGGATGGAAATGCTATGCAAATGGAGGGCAGGGAGGGGTTGGAGAAGCCTGTGGAGCAGAGGGATGGTGCCAGGGAGGCACAGCTCAGTGCCCAGGCAGCAGCGGTGCCCGGCTCAGCCTCCTGCGTCCCCGAGACGGTCGTGGAAACAGCCAGGAGAACAAAATGTTGCTTGAGTGGCAGTGCAGTGTTAGGCACTGCCAGACATCCCTGCTCCAAACTACACACGGCTCAGAGAGACCAGGGAAACAGAGAACATGAGGAGGGAATCGTAGAATCTGGGGAATCGTTCTGTTTAGAAGAGACCTTTAAGATCACCAAGTCCAACCATTCCCCCAGCACTGCCAAGGTGCCACTAAACCATGTCCCTCAGCACCACATCTCCACAGCTTTGAAGACCCTCCAGGGATGGGGACTCCACCACTGCCCTGGGCAGCCTGGGACAGCTCTTCACAACCCTTGCAGGGAAGAAATTGTTCCTTTTATCCAACCTAAACCTCCCTGATGCAACATGAGGCTGTTTCCTCTTGTCCTAGGGGATGGTGATCCAGCAGGTGTTACCTAGTTCCAGCACATCACTGCCCACTCCAGCCAATTTCTTCATGACAGGATGCCCATTATCCACCCAAACGTCCTCTGTCAGAGGAGAGCTGATCCTTTGCTTTCTAGCTGTCTCTGGTGGGGCTCTGCTCCTCCTCACTGTCCCTGGCCACCCTCTGGGTTCAGCCAGACCTCACACCTCTAATAGAAGCACATCCCAGATTTTGGCATGTACTGAAATGTCTCCATGCTGCATCACAGACTTGGCTCAGAAACATGCTTTGCCTCCAGACATTGCAGCTCCTTTTTCCCCCTGTTTCTCCATGTACAGACCGTGGGAATTAAGCTCCTGCATCTGACAGCCACAGGGCTCCAAGCTGGGGGCTGGTGTGACTCCTTACCCGAAACCAAACACCACTGGGAATAGACAAAGGTGGGAAAGGGACACAACCGAGAGCCCAGCTCCACGCTCCACTCCCACCAGGGAAGCTGCTCAGCTGAAACACCCATCCTACCGCTGTGGAGATTAAGGATACTGATTCTCCTGCAATCAATTACACCTCAGTCAGGATGAGCAGAGCCCAGAAAAGTTTATGTTGTCTTGAGAAGGGTGGAACTTTGCTTTGGGAGAGTTACCCAGAGCCCACGCAGGCAATAGTGTACAGGGACTCAGGATAACATGGCAGCTTTGCATTTTTTTGAGCAACACAACAGCATCAGCCCTCCTCCTACCCTGTGCTTAGCATTGGTCACACTGTGCCAGAGTTCCCGTGTGCCATCCTCATTCATCAACCAGCACGTCCAGGGGTTTGGGCACACGGGACTCAGGTCTGAGCAGTGTCTGTCCACCCCTCTCTTGTAAGGCTGCCTTGGCCCCAGAGGGTTTTGCTCTCGGGTGATGGGTCCATGCAGAGATTGCCCCTGGACCCTGGGTTGCAGGACACACAGCCAGCTGTGCCCCAGGCTGGTCCAGACAGACTGGGAGAGCTGGGAGAGGTGCCAGCTGGAGCCCTTTGCAACAGGACAGGAACTGCAGCAGCTCCCTCAAAATGCTGCTTTAAAGGGCTGTGCGAGATCCCAGAGTTTAAAGACCAAGTTAGATAGCTGCTGGCTACATTCACAACTAACCAGCTGAGATAAACGGATGTTAAGAGTGAAGATGGTGATAAGCAGGTATCTCAGTAATTATTTGCAGAGATTAACTGAGCAGGTGCACTTGGGGCATAACTAATCCTTGAGAGACAAGGAGCAGGAAAAGACTGCAGGAGCTCATGTCTTTGAAATAGGTTAAACCAGTGACATTGCCCACCATCAGCATTGTGTTCCTTGCCTTTAAAATGCTGACACTTACAGGTTTGATGGTAACTAGACTGCATAGGGGCACCTTTGCTTTCACATCAGATCTGCTGACATGAACAAGAGTCGATTCAGATGGGCATCCAAACATTAAAGTCCTTCCTTATTTCCATAAAATGATTGGCAGGATGCCTACTGCTAGCGGCTGGTAGTGCTGCTGATAAATGGCATCTTGATAAAAACTTTGGGCTGTTTTAAGAAAAAAAAAAAAAAAAAGGCATACTGTTATTCTAATTCACTCAGCTTCTGACAGATGAGATGTCTCATCTCTGAAAATTAGATCCTGGTATCTTTGTTGTGTGTACATAGAGAAGACAGCATCCAATGACTGGGACAGGAGCATAGCATGTCCCAGCTCTCCCACTCCCCTTCCTGTGCTGGAAGCTGTCCCTGAGGTGGGACATGTCCCCTCTTCCTTGGCACTGAAAAGGTACAGCTGGGTACTCAGCAGAAAGTACCTAAAACATGGTAAAGATTACCCCTAGGAAAAGAAAAAAGGAACTGCACAGATCTCTTACTGCTGATTCCCATCAGTAGATCAATGCAGGTAAAAGCAGGGGGAGAAAACCTAATTTCAAGCCCTAATACTATTATTCAGTTTTTGTAGCTTTTTAAAGCACTTAATTCTAGGTATTTTTCTGAAGTTAAGGTTTCAAAATTACTTCTAAAATGAATCTGAATGTTATAATGGGAACTTTTTACCCCTAGACATCAAATATCTCTTTCTTTCCTGCCTTTGCATTTCAGATCATGCTAAACCCCTGTGAGCTGGGAGGCCCTGCCAGGCTCCCTGGCAGTGCAGGCACTTGAAGCACATTATGGACCTAGATCTCACCTGAAAATAGATGCAGAGCAGGTAACGCCTACAGCCATTTGTCACTTGTTCTATTAAAAAGATGTTCTATTGCCTATGGTGTATGAGAAGGAGCAAAGCTGCACAGGGCAGTGGGGAAGCAGCCAGGGAACACCAGGCAGTGCCACACCAGCCTTACCCACCACAGCTGTATCTCACACCCTTTGCAGGACACTCCAACACCACCACCACTTAAAGCAAGAGCCTGATAAATATTGAAGAGGGGATGGTCAAGATTTCTGGAGAATACTCCATTCTCCCAGATGTAAAAAGGAGTTTGCTGTTAAAATTCCTTAAATAGCTTTGAAAATCTCAACAGTAAATGGAGACTGACAGCACCTGATGGACCTCACTCTGCCTCCATGATACCACTGACTTCATTTTCTCACGTACAAGTCATCTAATTACCTCATGAGGCACCAAAGGGTAACACAGAGGGTCTGGAAACACTCCCTGCCTGCACGATGGGATGGCCATGGACAAGGTCAACTCAGCTGTACATAACAAAGCCTCCAAGAATCACAGTTTGTCACTGCTCAGAACAATCCATGTCCATACAGACCCTAAAGAACCAGCACCAGAGACATCATTTACACCAACCTTCTTCTTCCTGCTTCAGTGCTGCCTCCAGATGTGTTGCCAGCCTTGGCAACACCAGCACTGACACTGAACTAACACATCTGATCACAAGGACATGGTTGTCCCAAGCAGGCGAGCATCCCCACACCCTTCCCAGCAGTGGTGCCAGACCCCAACCTGGCTCCACACCCAACAAACAAAGGTCCTGCAGCACAGCCATGCCCAACACTGCCAGAGTAACCACAGCTCAGAGAGACACATCATCAACAAGACATCCAGATACACACTGAGACCCTCAGCACCAAGGCAGAGCACATCAGACTACCAAAAATGTTCAGGCTGGCCAAGCAGAGCATGGTCTCCCTCCAACACTGCTCTCCTACTTGAGACTGCTCAGGGTTCCTGAGCACTCCTCTGCCCTGAGGTTGGTCGTCCACAAGCACCACCATAACGAATGCAATTAAGAGCGGTGACATCCCTACCTTGATTCCCGTCATGGTCCGCTGGAAGTTGCTTTGAGAGCTGGGGCTTCAAACCTGTTTCTCCATCCCATGATCTGACATCATGGAGAATTTACTGTGGAAACAAAAAAACCCACAAGTGTGAAATGTGACTGTCGATAAAGTAATCCTCAGCAATCAGACAAAATTAATTGTGTGAACATCATTGATCAAACCTACTTAATACATTGGGTTTGTAGAAAGCTGGAATGTAATTTCATTACCAATCTGCTCCATCCTAATGAAATTTCTAATAACACTCTAATTTTGATTTCAGTTAAGGAGAGAATGATGGAAATTTTCTTTTGCTTCTCTTGTAAGGTTTTATTTTATTGGTTTTCTGCAATACTAGGGATACTAATTTTTTTTTAATTTGACATTTTATTAGCAGGGGTTTTAATATAACAACACAGATAAAAAACAAAATTGCAAAACGGACAAACCTTACAGAAATAGAATTGATGTCAAAATTACGGAGGCTAATTTTAAAGAAATTGATTTATTTTATGAGCACTGATTTAAGCTATTTTTTTCTTAAAGTTCTAGCTGATTTTCTGACCTGAAGTGATTTAAATAATACTAGTTTGCAGTTCCTTTTATCTGTAGTTCTTACAGAACAATGCCAGAGAAGTTCAGCTGCACAGGAGAGACACCAACCTGCCTATGTTCATAATGGGTAGATTAGGGCAAGAAGCCCCCAGCCCTGCCCACATTGGTGGCAAGGCTCCCATTAATTTAGACATAACCAAGATTTCACGCTTTGGGTCAAGTTTCCAAAGACATCACTCAGACTTTCAGACTCAGTTGTGTTGGTGCACAGAGAAGGGTTAGAGGTTAACCAAATCAGGAGTGATGGAGCAGAGGTAGGTAACTAAACGGCGTCGATTGGGGTTTGCATCAAAGCCCATGTGTGAGGTGTCTCCTCACACCATGGTCCACCCTGCGCTACCTGGGACCCCTGTCCCTGGAGGAAGGGGTGAGATGAGATCTCAGTGCTGTCTGCCCTGGTCTCCCCATCTGCCTCTGCTCCATTTCCAGCAGCTCCCGGATTGTACAGAGCAAAATGCAAAAATTAAAAAAGAGGATCAGCAGAAATCAACCTGATGGACCTAAGGATTCAAGCTGCAAGCAATTGAGGGTGAGTGTCCTCCTGTCACCCGGCCCAGCTGCTCTGCACCCCTGGCTCCCGAGGGGAGAGGGTGCTGCTCTGCAGCAGTGGCAGAGCCAGGAGAGACTGGCAGTGAGGACAGATTCTGGGGCCATCCTGTCCTGTACCAGTCAAGGGTACTCTGCACCCTGTGCAGACAGCACCCATCAATTTGGGCACTTCATTCCAAGGAGGACATTGAGGGGCTGGAGTGTGTCCAGAGAAGGGCGATGAAGCTGGGGAAGGGTCTAGAGCACAAGTCTGGTGAGGGCAGGGGAAAACTCTGGAAGAAACAACTATTTTGTTGCTTTTTCTGCTACCAAGTACTGAAAATGAGCAGCGCTTGTCTCCAGCACGCATGAGAGGGCAAACCCTGCTCTGAGAGCATCTGGGTACTACTGATGGCTCGTCTGGCAACGTGTCCAGTGAATAGAAATCACCTCTCCCTGGCCAGAAGCCACATGTGATGGGATCTGCATTTAAACACAGAGGATGCACAGGATGCACACTGGTGGTTTGCAGACATTTGGGGGCCTCCAGATGATGGGATGGGAGGCAAGGGGCAGCCAAGGGAGCACAGAGCACGCATGTGTGCTGCGGGAAGGTGATGCTCTCTGACTGCTGAACTGGTGCCTATCTCTGGTATTTCCATTTTCAGCAATCTGATGTGTTTTGGTGATTTATTCATGACTGGTGTAGTGAAAAATTGGAAAAGGCCAGTGGGATAGCCATGGCCTGGAGATCCAGCATCTGATTGAGGCTACAACTGAATTACTGTCAGAGGCATCATGCAAGGTTTACTCCAGCAAAAGTGAAGTTGAATCTTTATATTAATAAGTGAACATGAACTATCAGAGAGACTGGCATATGTCTGCTGCTGGGCAGGTCTGGAAAGGAGCTGTCAGATCAATAGGGAACTTGAGCAGACAAATGGAGAAGCTCCAGTGCCCTCTTCATGCAGTACAGAGGTGTCTGCGGGCGTTCGCCGGAGCCATGGAGGGGGAGACTTTAAAATGAGCAGGACAGCTAAAAAGGCTACAGGCGGCAAAGCTGCCTTATCTTTAACACATACTAAATTGCTTGGGTGAAAGCATCCAGGGGAGCCTGGGCTTCCACTTCATTGCTTAAGCACATGCAAAAATCCAGCCCCTTGTTCAGGCTAAAACACGGGCGATGAGCACAAAGAACATGTGTTGATATCACACGTCAAACCACAGTCCAACCAGAAACACCATTCAAAAGTGACAGTCTCTGAGAATCACAGAATCCCAGACTCCCAGTATGGTGGGGCTGGAAGTGACCTCTGGAGATCATCTCATCCAACCCCCCCTGCTCCAGCAGGTCATCCAGAGCAGGGTGCCCAGGATCTTGTCCAGGCAGGTTTGGAATCTCTCCAGAGAAGGAGACTCCACAACCTCTCTGGGCAGCCTGGACCAGGCTCTGCTACTCTCACAGCAAAGAATTTTTCCCTCCTGTTCAGATGGAACCTCCTGGGTTCCAGTTTGTGTCTGTTGTCCCTTGTCCTGTTGCTGGGCACCACTGACAAGAGTCTGTCCCCATTTTCTTGTCCCTTACCCTTTAGATGTTGATAAGCATTGAGAACCACAACTCAGGGAGATCCCTTTAACACAAACCAAACCCAGGAAGTCCAAACCTACAGCACACACTCTACAGGAAGAATAATTTTTGTCCTGTTTCCAAAAAACAAAAGGAAAATGTCCCATTCAGTGGTGATTGACCCCTTGGGGCTGGTCCCCTTCAGAGCCACCCCACGTTAATTTTCACATCAAGTACAAGAAACCACTTTGCATCTTGGCTTCCAACCTCCTGGGTGTAAAAAGGAGATGAGGAAATGCTCCTTTTCACAATGTTCCCCTCCAAATCAGAATGTTTGAGAAAACAAAACAAAGCAGCAATTAATCCAAACGTGTAAAAAAAAAAAGGGGGGGGGGGGGGGAGGGAGGCAGGGACAGAGGGAGAAGCTAAACGCTGCGTTACGGTAGCATCTAGCAGTTCTTCATAATTACAGTTTCAATTCCACATCCAGCTTCCCACCTAATTACTGCCCCGCGGTTGGTGTGCACAGACTCCCGAGCAGCAGGGATTTTTATTTTGCTCACACTGATCACTCCCCAGCTCCTCATTACCAAGCGCACGCTTTGGGCCCATCAGACACCCCGCAGACCCCCCCCAGGGCACTGCACAGCCTGGCCCTGCTGTAGGCACCACCAGACCTGCCTGATCGCTCACCTTAAGCAGGTGATGGGTCCAGCCCTCTCTAGAGAGAGGGCAAGGAGAAGGGAAGGTCCCCACAAACATGTGGGGTAGGTGCCCCGGTGCTCTCAGACTCCTGGAACACACCAGACAGGGGGTTCCCCATCCCTGCTCGCTCTGGACTGCTGCTGCTGGATCTCCTCAGGTTTCACAGGGAAAGGAGCCACCACCACCCGAACCCACTGGTGAACACCACCTTGCAGGAAGTAGAACTAACCCTTCCTCCCAGAAAACTGAGACCTGAGCTGAGTTTTGATGTTTCAACTTTTCATTTCTAGGCAACAAGATTTATCCTGTCCAAGGTTTCTGGTTGTCCTGGTTGGGCCAGGACAGGGTTAATTTTCCCCAGGAGTTGCTATTCGGTACCCTGCTGATGCCATCTCCGGTACAGGAGGGCGGGCAGGGCAGTCCCGGCTTTGTCTCACCCGGGTTCCCTCGGTCCGTGTCTGTCGCTGTATCCCTGCGGTCTGTACCGTCATACCTCTTGTTTGGTGCATTGTTACCCTTGTTGTTGTGACTGTTGTTTTGCATCCCTGTATTAAATTCTCCTTATCTCCCCCCGCAAGGTTTCTGTTTTGCTACCTCTCCCGTTCCCGTCCGGGGGTGGGGGGGCAGCGGCCACGTGGTGCCCGGTCCCGGCAGGGACTAACCCCCCTCGCCGGGTCTCCTCTGGACCAGGCTGTGCTTGAAGCTCAGTCTTGTGAGCTCCTCCTGCTAACTCTGAGAAAATGCTTCCAGTGAAGGGGAGCCAAGGTCGACCATGGCTTGGTGGTCACCATGCACCAGACCCCTCACACTGAAAACACCTCTTGATGATGAGGTGCCATCTATTTTGTTTTAGGGGTTTTAAAGCTTCTACCCATTATAATCTTCTTATAATCTTCTCAGCAGCACAGTTGCACTTTGCTAATCATTAACGCCACTGCTGTCTTTGGCAAGCAGCAGAAAAGGGACCTTCTTCTACCAGAAACACAGGAGAGCTGATTTCCTAATAATTTATGGCTTGAACAAAGTTGCAGAACAGCAACCAAGTATGCAGGAAAGGTTGGGGTGAAAAATTATTTACAAAGTGAATGCCCTGAAGACACTTGTACTGGACAACAATTATGGCACCTTAATTAACTGAAATTTAGTTCACCCGTCGACTGAGGCATGTCCAGTGCTAAAGTTATGCCACTGCTGCTGTCTACTACTGGTTAATGAATATAAATCAGATGGTTTATAGTTAGTGAACATGTAATAGGCTTGCAATGAGTTGAATTCCAATGCAAAATGCCTGGGGATAGGAACATGCCATCCATAAAATATATATAAATAACAGATTTACATTTCTACAAGGAAAAAACCAAAGCTATCCTCCCATCTTGATATTCTCCCAGCTTGACAGACCCGTGCTCTAGTTCTTCAACGAGAGAAGGGATCGATAAGTAGGAATTTAAGAGTCCAGTCACCCAAAGTGTGGCTAATTAGATGCCAAAACTCTTCCATATCCTCCATGTTTCCTTCCCAGCCTTTGAGCCCTGTCCTACAAGTTCGTCATGTGCCCGTTCAGTGCTGCTTGGGAGCAGAGCCCGAGGGGCAGGAGCACTGAAGGTGACTCCTGAAGGTGTTGAGGACATGGTGCAGCTACCAGAGCTTGGGCCAGAGGCACCCGAGGCCATTGAGAAGAGGAATGCTGCCTTTGCTGGGTCTTATGTCAAAGCCCAGGGACAGACAGGAGAAGCAAGGCTATGCTTTTGCTGGAGCTCCTTTTGGGTGAGCCTCTTGTGATATCAAAAGGAGAAAGCAGACAGCTAAGGCTCCATCTCTAGAGGTAATTAAAGCTAAAAGACCCCAACAACCCCCACTCCACCCTTCTGCAGCCACTTGTGAGTGCAGGTTGCAGGCAGGCAAATCTCTCCATGTTTCTACCTTGAAGAAAACCCTTTACTTTATGCCAGTTACATGCTGGCAGGAGCTGGCATATCTACCCAAAGAGCCCTTGCAACTGGGTAAATCACTTCGCCCAACCTTAGAATCATCCAAGATACTCAGTTCCAGGCCAGGGCTGGATGTTTGGGGTGCGCTGCAAAGGAGCCTCTCATCCCTCTCCTGGCAAATAAAGCTTGTTTGGGTCATTCTCTGCTGGGCTGTCTAGAAGATGACATGCCCCAAATCACCACTGTTGGGGAGCCGATGGCCAGAGGTCTCAGGGAGGCACTGAACCTGAGGTAGAAATGGCCATCAAAAAGACTCAGTGTCAAAAAACCCTGGTCTCAGCTCTTTATGTTTCCTCACTGCAGAAGCAAGAAATTGTGGACTTTATTTATTGCACAAATTAGGTACAAGAAAATTATTTTCTTAATGTGAGACTTGATGAATGTTCTCAACTCTCCACCCTGCTAGGAAGAGGGGGTTACAATGAAAATTATTTACAAAGCATGTGCTACCCTGCAGGGATATTTATTCAGGCAGGGGATGTTTCTGCAGATTTTGTTGACAAAGGCAAATCAAATTACATTTTTGTGAACATTACAGCAAGCATCTTGATTTGCTATGGACATCAGCAGCCTCCTGACAAAGCCTGGGAAGCAGCTCTGGCCCAGCACTCTCCAGGCACCTACTAAGGTGGTCATTTTTAGTATTAGGGAACAGATGGATAAAAAGCTCTGCAAGCTGTTCCATGTGCTTCTAAATGTTGATTTGAAGTTTTTATTCCTTTAAAATGAATTAAAAAATGTCGTAAACCCAACAGCCAGATTAAAGAAGGTTAATGACTGCAGGAGTAAGGTGAGCTCTCAGGAAACCCTGCAAGACCCTTGGTGGGGCTCACACCCCACAAGCCCCTGGCCAGGCTCCTCTGTGGAGCTCCAGCAGAGCAGCAAACTTCAAGCCAGGACCTTGTCCCCACAGGGCTCTAATGAGCCCTGCCTGCATTGAAAATGCACAAGTGGATGTATGGATACATGTCTGTATACATTTATGCATACAAGATATGTGTAATAATGGGAAGATGCACTAACACAGGGCACTCAAATCTATATTGACATTATTAAATTACAGACCCTCCTTTTCAGCGGTGGAATGTGCTCAGTGGGGTTTTGAATGAGCATCTCAAGTCCTTCAGAAAATAAACAGCAAGTGGGTGTCTCTGTCGGGAGGTGGGAGCCCTGCCTTCATTCAGATGCTGGCCATGGTGGCTGGGGCTTGGGCAGTGACCTGCCCACAACAGCATCTCCACCAGGGTATGGCTGCTCTCTGAGTCCCAGCCAAGCCCCATCAAGCAGAACCACCTCGCAGAGTCCAGATCCCACACCATCCAACAGTGTTTTTAATCTGATTATTGTTATTATCAAAAAATGACTAATTTCTGCCAGAGAACACGGAACAGGATCCCTGGCAGAAGCTCCTTTGTTAGCTGGAGCAGGAAGCTCAGTACAAACGTGCTGCCTTCACCTGCAGCCCCTCTGCTCGCAGGGAGGGATGCTGCTGCACCATCAGGGCTAGGATTTTTCCCAGGGCTTACATTCTTTATGAATGCCTGCATATAATATCATGACACAGCTTTCCCCCCCTACTCATTGCATTAAACATCCTTCCTCCCCATTCACATAGTAATTTGCTGTATGTTTTCACGGAGATGTGACTGCAGATGGCATTGGTGAGTGTCTGAGGAGGTTGGCAGGCAACCCGGCACCAGCAAGGGGACCTCAGACCTGGGAATACCAACAGCATGGAGGGGACAAGGTGGCAACAGTAAAAAGCAGTAGGTAAAAAATGTTGAACTAGGTCATAAACATCTATTTTTCATCCTCTGCAGTGTGGCTACTGCGTCAATGTGTACACACGCTGGGCAAACTGATGTTACTCATATGGCACGAGTGATTTCTTAAGAGCAAAATATATATACTCAGCTTCACAAGGGGAAAACACCAACACCGAGGGCTCTTTCCTGTGGCAAAGAAAGTTGTGGAGTGAATCTATAGCTAGGAGCCCACGCTAGGCAAATACACACAAGAAATGAAGCTATACATTATAGACAGTGTGATCAGCAGAGCATTTGAACAATGCACCATGAGAAGGATGGATTCCCACCTCTCACTATCTCTTACTCAAGTGGTACAATAGAGGCTACTGGTCTCAAAGCACAACGTAATGAGGAAATTATGCAAACCTTTGTGATCCATAAAGACAGATTAGATAATCTGTAGATCCTCTCAGGATTTAAAAACCTGACACCATGCCGTAGTGTGGGTGCTTCTGCCTAAGGTTTACTCTTAGCCCAAGCTCTAACACAGCTCTCCACCCACAGCTGCTGGGTTGGGAAAGGTTTGGGAAGTGCATAAAGAAGCCCTTTGGGTTCATAACATGGATTGTCATATTGGGAAGAAATAGTTTGGAGCTCCTTGCTAATGGGAAAAATCACTTCAGCTCAACATCGTTGATCCCCTCTGATTAAACCTGTGGGTCTTAAACTTGGTCTTCAATCAGGTCTTTGAGAAGTCCCAACAGATTACAACATCCCTGCGCTTAGCCATCATAATGACTTGCAAGTGATTAGCTTAACCAGCATTTCACCCAATTCAATTTCCATGGATGGCCTACACGTACCAAGAAAGACGTTCACATTAATTTTTACATAATTAAATCAGGAATGACCCCAGTGCCTATGAAATAAAACCTCAGTTCTTCCTGGGCTTCACAGCATTCATATGACTTTAACCCTCAGAACACAAGACCAGCTTGGCTGGAAGGGATGGATCTGACTCCAGACCATCTTCTGCTCTCCTCTGCCTCTCCCAGCATCTTCACCCTCCCCAAGTTGAGTGACCTCAATGTCCATCAACTTCCTGCTCCCAATTCCCCAGCACAGCACCAGCCAGCTCCCTTGCCCAGGCAATTAGGCACATCACTACAACTTCTATAGGGTGACCCATGTATTTTGTGGGAAAAGCCTTAGCGAGCAGCACAAGAACACAACAAGCTGTTGATGAGAGATGCCACAGAGATGGTGCCAGGACTGGAGCATCACAATTGCCAAGGAGCATCCAGCCCCAGTGCCTGTACACTGCTGTGAGCCACAGTTTGCTTCTCATCCCAAATGACATCCCAAAGAACACAGCCCTTGAAATCACAGCAACAGCCACAGCACAGAGACAGGGAGTGAGAGCCATGGTAGCTTCTGGACACTTGGAAAACCAAGTGGGCAACACAAACTTGAAGGGTAGATCTTAGAATCATGAAGGCTGTAAAAGACCTCTAAGATCACCAAGTCCTACCATCAGCCCAACACAACCATGATCACTAAACCATGTCCTGAAGTGACAAGTCTACATGTTTTTTGAACACCTCCAGGGATGGTGACTCCACTGCTTCCCTGATTCTTCCTTCTGGTCCCCTCCCAGAGCAGCAGGTACATCCCAGGAGAAGAAGACCTCCCTTCCTTGGTAGCCCTTTCTGCAGCTCTGCAAACCTCTCAGCCCCACTGCCTGGGGTCCTGACTGCTCACGGGGACATGACATAGGACTATGCAAACCGAGGAGGATAATTACTGTGTGTTTTGTTAAACAATCCCCCTTTGGAGGTGGCACCGATTACTCACTTCTACTGTAATTTTAATTGGTGGGCAAACATGATCTTTGTGGAGACAAAGCCTCATTCTTCTCTCTCTTGTAACAGTTTAAATCAATACTAACCCGAGGCTGCTTGGAAATATTTAATGAAAACTGTTTTGACAGAAAATTGGATTCTTGATGAGACAAAAATATTTGTTTTCGATGGGAAAGTTTCACTGTGTTGAAAAGCACAAAACTTTTTCAATTTTTGCTGAAAGGTCAAGTTGCAGGACACAGCCAATGTCCTGGCACATCTTTTGCTGATGATGCTCTGGGTAAGCGGAGGGTGTGAGGGCAACCACAGGGCTGAGATCACAGCCCAGGCTTTTGGAGCTGGAGCCAGCAGCCCTGTGACACCCGCCAAAGTCCCTCTGCAATGGTCACAACCTTCATGCTGTGACAAACACCACGGAGGGACCGAGGGCACCCGGAAGCAGCAGCAGGAGTTGGCGCAGCGAGTCCATACATCACAGCTCACCCCGCCACGGGAGCCTCTGCCTGCATGTTCACCTTGAGGTGAAATTAGTGATGGCAAAAAAAAACCTTACTCAGGTCTTGGCTAATGATTATCCCATTAAAGAATCAGCTGACATCATATCATTTGGTGGTTTTATAAACCTCAGTGACAACAAGACTGATGAGACCTAAAGCCCTGACAGCTCGTCCTGCCCAGAGATGAGGAAGGTACAAGAATTTGCTGTTTTACCGTATTGCAGATTTCATGGTACTAAAAAAAAATAAATAATAAAAATGCTCAGAAAGCAGGCAACCTTTGCCTGTCTTCAGAAACATGCGTACATACACACCCTGCCCTCCCTCTCATTGGCAGATTTCCACCAAGGCTAAGAAATGCAACTGGAGCAACTCACAGCGAGTGCCAGGGCTCACATCAGACCTCGGCAGGACCACGGGGACTCAGCAGCCATGGGTGTCCTGTCCCCACTGCTGAGCTCTGCCAGAGCCACCCAGACAGGCCCCAGGCACCCCCCACTGAAGCCGTTGGCTGCAATGAGCCCCCAGGACCACCTCAGCCGATGCTGAGGAGTGATCTCCTTGGGCTTCAGCTGTCGCAATTAGGGACAAGGTGAGGTCAACCCAAAAAGTCACTCACACGGCGCGAGTGTCTGGTACAATTAGCCCATTTAACTAAAAAGAAAAAAAAAATGTGTATGCTGCAGTTCCTCTCCTCACCCACATCTCTACACTGAAGACATTGATGCTGGCAGGACAATACACAACCTCAAATGACATTCACCTCCTTCGTGATAACAGAAGTTATTTTGGTAGTGTGTGTGTGTGGCCTGTTCTGGTGGTGTTTAAAGGAGGTGACATCACAACATGTAGATGAACACTGGCCAGCAAGTCACTGGCTTCCACTATTTTATGAATGCATATATATACGTATATATGCTTTTTAAATTTATTTTTTTTTAACAACTCTACCAAAACAATTAGCCAAATAAAATAAAGCATTGGCCCAAGGCATTGCTGCATCTCCACCACTCAGTGTTATGCATTTTAGAAGGGGAAAAAAAAAAAAAAGCTTGCTTTTGCTTTTCTCCCCCTTGCCTGGGTGTCATGAGCAAGAAATGAGCAGCTGACCTGAGTTTGAATTTAGAGTGTTCATTAATAGGATATTATGCCATATGCTCAGCACACTGTCTTTTTTTTTAATGCAGCCGCCAATTTGAGAGAATTTCTAATTAGTAATGGTATAATGAGAGTATTCAGAGGCTAATGTGGTGGGTGGGGAAGCGAAATAGATCGCTTGGTGTGGACTGGAAATATTTCTGTTCGAATTCCTGGTGAAATAATGACCCGCCGTAAAAGGCTGCGATCTTTGACAAATGAAGGACGTGCAGGGAGGTTACATTAACTGCGGAGGGAGCATTTATCAGAGCAGGGGGGGGAAAGGTGAGACAATTTGGGCTGGTTAAGCTTAATGCAGGGAATATCTTGGAGGGAAAAACATTTTAGGTGGGGCTGGGCTGAAGCACAAAGGAGGCCACGGGTGGGAAAGCCCTGGCAGGAGGAGATGGAGGAGCAGCAATGCTGGGAGTCCCTGCCCGAGCCCTGCAAGCACCAAGGCATCAGCACCCAGCTGGTGATGGCATGGGGGCAGAACACAGCATGGTAAATATTCTGATAATTTTGTTATCAGAAGGACATGCCCAAGCCCAGCAATCACTGCATCAGCTCACGACTGGCACCAGCCCCGAGTGAGGGCACAGGGAGCAGGGTACCAGGGGATGCTGCAGGCAGAGCCCAGGATGCCCGAGATGCCTTTGAAAAGTGCTTTTGCAGTATATTTGGGGGTCAGACCATTTAATATCTACTCTGTTATAGGAAATGGGGACTAATGAGGCATGGAGGCAGGCTGGTGTTTTGTGGGAACCTGTTGGTGCGAAATGTTCAATATATTTTTAATAAAATAAAGCTCTGAGGTTTGTGAGCTGGCAGAGAGCGGTGTCTGAGGCTGGCATGTGCTTCACCCTCCCCGCAGGGTATGCACATAAACCACCTACATAAACCACAGCAGCAGGCACGGGTCCAGAAGAGTCCACCTTAACATCTCAGAGCACCCTTTGATTTGAGCTAATTAGGAATTTTGTCTCCCAACCCATCCAGTGGTGTGGGGATTGTGATTTTATAGATAGGGGACAGATTTCAGTGGTTGCAAAAAGTCATGCTGCAATACAGAAGAAGCTCCTTCCCCTATTAAAAAAACCCCACAGACCTCATACATTGGAAAATAAAACATTTTTCTTGAAGAAAAGGGACTTGTTCTGGTGTGGCTATGGAAGCTGGGCAGTCTGGTCTAACAGCACAAACCAATTCCTGTGGTTTCAGAGGGAAATTCCAAAGAGCAATGGGGAAAATCTGAGTGTTGCAGACTTAAAAAAAAAAAATTTTTTAAAAATAAAATTTTTGTCCTTCTCCCGTGTTGCAGGCAGCACCAAGTCCCTTCTGAGGGAATACACCTAGTGCTGCAGAGGACAGCATTCCCAGCCTCCAGCAGCCTCTGCACACAAGCTAGGACACATGCAGATTTCTTCAAATGAGCCATAATTAATTTGCCTTTTGATTGGACCAATTAGATCTTTAACACTGTAGGAAATAATTTTTTACTAATGATTAAGCTGAAGACTGGGAGTTTTCCTCTCCTGTGGAACGTTTTTACTGTATTATCATATTACCTTTAAGAAAGCCAATAAAGTTCTACGACTGCAGGGTCTCTCCAGTGTCTCCTGCTTCTTTTGCCTATTGCAACACATGAATTTTATGAAAACAGATGCCATTGGAATGAAGCAGCCCAAGATGAGCAGTAAATGATGAGTTTTGGTAGATATGAACCAGGCTGAGCAGAAAGGCAATAATCCACTCCACTAGATGTGTTGGAGCTCCAACCCAGGCTTGTTGTGCAGGGACCGGCCGAGCTGCCAGACTCTGTGGCATTGTGTAAACCCTGCTCTGAAAATTAAATATTCATAATGCTCATATTAGATTCTAGAGCATCTTTTAGGAAGGAATAAATGAGATTTGCTTTAAAGGAAGAAAAAAGGCATAGAGGCCATGTAGAACCAAGCCACAGCTTCATAAATAATATGTTTTTATGCCAACACTCAACAATTAAAAGGCTTAAGATTCACTTTGGAGAATGAGTCAAGCTTAAAATTCGTTCTCCTGCCCTTATCCACGTGCCACAGAAAATTAATGCAATCACCCAATATATTTTTAGAAGGGATTTAGTCCTTGCTCTCACGCCATCCTTATTTTCCAGAGTAATAGACGTGAGTGGTGAAGTGTGAGCAAGACTTTTTTTCCCTTCCTTAAAGTAAATCTCCATCTTGTTGACAGCCGTGCCTGAATCTGTCAGACCTGAAGGGTCTGCATCGTCCAGCTTGTCTCTTTATCCCTTGGACACAAGCAGGGGCAGAAGGCACAGTGCAAGCAGCTGGCACCAGAAGAGGCTGGCACTGGTGACACCGTGGTTCCCACCAACCACAACCTTTCCCACACTTGGGCCAGGGAGAGGAGGGAAGGGGCATGGGCCAGGCCAGTGTGGGCAGATGTGCTCGGTTCTCCTGGGGGGATTCCGGGAGGTGACCAGCTCTCCAAGACATGTCCCTCCGCCCCTGTCCCACTGCTCCCACCCTCCAACACCACATCCCACCATGAACATCCCCCAGCTCATTTCATAGCCCATTAGCGAGAAATAAATATTAATATAATACGATATTATTCTGATGAAAGTGAAAAATGTGACTATAATAAGGCTATCGTGTTCTACGGGATTAATACGCCTGTTAATTACCAGCAGTTCCTGTGGTCTCCAGCCTAACAGATGGCCCTTGGTGAGCAGCACTCAGCTCTCACGTTCAGGAGGTTCCTAAGGCTCAGAGCAAGCCTAAGATGATGCTGGTGTGTAAATAACCCAGCCCATCATGTGCACTTTGATCTCCCACGTGGGACCTGGTCCAAGAATAAGGAGCAGCCACCAGCACCTCCAGCCACGGGGACATGCAGCATGAATGGTACCTGGAGAACGCGTGCGGGGCTCTGGCCACCTTGCAGGGTTCCCAGGTGCCCTGGGAAGTCTTTCCTTTCTCCTGTGCCTCCCCATCAGTGTTTGACATCTAAGCTTCAAAGGTTAATGTACCAGCATTTATTGTTCTACAGCTTGAGTGGTTATAAGGAAGATTGCTCTGGTGCTGTCAGATGTTTGCTTTTGCAAAAAAACCTCAACGACCAACCCAATGTCCCTCTATTAATCTCAAAATGAAGATTCCTACTTAATTAAAAAAAATCTGTAATGTCAAAGGTGAAAACACCCTTGGTAAATTTAGTCCAAAACTGAAATTTCAAAATAGAAAAGCCCAAAAATTCCATTTTCAAATTACCAAAAGGAAACTTTATTTTAGTGCCACCAAAAAATTAATTTCTTATTTCTTTCTGCCTGAAAGCACTACCCAAACCCAGCCGGAACTTCAAAATGGGTTCTGTCATCCCCAACTCACGTTTTTCAGTGACTGAGCTACCCATCCAAAGAACTCCCTCTCCCAAAGCACACCCTGGCTGGTGGTTGTGCCACGTCCTGCTCTGGAGCCCTGGAGCAGGGAGCTCCTGGGAGATTTGCAGGCTTGCACTGACACCAGGGAGCTGCAGGAAGGCTCTGGTGTGATAAAAATGATCCTCACCAAAAAGCCCCAGCCTGCTATAGATGCCCACACCTCCATCCTGGGAGCCAAAGTGTCTTCTGCAGTTGTCCTCATGTCACACAAGGTAGGGCTTGGCCAGAGGCAACCCAAGCTGCCATGGCACAGTCAAACCAAACCAGCCCAAATCAAACTCAGCTCCACAACTTTGCCAAAATCTCCCACATCCCCTCCCCGTTCCTTTCAACTTGTCACTCCAGCTTTGCAAACTTTCTACCCATGTTCCAAACCGACACACAAATTCCCACCAAACCACTATTCAGGGAACGTTTGCTCCTTCCTGAGACCTGCACATCCCCCCGGGGAGGTGGAATGGATAAGCTGACACCTCTGAGGAGGTCTGGAGATGAAAAATGTTATAGATGTGACAAATACATGTCAGAGCAGCCCCAGGGCTGGCAGCTGCCGTGCCCTGTCCTGAGCCACCCGCACGGTGTTCGTCAGGACCCAACCTCCAAGGAGCTTCATATCCGAGGGAGACTCCACAGCCTCCTGCCAGGGCTCCTCTCCCTTTAAAATGTTATTTAAGAAGTTTTGCCAGCTTTACTTTGCACAGCCTGGTGCTGTTCATTTTAGGTTTGCTAGAAATGTTCTCCAGCTGAATACTGAGCGAAATAAATTCAAATCCTACTCTGCAAATGACACTGCACATAAATATTCAGTAAATTAGCAGCACACTTTTATAGATTTATCAGTCATTGCTGGCACAGAATGACAGGCAATGTTGTAGCTGAAATATTAATGCTGACAAATTAATGATTTCTGAGTAAATGATGTCATTTTTGCACCGTTTCATTAAAATTTACTCACTTTCAATATCAGCTTCATTTCTACGCCAAAAAAAAATTAAAATCATTTTCATTCTCTCTCTCTTTTCTTTTTTCCTCTAGGAGCCTTTTTTTGAACCCAAAGGGCATAAATTTCCTACCGGAAGGAGAGGGGCTGAAGTTGGTGGAGAGGGCAGGCAGCAGAGCCCACGCTGCTCCCACAGCCACCTCCTCCCTCCACACCACGTTCAAGTTGGGTGCTCCCTGCTCAAAGAGCCCATCAGATGCTATGAAATAACCCCCTACCTTTGCTGGGACCTTCACTGCAATTAAAACCCATAAATACCACCAGCATCAGCTGATACTCTACCACAAAGTCCCTTTGCTGGGCATTGGTAAGAAGAGCATCTTCTGCTGCCCTTATTCAACCTGGGGTCTTCACGGCACTGGATGGGCAGGTGGAGATGAGGACATCAGCGTGTCACCCCAGCTGATCTTACACACACCAAGAAGTCCCCAGAGCATCAATGGACAGAGGAAGGTTCTCCCAAAAAGCAGTGGAGCTCTCCCACGTGTTCCCCGAAGCAAAGAGGTGAGCACCTTTGGAGTTCACAGCAGTTTTGAGAAGAGAAAGTTGGTTTTAGTCCCCACAGCTGTCTAAAGAGGATCGCATCCCTGGAGCCTTTGCCACCCACTGCCATCTTTCATATGCCACATCGGGTATTTTTGGCAAATTACACCATCAAAAGCCTTCCCACCCTGTCTGTCATCATGGATGGGACTGGGGACATCTCTGACAGGTGACTGACAAAGACAGCTGTAGGGAATAAAAAAGGGAGGGAAGGAAAGGGAAAAAGAAAAAAAAAAAAAAAGACAGAGGGAGAGCAGGAGAGAAAGAGCCCAGAGAAGGTTTTACCCAGGATTCCCTGGGCTGAGCTATATCAGTCAATCTCCGGGCTAATTCGTGTCAGTACTTGTTTCCTATCTCCTTGAGTCTCCAGCGGAAGGTTGATAAAATTGAAGTGGAAATGAAGTTGGATGCACAGGAGGATACATACAACAATAGCCTGGTGAAATGGGTTTGTATCCCTGATACACTCTTTGGAGCATCAGGATTCGTGGTGACCTTGACAGCGTCCTTGGGAGAATAAAATAAAAGAAAAGGCAGAATTTCTATCTCTAAGAAGAAATTTAAGCAAAGCCCTGCGTTCACCACATGGACTTTGTAAGGGGAAGGAGCGACGCTGGCTCCCAGCACCACGTTCCTGCCTTGTTTATCCAGGAGGAGTTTATGTTTGCACAAGTACTTCCCCAGCTATCTATCTAAAATGCAAAGAGAGAGCCTCGTTACGGCACCGTAAGATGCCTGCTTCTTGTAAGAAAATCTCTGTTGCCTGAACTGGTTGTTGATGAATAGAAGAAAACTTGTCACAGTTTAAATAAAATGTACCTCCAAGTGTGTGTACAGCGTGTTTCTCTCCAGGCTGCCTGGACTACTTGTCAATACTGCAGGAGGATAATCTCTGAGTGAAACTCCGCTGAGGCGCTCGTGGTTAAATACAAGATGAATCTGTTTGCCAGCCCCCTTAAAATAAAAACGTGGAGAGTGACTGTGGTGAGGCGGAGATGGGAGAGGGGGAGAGAGCCCATGAAAGTGTTTGGAAGGTGGAAAAAGAGGAGCTGCTATCAAAGAGTAGATACCAACAGGAAATATTAACACAATCCTTCACCACATCTGGTTTTTGAGTGCACAGACACACATATCAAACCCTTTTGCAGCACCTTGCCTGACCCTGGCACCTTCCCCATGGAGAGCTGTGATGCTCGGAGCTGTGTGCTGGAGCCAGCATCCCCAGTGTACAGCCCTTCCATGTCCCTGCCACACAGGGAGGGGAGCTGGGGAGCTCTCCCAAATGGTGATCATGCTGAGGTTTGATCTGCCCTTATTTACGGTGTATGGCCTCTTCCCCTCGCTCCAGTAATTCTGATGGAAACACAAAGTGTCCACGTTCATGGAAAGCCCATGGGTGGCTCAGACAAGCAGCTCTGGTAGGAGCCTTCCCCTTTGGCTTCCCCAGGGACTTCTCAAGCAGCCACGCTGTCCTATATGAATGATGGATCAAGGGTTTCCCATCAAACTCAGAGCCATTCACATTTTTTATGGGGTTGGGGGAAGAAGGACTATAGATAAATACAAAGAGGCAGCCAGTTCTCCTTAGCTGCTTTTTCTGCTTACAGGCAGGCCTCATAGACTTGAAGCTCAGTATTGACACGAGGGCTAGAATATTTTGCATGAGCAGCAGAGGCACAGCACAGGCAGTGGCCTGCTCATAGCTCTGGGGAGATACAGCCAGGGAAGCTCTCCCTCTGGGGAATGAGTTAATACAGCATCACATCTGAGCTAGAAGGAAACGTTTGTTAATTCCAGTTTGGTGACACTGATGGTGGAGAACAAGGATGTATAGGTAGGATGGATGCTTTCCCTCAGTGTAGTATGTCCACTTGATGAAATACACTTGGGATACAGCTGAGTGGAGTTAAGACCTCATATTTACAATAAATAGACCAAAACTACAATGCACACTCCATTAGGAAGGCAACAGCCCTGCTCTCCACAGCAGCACCCTAGAGCAGATGCACCCCAAGCCACCCAGCACCCACGTCCTCCAGCCTGCCCGGGTTTGGCTAATAAAAACCAGCTGGGTTTTTCCACTCTGATAGCTGTGAGAAACTGATGACAACCTGTTTGACCGCTGACCTCTGAACTTGACCCCCTGCTAATACCTTCAGCTGCTGATTGTCATGGGTGGCTGGCAGAGCCCTTTGTCTTTTGCTGTTTTGGAGTCCAGACAGATAAATGATTTCTATTTGTCCTTTGGCGCAACGGAAGAGCTGATCGATATTATCCACGAATGATGTCAAGGATTTGTCGCCACAGCTTATGAATGACAAAACACTACCCAAAAAAACACCTTTTGGGGCAAAAGATTGAAAGCTGGAAAGGTTTATTGATTTTTGCTTTCTTAAATAGCAGCTCAAGCCACAAAAGAGAAAACGAAAAGCTTTGTGTGCTAAAATGCAGCAAAAAGCTTCCTCGAGAACAACGATTAGATCAGCTCTTGCATTTAAGTACTGTGTGCCTTGCCACAGTCAACCGCTCAATTTTGTCTGCTAAGCCCACTGCAATTTCCACCCATTTTTCCTTATTTCAAAAGCGTTTGTATAGTGAAATACCAGCCTCTGGAATAAAATGCTTCTCTGCTTTTGGCCACTGGTCAGTCAGGAGAAGGCCATGCATCCTCCATGTGGACAGGCATTGTGCTCAGGAAAGCAGGAGAAAAGCTTTTAGGTGCCAACACTGGAAAGGTGGGCTCTGCCTATCCATGCCCTGGGCACCCATGGCACCCCTGGGAAATCACTGTGGCCCCTCTGCATCCACCTCAGGGCAAGGGATGTTCTTCTGTGTGGTGCTCAGCCATGCTCCTTCCTGTGTGTGGCAGGAGGAGATCACAGCATAAGACATTCTGGAGGCAAACACAAATTTAAAAGCAAGTTGATGAAATGAAACAAGTCCCCTCTTCAGTATCTACCCATGGACCTGGTTTTGTGCATCCTCTGGAGAAAGCAATAGAGCTTCTCCACAGGTGCCTCATTCCCACCTCAGAGCCTCCCTGCATGACACACAAGTATGTGTGGGTTCCCCACCACTGCTTTCTAGAGCTGGGCTTCACTGAGCTCAAACTAAGGCTCCAGGCCTGCCTGCTATCATCCAGTAATGCCCCTCTAAAAAGTGACCCAGAAAACTCACATGGGGAGGGTCACTGGTGCCCTGAATCACAGTGATGAGCACATCTTGGCCTGGCTTCACCAGCATCAAACAAGCCCCAGTGGAGGTCACAGCCAAGTCCTCGGCACCACGGTGTCACCACCGACTGCTGTGCCCACCCCAGCTCCCAGCCACCTCCTCTGCTCCAAGGAAAGTGTTTCATCAACACAAGCCACGTGGGAACCAGCTGCATGGAAAAAGAGCTAAATGATCTCACTGCCAGTAGAGAAGCGTGTTGGTGTTTGACAAACGAACGTGCCTCCCCCAGGGCTGGCACTGGGCTCAGAGCTGTGCAGATACATCTCCACGCCCAGCATTTCTGAAAGTCCTTTTTGCAGCAAAAGTCCTCTGATAATCCTGTTACCCTAAATGCAGCACTGCTGGGACCAGCCTCCAAAACACAGCCTCTTCCAGCTCTAAACTTCAGTATTTTAGGGAAACAATTTCTTCCTTCACAGATGCAATTTTAAAAACATTTTCCCCCAAGCTTTTAAGTAGCATTTTATGAGTAGCAGAGAAGCAAGGAGCAGGATATCCAGTGCAGGAGGTGTCAGCATGGTACACGGACACATGTATCCACACCCTCCCTCACACCCACATCTCACCCCAAAATGGATCCACCCATTAAAATTATGATTGTGAAGTTTGTCTCCCAGGAAAAAGCCAACCTTCTTCCCAAACCAGCCAGGTCCTTGCTGTCCCCTGAACCCCACAGAAAACAGGCTTGGTGAGAAGCAGACAATCACGCCTCGCAATTAGAGTGGCACCTTCAACTCAGCAACACAACTGATGTTTAAAGGGAATTTAAAGGGGGAAAAAACCCAGAGCAATTCTAAAACCAGGAGATAAGGATCTCTAGACTAATTTTCATTATGAGGAAATGGAAGAGCAGAAATGAGAAGGTCTTGATCCTGCTCTCTGGAGCCAAGGAGAGTGTTTGGGCAGATCCAGGTGCAAGCACAGCAGAAGGGTGCTGAGCTGGTGCACGTGTGCAAGGCATGGCCCCACATGAAGCAGCTATTCTCACCAGGCCTTTCCTTCTCCAAGCTTTAGACCGCTCGGTGTGCTGGGCAAAAAAGCTTCAAAACTCAGTGCCAACTGTGGATGAAACCAGAGAGTTTCTCCCAGCTCCCCTCCCAGTCCCAGCCTTGCTTGAAGTTCAGTGAACCTTGCCCAGCCCTCAGGTAGTGATAAATGCCTGCTCGGGGTCAGAGGGGTCTGGTTTCAGCAGCACAACTCCTGGCTCCAGGGAAGGGATTTCCTTGGTTTAAAAGGCTGGAGCTCACTGGGGTGAGGGGGCTTCTCCTCCCAGTACGGCTGATCTGTACCAGTAACAAAACACAACAGATATTTTCACTCAGGAACTTTGACTACTGAAATGAGACAGCACTTGGAAGCATTTCTACTGTGAGTAGAAGTATATAAATATATATAGAGAGAGAATATAAAAACTCAGGGACTAAAAGGGGGCCTCACCTGCATCTCCAAGCACTTCTGCTGAGTGTGTTTTGGGGAACTTGGTGCTGTTTGAACCATGCTCCTCCAAACCCCTCCCAAGGTCCAGGAGCATTCAGCTCCCAGTTCACGGGCCCACCATGGCATTACAAATGATCTGAGCCACTGAATGCTCTCTGGCCACATCATTTCTCTTCTCCCCTTTGAGCTTTTATTTTGATCTGCGAAGTGTGTCCCGCCACCGGTGCCAAAGGAAGTTCCTGAGACAATGTGCACTCTGTTGTGCTCATGGCACTCGCCTCTTCATTTCTACTCCTTGGGTAGCTTGACAGCTCGTTTCCCTAAATTTACAGAGCTCACATTTCATGTATGTATTATTCATTATGAAAGAATCTAAATTCCTACACAATATCCTGAACCAGAGCATAAACTGATGTAAGCACCTGGCTAACAAGCTGGGTGGCTCCAGCTTTGGGCTCTTAATCAGATGCTCATTAAAAGGCACAGCCTGGCTTCGCTGTTAGAATTGAGACTTAATGAAAAATGCCTTATATATGAACCCAGTCCCTGAAGAAAGGCACTGAGGATTTCTGTTCATCCCCGGAAAACTTGGCCCCAGCTTTCCCGCAAGTGATATTTTACACCCTGCTTGCAGTGGCGAAGGAGCTTCTAAGAAAGTGTTTTCTAAGTAATAAAACGTCTCCAAGTGCAGGGATTAGACGCAATCCAATTCCTTTATCAAATAAAGATGCCATCATGGCCTTTAATACAAAGGAAGAAGTTCCCTCCCTGTTTTCCATCTTACAATTATATCACATAACAGACTTGCCAGAAGCTCGGCCGGTGCCACAACAGAATGAGAAATGGAAAGGGCTCGGCCTCCCCTGCCACCTGCTCACGCTTCTGCATAATCTGAGATTAATCCCCACATTTTGATTTTCCATCTGCATTGCATCAAAGGTAACCCCTGTCAATCCGGAGCCACAACCCGTGTGGAAGAGCAGGAAACACCCCGCTCTGCTGCGGATCGGGCTGTGACAAATGTAATGCTTTCTTGAGGGGTCTGTTTGTTTAATTAAATTTTACGCACGGATAAAATGTTTTGTGAAATTTCCACTGTGGGGTGTTGTAATTAAAGCTGGTGAACTCGATACAGACAGGCAACTATTGTAAAGCTGTCTTTGTCTGTGGTTTGAATACCGGCAGCAATGTTTAGCTCTGCAGGCGGGTTTGCTTCTGGATGCCAAGTGCTTTCCAGAGGAGGTGAGACTTGGAGTGATGCTCATCAGTTGAAAAGTGCATCTGGTTAAATGATGAGGACACTCCTCTCCCCAAAAAAGGAAATAGAAAAGGAAAGGGAAAGGCAAACCAAGACAAAAAAACTCCACCTCAAACTCTGTCAAACCTCCAACTTCTCCTCAATGCTCGTGTTCTTCAAGCTGCTCTGGTTTCCCCTCTGCCCCAATTATTCTGCCTGTTGCAGTGAGAAGGGTCCTGGCTGCTATCACTGCTTGAGGAGTGACTGAGAGGACATTCCAGTAGCTAGCCAACCAATGCACTATGCTACCCCTATCTGAATGAATGAGAAGTCAAGTCATAGAAACAGACTGAAATTGGGAGCAATCAGAATAGAAACTGCGTTTATTTACTTAAAAATGAAATTTTCTTGTGGAATAGAAACCTTGCACTTCAACCATGGGTTCAGAGGAGATGCTTCTCTAAAGAACTGACTATTTCCTCACCTAGAAGAGTTTTGGAAGCTCAATCTCACCAGCAGTAAGGAGCCATTGGGTGCTGGAGTGGGTGCAGAGCAGGGTTGGAAGCATTCCCATGTTGTGGGAGAGGAACTGGTGAGAAGAGGGCTTGTATCTGACCCCCTCATCTCAACTCACTGCAAGTCTGACCCTCCAGAACAGACTGACTCCAAATGTAGCTCTATGGCCAGAAAATCTTAGATCTTAATTTTATAATATCAGCCTCCATTCTATTTGACGTTGCTTTTTCCTCTAAGTCTCAGTGCAAATCCATGAATCAGCATCTACGTGACCAGAGAGTGAGAAATAAAGCTAAAAAATATTTTTGTGATTCTTTTTCTAGATCTGGCAGCAAAATCTCAGCAAGCCACCAAAAATCAGCGGAGGAAATGCATTCCCTTGCATTTTGCTCCACCCTTTGGTAGTACAGATTATGTAAAGAAGCCCTGCAAGGGACTTGTATTACAGAGTAGGGTTGGTGGGAATCGAGGAGCACTGGGGAGTGCAAAGCTTTTCCTTTTTCCACATTGACCTCTTTCACTGTCATTTTATCTGCACAAGTCGGAGCCCAGGCACGGGCCAACAGCCCGAAGTGAATTAAGGGCTATTCGCCACCTGTTTGAACTGTCAAGTTATGTGGGAAAGCGTATCAATTAACAGCCATGATTATCTCATCAGACTTCCCATCTGACCAAACAGTCACCCCCTTTCCAGCCTAATCCCCCCGGAAAGCCGTGGCCGGGGCTGGGTGCGGAGCAGCCGATGCTCACACCCCAGGCTCTGAGTGGTGGTTTCACCCTGCAGACAGCAGGTATTTGGGTTAAATTCCCAGGAGCCTCCTATGTTCCCTTATAGCTTAAAAACCCGGGACACCGGCCAGGAAAAAGGACCTTCCGTGACCTGCTCTTAACCCCCGAGGAAAGTTACACAAACTCTTTCACGCTTCGCTGGGATCTCTGTGTAGGAGTTGGCCAAAACAATACTTTCCCTTGTGTTTGCCTACCTTATTAAATATCAATTAATATTTATGGAAGTTTATAAACAGTGCAGCTTTGGTTTCAAGGGTGCTTAGAAATCCGATCTCCTCCTCCTCCTTTTGCTCCCCCCGGCAGCATTTCTCCTGCTCACTGCTGCATGGTGAGAGCTCAGCTCCTCCACCAAGGGACAGGGCTGGGGGTTCCCAGGGGGTGCATCCCCTTCTGCATTCCAACCCTCACTGCCTGCAGCCCTTCAGGGGCACCTCTGGACCCCACCATCCTCCTCATCCCCATGCAAACGTATGAGGCTGGAGGGATACGGCAGCACAGATGGGTACCCAGGATCAGGCCTGATGGATTTATACCAAGTAATCTGTATTTATTGTAAGTCCGTTCTCCATTTTTTTTTTCCCCCTATTGACACACTACTTTGTTTTAAATTATGTTTAATTTAAAGGATTTTTCCGTACCCTTATTTCCTAGGAAGAGGCTTTCTAAAAGGCTCCTGCTGATTAATTGTTGCTGGGCTCCTGCCAAGTGTTGGAAGTTTTACATGTAAAGAGAAAATACGTCTCTCTCTCTCTCTCTCCACTTGCCCATGCCTTTTCTATTCGGTACTTCAGTCTATTTTACAAACATATGGCCTGTCATTCAAGCCAGAGAGCACCATCCTGCTGTCAATATTTCCCTCCCCATCACAAAGATTAACATCAGAGGCTGGGGCAGCGGGGGCTGGGGTTCCTCTCCTCTCACCCCAGCTCCACGCTGCTCTTTGCCATGCAGCCAACGCGCTCCCTGCACCCGCCTGAGAAATTGCTCCTGCTCCTGCTTTCACTCCGCTGCTTATTTTTACCGGATAAATCAACACAGCACAGATGTTCATTGCCCCATTTTTCACAGTCCCTTTTAAATTTACTCTTTATTATTTGTAGCAACTTGGAATACTCGAGGTTTAATAATATTAAAAAAACACGGGTTTTTTCCTGCCTGCCCTTGGCTTATCCTTCAGAGCGAGCCAAGTACTGCGGTATTCTACAGTAGGGTTTGACACTGCTGTGGCAGGAGCTATAAAATATGATAGAGTTCGGTTTCCTTTTATTTCCCAAACACATTGCCAGCACTTTGCAGTTATTTCTGTAGCCCAAATTTACCCAGCCGGGTGCCACAGAGGAGAGGGAGGCCACAGGGATGGGCACAGGGATGATGGGGAAGAAGCTGCTGCTTGCAGCTGGCATAATCCATCTCAGGAGAAACATTTTCATAGAATCATTAAGGTTGGAAAAGACCTCTAAGACCAACAAGTTCAACCATCAACTCAACACTACCGTGACCCCCAGACCATATCTACATGTTTTTTGAACCCCTCCAGAGATGGTGACTCCACCACCTCCCTGGGCAACTTGTTCCAGTGCTTAATGACTCTTTCAGTAAAGAAATTTTTCCTAATCTAAAGCTCCCCTGGTGTAACTTGAGGCCATTTCCTCTCATACTATCAGTAGTATGTGAGAAGAGACCAACACCTAGTCCAACCAGAGACCAACACCCATTTTGTCACTCTATGCCTGAGCTTCCTCACACAAGAGCCAGATAAAGCAACGCCTACCACGTCTTGGGTGAGATACATCCAAAAGCATCACCCTGATGCCATCTCCTCCCTGAGCATCCCCTCCTTGCAGGAGGCACCTCTTTGGACGAGCTGCAAAGACTCGTGGTGGCTCATCCCTTTGGTCTAGGGTACGTGGCTGCTGCTCTCAGCCGTGGGCAAGCTCTGCCAAGGTGCAGGAGCTGAAGGAAAAGCAGCACCAGCCCTGACAGCTTATCTGCAAGGGCTATCACAGGGACCATCTGAAGGCGATTAGGTAAGAGGGTGTCAGGTTTAATGCATCAGACAAACCCGCGTGCTTGGCCTGCCAGACCTTGCAATCTGAGAGTTTAAGAAGAGAAGGATTTGGGGCCGGATTCCTTTATGGGCTTCCAAAAATAAACTTCTGCAAGCCCGATTTAAAAAGCAACATTCATTAAAGGGAATCAACTTTGGAAAAATCTGCTACATTTCTGCAAGCACATGGACTGTGGATGATAGTAATAGCCAAGAAAAAAAAAACAAACCAAAACAATCCCCACTAGCAAATAAACCCCTTAATCTCATGCACGGTTGTTATTTTTCACTCTTTCTCTCCATATTCACCTCCTGAACCTATTGCCATTTAATGTAGAAAAGTAGCTGTGATGTTTTAATAGCTCAGATCAATAGCAACCCCCTCCATCTTTCTCTTTTTTAACCTCCAAAATTATTTTAGGCAAGGCTAGGTTCATTTTATCCTTATTTATTTATTACTTAATCGGTAGAGAACCCTTGAGGCAAAATAGCCTCGTTTGCAAGAAAGATCAGGTGCCAGAAGCAGCAAAGACAGAGCCACAAATCAGTATGCAAACCACCTTCAAGCCACCAGCATAAAGGATCTCCAAGACAGCACATGTGTTATTTGCTTACATTACTTAACACAGTTTAACACGTATTTTTAAACAGAACACTTGTTTATAAGAGCTGCAATATTGGAAGGGCAAGAAGTTGTTTCCAAACCATGATAAAAATTGGAAAAGGCATTTAGGCGGGGAAAGTGCATCTATCCCAAGCCACGCTCTCTGCAATCAATTTTTGCCTCGTTAACACATTGCATGAAAGATGTCCTGTCTGCCCATTAAGTGTTGTTCCTGCACGTCTCTCCTAAATCTTGAGACTTGTTATTGTTAATTATTATATATACAATTTCGGTTATGCCGGAACTGGTAAAAGGTGCTGAATGAGCCTCTGTGTAGGGAGAGCTTCTTGTTCTGCAGCACAGTTAAAAAGACTCCCCAGAGTCTGCCCCATTTGAGGCCTGAAGAGACAAACAGGCAAATTTTGTTCGGATAGGGTTTTTGTGCTCACTAAAAAGAGGGGTGGTCTCCCCCCATGGAACACAATTCAGTGCCATTAATCCCCCAAGGGACACAAAGACCTCTCCTTCTGCTGGAACAAATCCATCTAGTAAAGTGAAACATGTGAAACTTGCTAACTTTCAAAATAAGTTGTTTGTTGTTAGAGGTTTTCTTAAGCTATATTTCTCCAATCCCAATGATCAAAGGATTCTCTTATTTCTTTTCCTCATCCCTATGTAGGGAGACAGGTAATAGATCAATCAGATAACTGGCATTAAGATGTCACTTTAACAATAGCTTGTTCTGAATAGTGAAAATAGCAAAGACTGGGATGAAAGATCTGGGCTGAGCAAAGAGCACGAGTCCTCACGTCATGGGCTGGAAGATGGCAGAAGGATAACATGATATTGTCATGCTAAGGACATCTAAAAGAAGGAGGGAGAAATCAGCTAACAAAGTGGTAACACAGCCCTACAAAAGATCACCCTACTCCAAACATGGAGTCACAGCCAAGCTCAATAATAGCAGCATTAGGGAGGGGTATTTAAGTGTCAGCAAACTTAAGGCTACATGTCCAAAGGTATCTTTCTTTAAGGAATAGTTTTGCTGTCCAGAGATACTTACAGCCTGTGTTGGCAGCACAATACAGGGATGCTTACAGAATAAAATTACTTGCCTTAATCAAGCATACTGTACACTTTCACGAGCCAGCATCCTCCTCAAAACAGGACCTTGCTGTGTGCGAGCATCTGATTTACAGTAACATGCACCCTGCTGCTGTCAGCTCATTGTCTTTACAGAAGATCCTCCCCTGGTACAGGAGCAAGCAGAGGACGCACCCCGAGCCAGGGATGCTCGCAGCAAGATGGGACTTCATGTACCCGGGGTCACCCCACAGCTCAGATCAATGTGTTGCCAAAAGTGTCCGTGTTAGACCTGATTTTGCAGAGATTTATGCACAGGGGTGAGCTTCAGCTCTAGAGGAGCATCCCTCTGCTCTTGAACAAACCCTTTCTTCAGGACTTGAGCGCACACCCAAGACCATAGGGCTGAGAAGTTGGATGTGGGTTTTTGTTACAGCCAAATCTGTCAATCCTGCCTGAACGTGGCCTGCTCCCGAATTTCAGACCTTACCCCAAGAGCCTCCTGCAGACCTGAGTGAGCTTTGCAAACTAACACGAGCTTTCTCTCAAGTTTATAACAACTGTGATTTAAGAGCTTTATGTACTTTTTTCAGTGCATCTGTGTTGTTTCACATGGATACACACACATAGATGGAGAAGTAGGAAACATGCAGAAAATGGAAAGTTTTCAGGAGGAAAATCAAGGCAGGATGAGAAAAAATTATCAGAACTATAATAAAACTCAAAGGTTTCCAAACAGCAGAGGATGAATGACAGCCAAGAGCTGGTCCTTTGAAAGAGGGCTTTCCACGACCTCAGCTCTCTGCTCATTGTGTCCTCTGGGGAAGAGGAAAAAGGAGCAAAACACAGGTAATGGTTAATTGCACAACCCAAAGCTCTCCTAGAAAAGCCCTTTGGATGAGAAAAGATGTTATTCTCTCACTTAATAAAAGCTTACCCCGAATTCCCACCATTGATAGCATCAACCTCCAGCCTGCACTGCTGGAGTGACCTGAAGCCACCAGGTCTGAGTCCCGCTCTTAACCCCAGCGCACGAAAACACTTGGCGTGTGACCTGCCGATTGATTTACAGTACAGCGAGGGGACAGTGGATTAACAGTGTGTGTAGCTGGATCAGCTTCCAAGGTAGAAAACAAGCTCAGGCTGCTTTAGATCCATGCGTGGGAAAATTTAGCATCACTTCTCCAAAGCTCATTTGCAATTTACGCTCCCAGAGTTGGGTTTTTTTTACAGCAGCAGCAATCAGTCAATCAACAGATTCCTGCAAGTAAAACATCCCAAACTTCTGCAGAGCAGCACGGTTACTCCTACCACTCATCCCTCTGGTTTGTGTTACTTCCAAGGGGAGACACTTTCCAGAAAAGCCAGAGGAAGAAGGGAGCAGGCAGTGAACTCAAGCATGCAACCTCTCCTTGGCTGGAGGAGATGGGACGGAGGAAGAGCGTGAGATGCAGCTCTCCTCCATGTTCAGGGAGCAAAAACACAGCAGAGAGCACACACCACTTCATGGAAACAACAGTGACCCAACCAAGGCAATGAGGTAACATCATAATGGAGCAGATTTTGTCCAAAGTGAATTTGTTCTGCTGGAATAAATAAGGAAGAATACACAAAAAGTCTGGTCCCCTGGGCTGCAGCTGGGGTGGCACAGCAGCAAGGTGTCCACCTGCAAGGCAGTGAGACCAATCTGGCTGCGGTAACATCCCGAGTTACCTGTGCTGGGGATGGAAACCTCAAGCCAAAGCAGCTCCACTTGCTGTTTCAGCAATATGGGGCATTTTTCTTCCAAAAATAACGTAACAATAGATTTTGTTCAAATAAAACTGGCTCCCTTTCTGCTCTCCTTCACCTCTGCCCGCACTGGACGTGTCTCCTCCTGCTCCACATATGGGCACAAGAAGCAGCAGATTCCAGAATCCTTTTCCCAAACTTTTGCAAAGCAAACACTAGGCAAGAAGTTCAAAAATTAAATACAAGATATTCAGGAATAATAAAAATTGTGTTGGGAACAAAAACCGAAGCAGAGGGAACCCTGAGACTTTTCATACATTTCACAGTGCAATAAAGTGTGATCTCAGGGAGGCAATTCAGTAACAGAATTACTTATCCTCGAGAGGTAGAAACACTCCAAAAGCAGACCACATGTTTCATTAGCACCATTTATACCAGACTGAGAGCAGCTGGAACTGATGTGTCCAAGTGACATGGTCACAGGGGTCCCTCAACAGCAGCTCAGGTACTGCAGAATGCAGGCATGACCCCTGATGAAATCAAGGCACCAAATCAGAGAGGTTCTGGGATGAAGTCTGCCAGCAGCTCTCACAAACACTCCTCATCTTTTCTTTCTTTTTTTTTTTTTTATTTTTTATTTTCTAGGGGGGAGGAGGGTGGGGAACACCACTGACAATCCCCAGTGAAGATTACATTTACCCCTGGGGGTCTCTAAAGAGGCTTTTGAAAAACACTTCATTTTGGGGGGCTTTAGAAATGGATCAGATTTCACAAATCCTGCAGTACCTGTTTCCTTAATCCTTTTCAATGCCCTTCTGCCCAGCACACAGTTCTCGCCACACAAATTGAATGCTTTGCTATTATTATCCTCAGTATCCTGTCCAGGGGCTATGGACAGTGCACACAGGCTCAGTGTGTTTAAAGTTTGCCTTTCAAGTGGCATTGCCTTGTCTCTGCTTCTCTTTCCTTCCACTGAAGCAAGACCACACAAACAAACCTGCTTCCTCAGAGCCACCTCAAGCAGCGTGCATCTGCTGAGAACATAGACGCACTGCAAATTAATAAGGATTAGGAAAAAGGGAATGATAGGCATGATACTGAGAATTTCTACTTGCTGTAGTTCATAGCTGCATACAGGTTGAAATAGATACTGAGCCCACTCTTGGCTGAAGCCAATTCCTCTCTGAGATCAGCTGTGAAGTACGTGAAATTGGCCAGCAGGTTGAGGGAGGTGATTCTCCCCCTCTACTCCACTCTCGTGAGACCCCACCTGGAGCACTCCGTCCAGCTCTGGAGCCCCTATTACAAGAAAGATCTGGATGTGCTGGAACATGTCCAAAGAAGAGCCACGAGGATGATCAGAGGGCTGGAGCACCTCTCCTGTGGAGACAGACTGAGAGAGTTGGGGTTATTCAGTCTGGAGAAGAGAAGGCTCCAAGGAGACCTTATTGCAGCCTTCCAATATCTTAAGGGGGCTACAAGAAAGCTGGTGAGGGACTTTTTAGGATGTTGGGTAGTGGTAGGAATTTCTAGGGGGAATGGATCAAAACTAGAGGTGGGTAGATTCAGATTAGACATTAGGAAGAAACACCAGCCCTGAACCAACCCAGCGGCACCACTGAGGTTCCTCCAAAGCTCTCTTAGGAGCGTGCACCACAAAGAGCAGCCATCGCTGGTGCTGCCTCAGCCAACCCACCCATCATACCTCATTCATTTATATCAGCAAGTGTTAATGCTGCTAATAAAGCACCACCAAAGTTTTTTGCAGTTTGCCTTTTGCTCTTTCTGAGCCGGTACCTCCCCACTCGGAAAGAAGAACGCTGCTTGGAGAGCTGATGATGATACACAGAACGTGGAGATCAAACCTGGGCACCAAGGCAAGAATGTGCTGAAGGTGGCCAAGCTGGACACATCACACCTACTCACCAAGGGACTCTCAGGACATAGATCTGCATGATGTTGTTCCCCATACTCAGGTTATTTAAACACTTACTGACAACTGAACTAAAAAATGGTGGGTTTTTTCCACTCAGCTGTACTAAGAAGGACAAACTGATCCCATCTCACCATGGCCTGGAGAACCTCACCAGCAGCTTCAGTTTCAGGTTGCTACTAAACAAGGCAAGTGTACAGCTCTGACAACTGTGAAGGGCCCCAAATATGTCTGCGGAAGACAATTTGTTCCTACATCCTCCTCCTCCTCCTCCCTCAGCCTGCAGCAGAGCATGAAGAGCATGGTTGGGAGCAACCATCTGCATGGATGGTCCTTGTGAATTCCTCAGGGACTGATGAAACACCAGAGATGGCAAAATTTGGCACAGCCAGGCACCAAGGGCATTCCCCTACACCTGATGTGCGCATGTGTGCGGTCACACTATCTCTCCAGAGCTGATATGTCTCTATCTGAAGTGACACAGGCAACAAAAGGGAGGTCCCCCCCGCCACCCGTCCCCATCTATTGAGTGATACAGATGGGCAGTTCGGGAGGACTGTGTGCACATATGCAGAGATGCTCTCATGTCCTTTGACCCCTCATCCCTCCATCATGGGAGATCTATAACATTTACAATCCAAAAAACAAAAGAGAAGGGAGAGTAGGGCCAGAATTCATCTTCCAGGCTGACACCTAGCGTTAATTAACGACTTAAAAATCAATGACATAAGGGACAGGCAGCAAATGACACCTCCACGCAGACCCTGTCTGCTTTCAGGAGCAAGGGAAAAAAAAACAACCATCTTTGAGGACAGCTTTGACACATGCCATACAGGGGGAACCAGGAGGAACGGCGAGCCTGGCATCCCCAGCCCATCCATCTCTGCTGGTTCAACACCCTAAATTCCCCACTTTATTTCTTATTTCTTCATTTTCCAGCCACCAGAGTGCCTTGTTTGGGTTTCCCCAGTGATGTTGCTGCCAAAGGTATGGGAAGCCCGATGTGTTTTAGAGCTGAGCATACAGCAAGATCCCTGGAAGGTCTAAATGGGAAATGCGTTTTTCAAAGCTGTCAGAGATATCTTCTGCTGTATGCTTTGGGGGACAAAAGGCTGGTTCACCTGGCCCAGCTGGGACCTGGCCCACAGCTCCAGGTTCATTCCAGACATCCCATATCACAGGTGAATGTAAGGTAGCTCCATCTATTGCTGATTTTACCAGCTGAAGCAGCCCCAGGGCTTTTTTCTGCTTAGGCTGTTTTTACACCCCAGCATCTCCACCCTTCAGTAAAATTGCTTGTGATACACATCGCCCTGAGATAACCTGGGGCCAGTAGTTTCTACAAGAAATATTAACTGTGTGAGTGGCCAAAGTGTTGCTCACCAGGATACGCAGCCAAGGTGCCCCCAGTGGTACCAGCTACCATGTCCCCAGCCAGCCTGGTGGGCACAGCTGCGGCCAGCTCCATCTGGCACAAGCTGGGGCAGAATGCCAGCAGGTCCCTCCAATGGGAATGGGGCTAACCAGCACCTCCCACCCACACATCAAACAAACAGCAAAATGGGACTACAGCTTGACTTTAAGTTGGGAAGCAGCCTGGAGAAGAGAAGGCTCCAGGGAAACCTCACTGTGGCCTTGGAGTATCTGAAGGGGACCTATAAGAAAGCTGGGGAAGGACTTTTTACAAGGGCTTGTAGTGATAAGATGAGGGGTGATGTCTTTAAACTAGAAGAGGGTAGATTTAGATAGAAATTAGGAAGAAGTTTTTCACTCTGAGGATAATGAGACACCGGAATATGTCGCCCAAGGAGGTTGTAGATGCTCCATCTCTTAAAGTGTTCAAGGTCAGGCTGGATGGGGCTTTGAGTATCTTGGTCTAGTGGGAGGTGTCCCTCTCCATGGCAGGGGGGTTGGAACTAGCTGATCTTTAAGGTCCCTTCCAACCCAAACCATTCTATGATTCTATGAAAATACATTTACAGACACGCTTTGGAGTTCAACTCACGAACCATCGGAAAGACATATTCATTACCGCTTCTTAGTAAGAGTGAGGAAAAAGATGCCAATCCTGCACCACTCTCCTCATGCAGCAGAGCATCCCTGTCTCACTAGCACCAAGCACGGGGCAAACTGAGTTTGGGAAGCAACCGTTGCTTGTGATGAGATGGAAAGTAGGTACCATTGGCCAGGCTTGCAGCTCCCAGCAGCAGCCACACAACTGGGGCATGTGCAGTGAAGATGATCCTGGAGAAAGAGGTGGCTGTGCCCTCTTAAGCGCATCATGGCCAATGTTTATTGCAGTGAGAGTCAACAGGCTCAAACAGCAGCTCCCCTGTAATCCATGACATGAACCGTTTTGTGAGCTAATCTAGTTAAAACAAACCCAGCCAGCACACACGGGATCCTCAAAGGCAAAGGGTAGAGGTGCCTCCCAGATGCTGCCCATCCCCAGGCCTCAGCACTTCTCTTGTTGGAAAATCCCTGCTGCCACAAAACTTGTGTGCAGGAGCCGTGTGGAGGGACGGTCCCGGAGAGCAGATGGTGTGCCTGGTGGGTTTTTCTTTTTTTTTTTTTTTTTTTGAAGAGCAAACCTTTCTGGAATACTAAATCTTACAGGAGCTGTAAATGTCAAATTTAAATTCATACTTTGTACCACCTTTGATTTCAAAGAGGATTACACCTATTCGCTGAAAGCAAAGCAACACCAAAGCTACATGAAATGGAATTACGACTACTTAGGCCTTTTTCTATTGCCTCTTTATATTGTTAACTCCTTCCAATTCATTAAGTCTAATCCTTATTAGGCTAAGTAACATACATATGAATAGACAGGACTGGACACAGGAGCATATGTGCCTTTTGTATCACTTCCTGGTTAATCCCCAGCCCGGGGAGGGGACGGAGCCGGGGAGCAGTGGCCGCCCCTCACCCGTGCTGGCCAAGCAGCGTGCCGCTCGGCGGGGAGCACAGCCTGGGCCACCGAGCCACCCCGGGTGGCCACCACGGCCCCTGCTTTGTTAATCAAGCTGTTCTGGAGCCAGGGCGTCCAGCGTGACGCCCTCCAATGGAAATCCACTGGGCTTCAGCAGCCCCACCACTCCAGACATCAACTTTGTGAGCGTGTCCTGATAAAGCGGGAAATTTCACAAAATGGGGAGAGAGGGATGGGAAACTGATGCATTTGTACAGGGGAAAAAAAGCCTATTTCTAGTTTGCTGTCTTTATTAGTAAAACTTCCCCAAAGCACCCCTAGCCACAGCGTTTTCTCCATCCCTGGGCTCTCTCTGCTCTGTTTATGGACTCGCAGCTCAAGTAGCAAGACCAGGAAAGGGCTAAAAACTGTGCCCTTTAGCAGCGTGTGGGAGCACCAGGGTGTCCACCTTGCATGGACACGTGCCTCTGTCTAAATGTCTCTTGCACGTTTATAACCTGGGATCACAACAGAAAGAACTCAATTCCATGCTGAGCTACATAGACAACAGCAGCATCTCCCCTCACATGCTCTCTGCAGAAAAAAAAAAGGGGTAAAATTCTGCTTTCCCTGGCAAGATGTAAACCACAAATGACCTGTATGGAAGTCAGTGGAGTCACCCAGCAGTGAGTGAGATGGGAATCAAACAAAGTATATAAAATAGATAAGCATACAGCACTGGTGTTGCTCATAGTGTTTTAAAAACAATAAAGCAGCAGCTTATATAGTCTCTTGCATATCGCGGACATGAAATAAAGCCAAGACAGGAGCTAGAACATCTAATTCCCCGGCTACAAGGAAGAGAGAGTGATTCAGGTTTACAGGGTGCCATTCAGTTTTATGACAATATCTCCTAATACAGCAGGTTTATCAATTGAGCAAAAAGGCACGACGGGGTGTGTTATTATTGGAGCCTAATCTCACGCCTCGGGTGTGTTGTGCGAGGCACGAGGGCAAAAGGCCACACCACTGTGTGATTATCCAACAGCAATGCTCACTCAGGACGCCGTGTCTGGATTATAAAGTGGATTGGCTTAGGTTTTAAAATGAAATGTTAACATTTGTTGCTTAGGTTTTGACTGAGGATGGATCTCCCCGCTGTGGGTATGAAGTATGAATAGCACATGGACAGTGGAAAAGTGAATACACTGCTTGGTTTCATTGGGTCTCCCCTGTGCTGGCCAGGCTGCCCATGACCTTGCAGTGCCACATTGCTTCTGACCAGACACTTAAGAGAAGAAAGCATCTTCCTGGGCTGTAAGAATGAGCTAGAACATAGAGTTATGCATATAAACAAAAAAGCACAAGTTACCTCACTGCTGAAAGACTCCCTGAGCAAGTCACTAGTAAATCAAACACTTCTTGCTGGAGGACAATATATTCTGAGCTTCTCTGCCAGGAACCCTGGCCATGGAGGAGCCCAGGTCCTGCACCTGCTGCAGGCCTCAGTCTCCCCATCCATAAAATGGAGCTAACATCTTGTTTTCCCATAGCTGTTCCTGAGGTCTCAGAAGCTATCTGAGATCCCGGGCACGTACGTTGTATATTAAATGGCATCTGGGTAAGAACCACTGAGCAAAAGACTCGCTGGTGTACGAATAGATTGCTCCTTGCTGGATCGGTCCCATTTATGGCAGTGGGGTGTGGGGGCACATGCTGCATACCCAGAGGGAGAACAGTACCCTACAGGTTTTAATTAGCACTCTTCCAGCAGCAAAGTTCCTGTCTATTGTCACTTAATTACTGTGTATCTACCCCAACAGACATTAAGCTTTCCCTATGACCTCTCGCTCTCGACACCCTTGTCATTCTCTCTCTCGGAGCCCTGTGTGACACTGGGGAAACATGGAGCAACTTCTTAATTAATTGGACTAATTAGTCTCCTAGATGGCTGGACAGCTGGACCCTATCTCCTCTCTGATCTCCTCATGGAGGGAACAATCAAATTGCTGTTTGTTACTCCAGAGTTGACAAAGTCTCAGCGCTGCCCGTGATCTGGTTCCTATTAACCTGACTCCCCCGAGAGCGCTGTGGAGGATGAAGACGTTTTCCCTCTGGCTAATCAAGTCCGCAGCAAGACCACGCTGTCACCACAACAGCACCTGGGAGCCTTAGAAAGGGTCAAGGTTTCCTCTCAACCCCTTCCCTGTTTTGCAGGGTTTATAACGTGGCTGTAAAACTTTGCTCTGGCTTGAAGCCCTCCCTGCTGGGTCCCAGCCCCACACCATAATTCTTTACACCTTCCAAAAACACATTTATGCCTTTTTTTTAACTCTTTGAATCAAACCTGATTTTTCAAAAAGTCCACCATTTAACTCTCCTGAAAGGGTGTTTTTCTGTTCCATGTCTATATGCACAGGCAGTACCTGGGACCTGTCACTGGCCAGGCTCCTGTGTGCAGAGCATTTACCTCCTTTACTTGCACTACAAACAGTGACACTTTTCATTCAAGCAAAGGTTTAGATAGTGCCACAATTGCAAGGGTTAATTTGCATTGCTGAATTATTTGTGTCTCTCAGAATGGATGGACTTCTACTGGGTTTTGATGCTTTTCTGCCTTTAGAGAGCTCAGAATTACCTTTGATTCGCTGTGGGAATTTGGTATGGAAACCTGTCATCAACCAGTACAAAATGAGACTGAGTGAAACGAACTGGGAAGAGCTCTGAGCAAAACCATGGGTGGTTCACTACAAAGGTTAGGAAAAAAAGGGAAAGGAGGCAGCTAGTAAAATATTCTCTGCAAGAAAAGTTTAATTTCTTGAGACAATACAGCTCAGCCTGGACTGCCAGGACTTTGGTCTTGGCCATCGTTCTCTTATCCACACTCTGGCTTCAAACTCTGCAAATTAAGCTGTACAGATGTAACCAAAGATACAGTTATGTGTATCCACACTGATCTCTCTGCTTCAGCCCACAACAATACCTGGAAAAACTCCCCAGGCACTTGTAGCTCTGGATTTCTGCCTCCAGCATCCCACCTTCTCAATCTGGATCAGATGTTTCTACTGATCCTATTCCTGCCTCACATTTCTTCAAGAGCAGTTTCTGATCAGAAGGGGCAAGCCAGAGTTTCAGCACACTATTGCTGTGCAGTCACACATTACAAACTAAGGAGAACACAAGATTAAAATATTTTCTATTTCTGGAGAATGTTTTGCAATTCTCAGAGTGCTGAGATTTTATTTCCTAGCTGGGAACTCCACCTAGAAGCAAAGAGGGGGAATTTTCTTTTTTCACCCTGTCTATATTATTTCCTTAGGGGCTACAAGATGCTCTCCCCAAATGACACAGCTTTAAAAGAAACTGGGAACAGCGAGTATCCATCTGGAGATTTAAAATAAATACACTTGGCTCATTTTGGAAGCAAATTCCAAACAGCTGAACAATGCAGCAGGAGGGAAATGTGAGGCAGCCACAGTAGGCTGAGATGAGAAGCAAAGGAACCGTTAGCTACAGGAGCAGCAGCAGTCACATAAAAGATGGCTATTGAGCATTGAAACAGGCACCGTGCAAGAAGCACTTTCCAGAGAAATAAAAAAATAACAGGCTTCATTTACATCAGCACGGAGACCGTGCGCCAGAGGGGGTCTGGTTTTACTAGTACTCAGCCTATTGGCAGAGGTCATATAATTTGGTTGAAAGGAAAACAAGCAGGCAAAGAAAGCACTTCCCAAGGCCAACCACAGACCCAACGCGCCTCCTCCCCTTCTGCAGCGGTTCGCAAAATTGTCATAGGGACTAAATTAAAATAAATGAGTGAGCGCATCTGGGCAGGCTCTTCCCTCTTGGTCGCAGCAGGCAGGAGCTCAGGGAACTTTCCCAAGGATCAGAAGTTAAACAGTGGAACAGAAATAGAGGGAGCTGAAGTTTCTCAAGCTGCTCGGGAGTCTGGCAAACCTCATTGCTGTTCATCCATATGCAAAGCTGGGCATCTAAATCCCCTGAGCTTGCTTTAGAAAACTATAGCTGCAGAAGCTGATGGTCGCTGCTCTAGGACCGTCACACAAGGCTCCGAGCTGCCAGGTTCTGTACTAGATTGAAATAAGTGGGAAAAGGGAGTAAATAATATAAATGGAAAAGACTATTTTTCAAGAATTTGTTCTTTCAGGGCATGCTATGGCAGGCAGAGGTGACCAAGTTCCAGGTGCTTTGATCCTTAGTCAAGCAAATGATCAATTATTCCATCAGAGTTGTTCCACTCTCTGTGACAAGTGCTGCAAGACGAGCTTGACTTTGGTGGGGTCTATTATATTCCTCAAGCAGGGCTTTGTTCAGCTCAGAGCCAACAAGTCCCTGAATTCTTGCAAGAGTAAAAAATGCCTGAAAGAGTGTGAGGCAACACCAGGGTTTGGGTTGCCTGAAAGCCAGGGCTCCGAATCAGCAGGTCCTTAGGTTTAAATGCCCACGAGATCCACTGAGCTCCTCCCTGCTGGCCTCCAACCTCAACTCAGACACAGGAATTTAATATACACACTTCCACTGGCTCATCCACAACTTGTTTTTCAAGAAATGGCGTTTTGTTTTATAAAGACATTCAGCCTTTATTTATAAAACTTGTGAGTGATGGAGCATCACCATATCCACTGGCAATTTTCTCCAATGGTTAATTACTGTGACTGTGAAAACACACACTTCAATTTCATTTGAATTTCTCTGCCATCAGTTTACAACCATGGAACCTATTTATATGTATTTTTTTTCTGCTCAGCTTTAGAGTCTTTTACTGTCTTTTATTCTTCCCCGCATTGGTATTTGTGGATTATGACCACATTGTCTTTTAACCTTTTCTCACGTAAAGATTAGTTTGAACTCTCTGACACCTGATACACGATTATCCTGATGCACTCCTGCACTAGTGAGAGGCCCAGGAAGAGACAAGGATGGTAACCATGGAGGACTGTACGTATCTGAGAAGAAAGGCAATCAAGCCCTAAAGAGCAACCTGAACAACTCACTCATCACATCCATGCTGCCTTTTTTGCATATTTCCTAAACAATGGACACTTAAAGACACAGAAAATAATCATTTAGAAGTTGAAGATACCAAAACATTCCTGATACCTTGTGCATTGGTCAAACAAATGGGCTACAGGAGTCCTCTCTTGCAGCAATCTCCACCATCCAAGCTCAGAAACCATCAAAAGCAGGGTACAGCCTGTTTCCAGTGACTCTTGTGCCCAGAGCACTGAGCCCCCACCTCCCACCCTCTTTCTAGAGGGAGAAGAGAGACCAAATGTGCCTCCTGAGAGCCTCATACCTCCCACCAATCCCAGGGAGCCGCTTCCAATTCACTGGCAAAGCACCAACTATTACCTTTTTAACTCCTGTGTTTTCAATACATACAAAGAACATGTACAACAAGGTTTTGCTGTGGTCAATAATCCCTGAAATGATGTTTTCAACAAACCTCATTTCAAGTCTAGATCCAGAGTAGAGAAGTGATTGGATGAAAGGCCATTATATGACTGCTGTAATTTATTCTGCAGAGAGCTAAAACCACCAATTATCTGACATGAATGACACCACTTCTTTTTCTTACCAACACAAAGGTGCACAGTATCTATTTTCTGAGATCTAATTTAAATTTTAAAAAACCTCCTGTGTTTAAATAAAAGGTGGCGGATACAAACCAGCTCGAGTCAGAAATACTGAGCAGAAGTGAGAAACCAAAGTCAAGGCTAAATCCAGCCCTTGGTCCCCAGGGTTTCCCTTGGGCTCCCTGGGGAAGCAGCAGCAGTTTCAAACCGTGCTGGTTTGTTGCTGCATTAACACTGTTTACATGCAGGCAGAGCTGGGAGGAGTTGGCGTTTTATTACTTTGACAAGTGAGAAGAAGTAGGGCTGCAAAGAGGGGGGATTTTAATTTCACGCAAGCTGAAATTATCCATGTTACATGAAGCAGAAATGGGCTGGCAGACAACCACTGCATTAACCACCCAATCGTGGTTGAGTTTCTTACCTGGTATCTTCTAGGTCCAAGTTGCAATAGCCAACTGCCTTGAGTAGGTTATAATTTAAGTGCAAAGCCCAGAAAACCCACTGTATAAAACATGAGGTGTTCATTTAAGGGGCAGCGTCCTCTGCTGTGTTCCCCATCCATGACACCTTTCTCTGGCTGGGGAAACCGGTGACCCACTTGCTGGACCAAATTAATTAAATCTCATTCACTCATTAACACTAACTGGAGAGTGACTGCTTATTTTAGAACCTCAATTATTTCCCATCCTCTCCTCCAGAAGGACCCACAGCACCAAGCAACCGCTTGCGATGCTTCCCAGGATGCCGGTGCCGGCTGGAAGCTTTGCAGCAGTTGGTGGCCAAGCAGTGGTCAAGTGTCCCCAGGGATGAGCCAGCTCAGAGCATTCAGCTGATGCTCCAGCTGTTCGTTTACCACAGGGAAAGGCTGTGGCCACTCTACACTGCTTTATGGCAAGCAGGGCAACACCTTTTACACCAACAAATGTGAGTGATGCATGGGGAGCATTTGACAACATCTTGCCAGTTTGCTGAGAGGGGATGAAGGGAAGCAGCCGGGATTGTAAAACACTGGCTTTAATCTTCCACACAAAAAAATTATTTACAAGCAAGAGCGGGAAGATAAATATAATTACAATATTCTGAAAAGCTCTGTACATATGTGCATCTATTTCTAATATTCACCAGGGGAATTACAATGTCTTTGTTCTGTGGCGGGTATATTTAGACAGCGAGGTGTCCTCAGCTCCCTGCACACAAGCAGAACTCCTCGCTCCACTTAGAGGGCAAATTGGGGGAGATTGAGATTTACCTTTCTCATGTTTGATTTTCAATGCTGACTTCTGGAGCTCAGTCTAGGATGGGGGGTAAAGCAGGTAGAGCCCTTCTCTATCAAACCCAGTAGCTGAAGAGCGTGGGGCAGGACAGGAGCCCGGCCAAATCGAGGCCATCCCCTCGCTGGCTCCCAGCATGTTCAGAGCATGCTGAGGATAACCCTGACCTGCTGCACTGGCAAACAACAGGCATTAATGCTTAATCTGGCATTTTGCAACCTCTAAATTAAATGACAGTATCATAAATCCACGATATTACCTCTAAATGTCATTAACATCTCCGATGTCTCAGGTCAGACCTGAGTTTGAAACCGTAAACAATCCAAAGAAAAACATTAGCTCTCAGGGGTGAAAAAAATACCATTTATGGGATAGGGATATATAGTTTTCTAAACTAGTTTGAACTTATTGCAGCAGCTCCTATTTATCTTGAACAATCACTTCATAAACTCCAATTTCAGGTCTAAAAAGAAGGCAAACACTTTTTATGGACTGCCTCAGTTCATTTAGCTCAATTCATCATAGCTTTGTTGATGTAACTTGTGAGCGGATCTGTTCATGCCGTGCAGCTTTATGCCAGCACAGTCCTTTAGGGATGGAAGGGAGATGACTCCGAGCTGTCACTTTCTTCTCCCGATGTTTTACAGCTGTTGCTGCTGTAGGTGGTTTCTGCTTTTCCTATCACGGTGACATCTGAGTGCTGCTTTCAATGAGGCCAAATGGCCAAGTTCTAGCGGGTTTTGGACACTGGGAATTAATCAAAGTTTAACATTTATGTCCCACGCTCATTCATCTGCAGCAACAGCCAACACCGCTCCAAGGGAGGACACCTGGGTTTTCCTTCTGCTTTTCTTTCCCAGCTCTGCAGAACCAGGGAAGTTTGGCCACAGAAAGCCAGTTTAGATCTCCACAGCTGGCCCTGTTTAGCATAAACCCCTCAAATTCCCTGTCTGATCTCATCCATGTCACCAAGCTGCCTGAGCCAGTTCCTCAGCTGTAAGGTGGGGATATCCAGAGCAGGGTCTGCTGAGCTAAATGCAAATTATTTTAACCCTTTCCTGTAAGGGTTAGCCAGAAGGCAAGGAGCTGGGCTGTCTGCCTTTGGGGTTTTTGTCATCTTTTTTTATCAGGACAAACTTTGAACAATCCCAGTTTTGCATTTGCTGAATGTGCTTTCATATACAGGATAAGTGCATAGGATTGATGATAATAGAGCAGGTATGTAGTTAGTGAAAAGGTAACTTGTCTGGAAGCTTTTAAACATACAAATTTGGTACTGCTCTGGAGAGATTCCAAACCAGCCTGGACATGATCCTGAGCAACCTGCTCTGGGTGACCCTGCTGGAGCAGGGGGTTGCATGAGATGATCTCCAGAGTTCCCTTCCAATCCCAGCCATTCTGTGATACTTTTCAGCCTCTTTAGTGTTGGATCCCTCCTGCTTGGAAGGACATGGGGCAGTAGGCACTTGAGGTGGTGCTTACAGCTTTCCTTCTCCTCTCCCTGCTGAGGGCAGAAGACAAAAGCGATGCTCCTGTGCCTCCCAACTCCCCGGTGCACACATTCCCTTTGCCACTGATCTACAACATATTGTCTCTGACTCATTCGTGTTTCGAGACCAGAGTTAGCAAGCTGCGAGGAGGGAGGGATGCCTCGGTGGTACCCACGCTGGGACCTGGGCGAGAGATGCCAAAGCCAGAGCCCTCTGCCAGGCACAGAACTCTCCACCCACAGAAAAATAGGGCAATGGCATTTGCAGCCCTGGAAGCGAACGTTGAAACCCTTGAGAGATTTAACTCATTAAACTTGCCACGTGTGATGGAGATGTTATCCAGCTCCTTGTAAAGAGGTCTAGAAAATAGCTGCTGCATAGTTTTAAAGTGGCTGCTATTAAGATGTTTTAAAGAGGGTGAGTGGGTGGGTTTGTGTGTACAAGTGCAAGAGAGAGGGAGAGAGTGCCCATGCAAGCGAGCAAAAGAAATATTACATGAAATAAAGAACCAATTAAAGGGAGGGGGATGACAATCTCTTCAGAATGATTGGCTCTGTCTAAGCCAAGAACTGAAGCATTTAACCTTTTGTTTGTGTTTCACACAAACGTTGCCTTGCTATCTGCTGGGGTCACAACCAGGTCAGAGCCACAACCCATCCCCACTGCGGCCGGTCACCGTAAATCACCATGGCCGGTACCCAGGCTGGCCTCGGCACAGCCCTGTCACCCCTGGAAATGGTATTGGGATGGCAATCAGGCACAAATAGGATTTGGTGGCAGTGGTGGCCGTTTGCTTCTTTCTGCAGAATTGGAAGAAATCCAGAGCTGAACAGAATGGATTTTGCAATAGCACGGGCACTTCTCCATCACTGCAGCGGCTGGTCGGGGCTGTGTCAGCTTTACAACAGAATTGATCTGTCCCAGGACTCATGCTGGGACCAACATTGGCACTTGGAGACTTCATCCAGGAGAGAAATGAGAAGCTCAAATCCTCCTTTTGGAGGAGCTTGAATTTTAAGATTGCATTTGAACCCAATATTACTTTAAAAAAATCAGAATTTTCATGTGAAAGGTGCAAACGTCAAGGGAATTGTTTATTCTCAGCTAAACCAGCCCCAAACCTCTCATTCTGAAAGATAACTCAACCAAAGGGACAATTTTAATGGTTTAACTATTTGCAGCCCGTTGATGAGGCACAGCTTTGATTGGGCCCTGCAGCTCTGAAGCCAATGCACAAGCCAGGCTGGACCTCTGGCAATCTCCTAGGACAAGGTGCCGGAGCCACCCCAAGCCACCAAACTGTCCCTGTGCTCCCTCTTGCAGCTCTCTCTGGCGGGGGAACTGCTCCTCCACAGCCAGTTAAGACTTTGTTCCCTCTAACGAACCTCAGAGATGATGCAGAAAGCCCTTGATAACTCTCAGCCACATCTTCCTCAATCAACAGCCATTTTGCCATATTTTGCCCATCCACCAGCAACCTCTTTTTCAGTAAATGGTATTAGCTAAGAGCCCATTAATTAAACACACCATGGAGTAGAAGGAGAATCAAATAAAACAGGGTGGACTGAGAATAGTGAGACGTCCCCTTGGTGGTCATGGAGCATTAGAAAACCAAGAGTGGATTTTTGCTTTTAAATGCCGGGGGGGGAGGGGGAAGGTGTTTTGGTTTGGGGTTTTTTTCTACATTGGAAAAGACCTTTAAGATCATCGAATTCAATCATTAACCTAACACTGACAAGTCCTCGACTAAACTATATCCCTAACCACTACATCTATACATCTTTTAAATACCTCCAGAGATGGGAACTCCACCACTGCCCTGGGCAACCCATTCCAATGCCTGATAACCCTTTCAGTAAAGAAATTCTTCATAATATCCCATCTAAACTCCCCTGGTAGACTTGTGACCATTTCCTCTTGTCCTATCATCTGTTACTTGGTTGAACAGACCAATCCCCACCTCTCTACGGCCTCCTTTCTGGCAATTGTTTACCTCTTTCTGCTACAAAAGTAATACTTTCACAGTTGTTCTGGGAAGCAGTAATAATCCAATATATGTATATAAAATCATAGGTATTGAGTGTGCCCCATACAAAGCTGGAGGTACTCATTCTATAGGCTACCTTAAAGGGGTTGTCTTAAAGGGATGCAGCCAGGAAGAAAGACTGGATCTTATGTAATGAATAAACAAAAAGCTTTTCCTGTGAGCAAGAGCTTTTCAAACAAAGTGAAAACCACATGAGAAAATGTTACTTTAGTCAACCTTCCAGCTTCTCAAAGAAAAATAGAATCCAAAATAACCAAAGTCTTGCAATGAACAGATCAGGCAGAGAGTGATTTTTTAACTTACATTTTGAAAATCAAGACTGATTTCCAATAAAGCAAATTCCTCCCTTCTGCCCAGCTTTCCAATAAAAAATATGTAACTTTTTGAAGTCTACAAGAAGGGAAGGAATTATTTTCTCCTTGGCAGTTGGCTAAAAAGCACTGAGAGGCAAGCGGAGAAATGCAAGGAGAGGCCACAGACACATCTATCTGCCCAGAGCTCAGCTTATTTACCTACTAATCAAATAAATTGTTTCACTCCATCTCTCTAGGCTCAAGTCCTCTATTTATTCCTAGTGCTCGAACCACCGAACGCTGGCACAGCAAACCTCCCCACCCACCCTGCAACCAGAGCAGCAAAACCAGTGAGCACATGAACTCATCCCCTGCTTCCACACAACCCGCCGGCACAGTTGGCATTAGCTGCACCTTCCCAGCTGCACACCAAGACACTTGTGTCATTTACTCAAGGTGCAGGAATGATGCATGTCACCCGTGTCCTGTGACATGTGGCATGGCATGGTGTGCATGTTGGTAGGCCACACCTTGAATCCTGGGGTCAGTTCTGGGCCACTCACTCCAAGGAGGACATCGAGGGGCTGGAGGGTGTCCAGAGAAGGGCAACAAAGCTGAGGAAGGGTCTAGAGCACGTCTGGTGAGGAGTAGCTGAGGGACCTGGGGTTGTTGAGCCTGGAGAAAAGGAGGCTCAGGGGAGACTTTCTGGCTCTCAACAACTCCCTGGAAGGAGGTTGGAGCCAGGTGGGGTGGGGCTCTTCTGCCAAGGAACAAGTGATAGGACAAGAGGAAACAGCCTCAAGTTGCACCAGGGGAGGTTTAGGTTGGACATGAGGAACAATTTATTCCCAAAAGGGTTGTTGAGCCCTGGAATAGACTGCCTGGGACAGTGGTGGAGTCCCCATCCCTAGAGGGGTTTAAAAGACACATGGATGTGGTGCTGAGGGACATGGTTTAGTGGCAACCTGATAGTGCCGGGTTAACACTGGACTCAATCTTAAAGGTCTCTTCCACCCAAAATGATTCCATGATTTGGGACACCCGTGCATCCCAAGGCAATGCGCAAACTCTTTCCACAGACAATTTAGACACACACAAGCACTGAGGACATCTCTGCTGCTGTTCTTCCTCACTGTGTGTCCTTCATCCATATCACAAGTACTCTTTTTCTGTCAGCTCATCATTTGTGTATTAACTCACGATTAGCTCAGAGCTGGCCCAATTTCTCTGCCCCCTGCTGTAACATGTTAATGGAGGATTTGTACCAGCAAAGCAAAATGGCCTCTTTGCCCAAGAGGCTTCCACTTAAGCCTAAAGCCAGAGCAGGAGGAAACGGGCAGAGGCTGCTGCCTGCTCTGGTGACCTGGGTACAGAGTGGAGGGACAGTCTGTGGAAGGGCAGCCTGTGCTTCCTGCTACTCCACTGTTTTCTGACTTGCTTTCACACATATTCGTTGGCTGCCCTTAACTATTTTGACTTCCAAAAACATGAGAAAAGTAAAGCAAATGCAGCACAGCTTCCAGAAACACATCACTGGATTCTGTGTGCCTTCAGGATGGTGCCTATCAAAGTCCTGTTGTAACCCAGGAGCACTGAGCAGACCAGGACCAGCTGCCACTCTCAGAACTACTTTATTTCTGGAACTGAGGTACCAGCAAGCTCACACCCATATGCTGAATCTCCTCCACCTCACCTGAGAGATATGAGGAACCTCTTGCCGACCAGGGAAGGGGAAATCAGGTGCTATTCAATTTTACCTAGAAGAGGGTCCTGATATACAAAAGTCTCATACTTTGCCCCCTTCCCAACAGAAAGATGTGAGATGCCTACACTGGGGAGGACAGCGATGGCAGACCAGGACACTACAACAGGCGCACACTGCAACCAAGAGCACGGAGCTGGGGGGCTCCCAAGCAATGCCCACAAGCAAGAACCTCCTTGTCAGCACCCAGGAGCTGTGTTCTTGTTCTGGTGCTAAAAAGCATCACGCTGATGTAGACTCTCTAGGGAGAAGGGAGCTGCCACCTGCCCAGCTCCACAATTCCCCACAAATATTGAGACCTGCAAGGAGGTACAAGAAGATAAAATCTCCAGCATCAGAGAAATCCAAAGAAAGTGCAAAGCAGAGACAAGTACACGGCTGTGCTTTCAGAGGGAGAGGACTCCACTGGTTCAAAACAGCTGGAAAAAACAACCCAGAGGTCCTGGTTCAACATCACAAGTTAAATGTAGATCTAGTTCTGTTCATGCAGATACCTCGCACTAAAAAAAAAAAAAATTAAAAAAAAGACAACCCATCCTAAACATTCATAACGTGCACTGCTAACTGCATATTGCACCTCCAATCATTTGTATGACAGAAAAGGAACCTAATCCTGAATCTGAAAAACTATGTGATGGAGGATTTACAGTATTAGAAGGCAAACAGTGGCAGGTGTAATTAGGAGAAAAATTTGTCATGCTCTTGACTCTAGGAGAGAATGAAAGGTCTGGAATAGCAATCTCCCAAGTGTTTACCCAATGTGAGCGCACACAAGATGGAAAGCACATTTCCGACCACGGACAGATTAATATTTGATGCCAGAAAGAGAAATGCACGCTGTTCATGTTTATTTAGGATATTGTGAAATACAGTGAAATTTGCAATTTTATTGGATTCAGGGGTTCTGTGTTTTTGAAAAGTCCTAAGCTACTGTATGTGATAGAAGCAGCACATATGTTAGTAGTTTAGACATGCCAGCTGTGGAAAATGGAAGGGCTTCCCCTCCCCCTGATTTTACAGAAGGGGGAAAAAAAAAAAAAAAGATATAAAAAGATTAGCCGCAGGATAAACTGGGAAAACTCCACTGAGCTTTCTGTGTCTCTTAATACTAATTTTAGCAGCTAGAACTGACACAAAGGAAAATTATATCTAGGTTACTTTGTCAGCCACCGCAACTCTGAAACGTGGTGTTAAAGCAACCCACTCACGGGCTGTGATGAGACCCAGCCTCGGGGGTGTTTCATCCTGCCCAACACAGGGATACTTCAGGGACACGTGGTGCTGGTCACCTCCCTGTCCCAGGATAGTCTCCAGCACTATAGGAATTCCTGAAACTTTGTTATGTTGGTAGGCAAACCCCTGTTTCTGCCCCCACAGTGGGTGCTCCTTTGGGAAGCTCTGCCACCCTTTCCCAAGCAAAGCTGAGGCTTTGCCACAAGGATTCCCAGGATGATGACAACAAATAAATCAGTATGGGGTGCGGACACAGCGTAATTTTCTTTGATGACCCTTGCACTAAGTTGCAGAAATCACATGTATACCCTGCTCTTCCCCAAACTGCTCCATGGACACCCTGTCTCCCAAAAGCTGCCCCTGCCTACGAACATCAACTCCCCTGCTCCTTGCCACACTGCAGAGCCCTTCCAGGAACAATGTTTTTCTCCAGAAGTTAAAAATCTGATCACACACTAAGAAAAACAACATAGAAAATTATATGGAGCTGGTCTAGTGGGAGGTGTCCCTTTCGTGGCAGGGGGGCTGAAACTAAATGATCTTTGAAGTTCCTTCCAACCTAAACCATTCCATGATTCTGTGATTCTAAGTATTAACTAGAGGCAAACCCTCGTGTGCATCATGACCCTTCATCAGAGAGCCCTCCTGGCTTTCACGTGTGAGCTGGTTTTGGGGTTGGATGCAGCCATCCAGAACTGGTGTGTGGAAAACCAGGAACGGGATCAGTGAGCAGGTCTCAGGAAAACCAGGAATGGGATCATTGAGCAGGTCTCAGGAAAAATCAGAATGGGTCTAGTGAGCAGGTGTCAGGCAGCTGTATTCTGTATTCCCTGCAAGAACTCGTGTCCTCTCCGGTGCTGTGTGATGCACACACCAAATACTTGTCCCTTTATCTCTTTGCAGCTCAGGGCCTTGGAAAAGTTTGACCTGGCAAAGCAAACACTGACACCTGCTTTTTGGCACCAGTTTTACTATTGGACACAGCATATGACCTAAATCTGTGCACAAGGAGTGGCAGAGGTTGGGCTGGAAAAGGAGCACCGAGTTCCCCAGCCCGTGTCTGTGCCTGGCAGCACAGCTCCCCGCAGCCCTGCCTTCACTCTCTGCATCCCTGCAGCACATCCCTGCATCTGCACAGGCTTTGTCCCTGGAGACTCAGCCTGAGCCTTTCGGGAGGGCTCTGCAAAAATCACGGCTGGGATGGTGCTGATAACACAGGTTAGAAGTAAAAGGAAATCAGGATATTCTGGGGGAAGAAAAAGGAGACTGTTTGCTTCTCTCATTCCTCTGCCCAGTTGTGAGTCCAATAAAAGGGATATATTATTCTCATACACATCATTGGGCAGGAGAGGAAGTGTGTGACAGTTTCCATATTCCCTGCACGGCCCAGGCAGGGAAGGAGAAGGACGGGAAAATTCTCCTCTCCCCCTTGCAGCAGCAGAGCTGGGGGTACCTGGTCACCTCGCAGTGACCCATTGCACACCGAGAAATGGGCTGCAGAAGCAGACGCATCATTTGTAGCTGGAGAAAAGACTGTTTGTAACCAAGGGAAGGGAACGGAGGAAGAAGGAATAAAGGGCAAAATGGAGAAAATACACTGAGGGAGTCAAAACCTGGGAAGAGATATGTCCAAAAAGGCAATGAGAGAATAGATGGTGGAAGTAATAAATAAAGCAGGTTGATGAAGGACTGAAAAAGACATGGGGAAATTCTATCAACATATCGTGGTATGAGAGGAGGGGAGAGCAGAGCAAAGGGTGAGATGGGAGGAAGAACACGTGTGAAGGCTTACGCGGCACCTTCATTCATTTCTGTGCCGAGGACCTTGGCTTCCACTAAAACATGTAAAGTGACCAGAGAGGCACACGGGCTGCGCGACCTCATGCACAAGAATAAATCATAGAATCATAGAATTGTGACCCAAAATGGTGAAGTCGAGGTCAGCCCCAACTCCTTTGTGAGAGGAGACACATTCCCCAGCTCTTAAGACAATTGAAATATGAGTAAAACCAATTAATTAACCAAGAGGTGCCTTGGTGGGCAGCAGGTAGAGGGGAAGATGCACAACATTTGTCCCTTGCTTCAAGGGGCCAACAGTTTATTCCAGGATTTCTTGGTGCTGCACAAACCCCTGGGGTACAGTTAAAAAACTCTCAGAACTTTAGGAATTAAAAATACTCTATCACAAAGGATGATGCTATCTGCGAGCGTGTATCACAAAACCCAATTCATTTGTACAAAAACACATTTCATACAGCTATGTACATACACACTGAAGTCTCCTAAGAGGTTTGCATGAGACAGACTTTTCCATGAACCCTATGCAGCTAAAATTAGTATGAAAATGGTGGTGTTTCATAAAAGAAAGATATGTGGATGCCCGTAAGTGCCATTTTATTTCTCAGTGAGAGGATAAAGTGTTTTTTCCTACATAATTTTTGATGTAGAGGCTAAATTAGGCCCGAGAAGAGGGACAATACAACTTTAAACATCATTAGTATTCAGTCTACGTAAGCCAACCAACAGCAGTTATGTATTTTTGCAAGTATGCATATAATTTATTGTGGAGAACACAATTTACATGGGTAGTCGATGCCTGTTTTATAGCCTCACAAATAGATGTATGAACTCAAGCATATAATGGCTCAACCAGCAGGCGCAAATACGTTCTAAATCTTCTAAATGTGCTTCACAAAAATGTAACTGAGGAATATAAAACAGATCAATTCTTGCATGTTATATATTGGTTTTTGATTTACAAATCTAATCTGGGAAATTTCTTTAGAAATGAGTGGATTTTTTTTTACTGAACTTCTTCTTTTACAGGATTGTGCCAGTCAAATCCTAGAGGATTCCCTTCTGTATATGACTGGGTTTAGAGGTTTTTTATTATTATTTTAATCTATGTAGAGAATACAGTATATATTTGTAGCATTTGATTTCATAGCCTCCTGTATGTCCTAGTTCTAATTTCCTAAGGAAACCCTTTTCTGTTATTTACAAGCTCATAACACACAGTGTGTTTTATCTATGTTTGCCTTAATTAGCTTTCCAAAAAGAAAAGGAGGGAAGAAAAAAAAAGAAAAAAAGAAAAAAACCCAAACATATTACTGTGTGGATTCTTGCACATCCTAGAAAGTTGGCAGTTTCATTTCTAATTCAGGTGCAGGGGGAAGATAAAATCTGGGTGTCTGGAATAAAACACATTTCTAATGGGATGGAACGACAATCCCTTATTACCTCCCACCATTTTTCTCATAGTTTTGCTCCAAGTACAGCAAATCCCCGTGCTATATTTTTTCATAATGTATAGCTTGCTATTACCTCTCAAGAACAATTTTTATAGAGAGGGTGCCCTGTTCAATAGATCTGTAGTGTCTCCAAGGGGGAATTCACATAGGGTTTTATTTATGGTTACACTCAACTCTACCATGTTGCCAAGCTTCCCCTTTTGGATTTGTCAAAAAAAAAAAAAAAGAAAAGCCTCCCTTCTCCACCAAAGCCTCTGCATCACATGGGTATTAAGATATAAAGGAAATAATTATTTTGCCCTTTTTAAGACCCTCATGGCACTTGTCTGATATAACATCAAAAGAATAATAATAATTAGAAGAACAAAGTTGGATGTTTGAATATCAGAGAATGAATATTCCAAAACACAGGTTTTGCTTTGAAGCATGGATTATCTAGAATCTCCAGAAAGATGATTGTTGCTGGCTGATTGTATGTTTTCTGACTCACATATGAAGCATTCATCTGTCTCCAAAGGTTTCTTGTATCATCTTCGCTGATACCAGAGCACAAACAAATTAATTCTACCATACCCCTCCAATATTCTTCAATTTAGATTCAAATTTCAGCCCTTTCCACATACAGCCTAATATTTTCTGTCTAGTTGATGATACTCACACACAAAAAATAAAATCAGTGCAACTTAAAATCAAAAGAAAAAAAAATGTTTATCATTGAATATAATAAATCCCACCTTGTGATGACCTCTCCTCCAACATTAATTTCCCGGTGGGGGTGTGTGTCTGAGCGTGTCTGTCTGTCTGATTTTAAGTCTCTGTCTCTCACATGGGCACTGGCAGAGGGAGAGGTTTGCAATTAAACTCATTTGTTCTTAAAACACATCTGGGAGCAGAATTGGGGCATTCGGCTCCCCAGGCTCATCCCTCCCAGCCCTGCTCACCCCCAGCAGTGGGGAGAACAAAGAGCTGGTTCTGCTCAAGGTGTGACTACAGGCACCACCAACTCTTATTGCCCTGAACTACTCGGAGTGACAGAGTGATGTGGGAGCTCAGGGCTGAAAAGTAATTTATGAGTCCTACTTGGAGAAAAAAAAAAAAAAGCTATGTCATTTAAGGGCTTGGGAATGTTTTTGTTTGGGTTTTCCAGAAAGAAGAGCAAAGTCAGAACTCTTCACTCTGAATCCCTGTGAAAAAAAAGAAGCAAAGACAAAAACACCCTGCAAATTTTGCTGTTGCTCTCCCACAAGACTGCATTAAGAAGAATTTATTTTCCACCAGGAAAAGTATCTGATTTTCCAGAAAAGAAATCAGCATTTCTATTTTTTACAGTAAAAAGTGTACAGCTTGCCTATGAAAAGATTGGTGCCCCCAGTAGCAAAAATTCTGAGGAAAAAGGAAAACATTCTTATGACAACAATGATATTTTGTATTAAAATCCACACATTTAGATACCATGAAATAGCTGTAGATTGTCTTTTCTATTATAGTAACTTCTATGATATTTTCTATCTTCTTAAGACCACTGTGGATCTTAAACTGGCCCAATTTCTGTGAAAATCCACCTAGCAAAGTCCAAACCACCCATTCTACCTTCCTGATACAGGATCAGGATTTTAATGTTTCTTCACCAACCAGCTGAAGCTCAGAGGCAGCAGAGCCCCATGATCCCCAACATCTTCCATGGGAGAAATAACTGAAATCCCTGGATGGTTGACTCAAGAAGCTGGATCACAGAATCATAGAGTCATTTAGGTTGGAAAAGACCTTTAAGATCATCAAGTCCAGCTGTTAACCCAGCACTGCCAGGGCACCACTAACCCATGTCCCTCAGCTCCATATCTCCATGGCTTTGAAACCCCTCCAGGGATGGGGACTCCACCACTGCCCTGGGCAGTCTGTTCCAGGGCTCAACAACCCTTTTGGGGAAGAAATTGTTCCCCAAGTCTAACCTAAACCTCCCCTGGTGCAACGTGAGGCTGTTTCCTCTTGTCCTATCACTTGTTCCTTTGGAGAAGAGCCCGACCTCACCTGGCTCCAACCTCCTTTCAGGAAGTTGTCAAGAGAGGCAAGGTCTCCCCTGAGCCTCCTTTTCTCCAGGCTCAACACCCCCAGGTGTCTCAGCTGCTCCTCACAAGACTTGAGCTCTAGATCCCAGATCCTGCAGGTGTGGGCAGAGTAGAACTGCTCATATCCCATCAAGGTCATTGCTCAGCAATCACGAGCAAAGAGCTGCCATAGCCTACACCACCAAGCATGCTCTCACATACACAAGGGATTTTGCCTTATAGGAGATGTTCACAAGAGGCTCAGTGGCAGCTCTGTGTCTTACCATGAAATACAAGGTGATGCAAGCCTGGCTATCATCCTGGGATCCCCTCAGCCCCATGCCAAAGGTTTGCCCTTGTCATGCCAAGGGCACTGGAAAATCAGCCTCCTCCAGCAAAACCTTGCACAGCACCACACATGGGCGGGCTACACCTAACGACCATAACGCTCTGCTCCAGAACAGCAGCAGCAATTAAGGAAAATTTGGCAAGTTAAAAAAATTCAAGCCATCCACATCCCTATTTCTCCGATCCCTGAGCAGAGTCTGCACCGGTGAGAGCAGCCCTGAAGGTCGGAGCCCGTGGGGACGACAGGCAGCATGGATCCAGGCTAAAGCACAGCAGCTCTTTCAAAGTGGATATTTAAACACCAGGAATTCAGAGGGAGCTCAAACTCACTTCATGTAGGACACCAAAAGATCAGCACAACAACTTTGAACAGAGATATTTAAACAGAAACACATCAATAGGTCATGGAAACATCAGTAGAAAGAGAGAGAAGAAAAACTCTCTTTGGAAGGTTAAAATGAGTAAGATGAAAAAGAAGTACCTAGAGACAGTTCTGTTTCAAATAAGAAGTGTAAATGTTTCTCTGCCAAAAAATCATCAGTTCACCTGAGGATAATTCTCTGGGGGCACCTATTGCAGCTAAAAACAGCAAGAGAGCACTCTCCTCTGGAAAACCAGGCTCCTGGAGAAACTGGGAGCTCTTAGGGAGCTCCAGGGACTCCAAACACAGCATCAGCACACCCATGGGATCTATCTCAGGATCCCAGCCCCACACAGACAGCCCCATCCTCCCCAGTGCTGCAGGATCTCACTTCACCCACTCAGACATCCCATAGAATCCCAGTGCTGTGGGTGAAAATGTATTTAGATGATGACAGCCTACATGGCACAAAGTCTCTTGCTGATGCTTTCATAGCATATTTTCAGCAAAGAGGTTCTGCCTAAAACTTTAGGGTTGCTGATGATTCTAAGTAATAACTACCCTCTAAGAGTCAATATGAATGTATTCCTTTTGTTAGTGCTATTACAGTCACTGGAGATGGTGATAATCTAGCCCAGGAGTTCTAAAAATGTAGGTTTAGATGTGGGAGTACAACTGGAGTTAAATTTTCAGACCAACGTACATGGAGCATCCCCACTTCATTTTAATTGATCCTGCCAAGCAAGATTGATTATCTGCGAAAGGGCATATTAACACTGGAGAAGTAAACAAGGATCTCTACTAGCAGGAAGCAGAGAAGACACAAGTGAGCAGCAACTCTGCTTTTAGAGAGGACAAAATTCTGTGAAAACAGGGAAAACCAGGAAAGCTTTCAAAAACCTTTCTGAACAGAAAGTGAGAAGGGCAGCTTGCAAAGCAGGGCAGAGCTGGTGGAGCTTCAGTACAGCTCCTAGCAAAGCCCAAGGAGATCTTGGCTGTTCAGTCTCCACAAGTGTCCATCTCAAAGCTTCTTCCAGAGTTTATGGAAAGGATTTCTATCAGACCAGCAGTGTGTCCAGGGACCACCAGCACACTCAGACTCTCACTGCAGAGCCCATGCAGAGGATCCTGCTGCATGCGCCTGACTCGGGTTCTCATTTCAAAGCAAGTTTCAAGGGGAAGGTTGTCACCAGCTTTGATAGACTTGCAAGAGGAGGAATGGCCTAAAGTTGCCCAACTGGAAGTCATGAGTTGGATCTGCACTGTGAGGACCCAAGACAACCACCAAGCTCTAGGTCTTGGTGGATCTCATGGTCATGCTCGCTCTCATCAATCTCCTCCTCCCCAACTACAGCTTCACCAAAATGCTAAAACCACAAATGCCCCCTGTTTATGGTTGTGAGGAAAAAATATTCTCTTCCTCCTTTTAAGGCAGGGTAAAGTGGCACTAATGTGAACACCCACACATGCAGGGAGAACGTGCTGGCTGAAGTCACATCCTGTTCGTTCATTACAGTAACAAATGTGTTCGACAGTAATTATCCAAAGGGGAGAATTCCAAATCTTCTCATCTTGCTCTCTCCTAATTAATTAATAGTTTAAATGTCATCATGATGGGAAGTGCTCATCAGAAGCAGAATCTGCTGCCATGATTTACAACTCTGCCTCCAAAGGCTCTGAAGCAGTGGCACCCCGGGGTTAAATTTAATTCAAAAATGTAAGGCTCTTATTGCGCTCCGAACCATTTTTGAGCTGAAACTCCCCCATTGAGTGAGTGGAGTGAAGGGGAGATGCTGGTGAGCACTGCCTTCCCCTGCCTTTTTTTTTTTTCATCATTAAGTTGGAAACCAAAAGATTAAATTAAAATTAGTCGTTTGTCAACTTGTTACAGATTTGTTGCAGATGGCAACTGAGGGCCAAGCCTGCTGCGGCGCCGAGCAAAGCTGATCTAAAGAGGGGCCCTCGTACTTAGCGAGTGCCTGTGTCAGAGCTTCTAATCCCAGCTGGAAAGGGAGCTCAGCACTCCAGCTCAGGAACAATGAGCAAAGTGATGCCGTCTGCTCGCAGAGTGACGTGGTCCTTGTTCCCAGACAGCTTCCCCCATGCACTAAGCATTTAGCCAATTAGCCAGCACAGCTCTTCGCTCCCAACAATTCCAGGCTGGAATAATTAGAACTTGCACTTAACGGAGCCTCTCCTGCTGCAAGAGGTTTGTGCAGTGCTAGCAACCATAAGTGATGTTGTGAGCTAAAGACAACATCAGAGCTCAGTGTCCAGGAGCAGAGACTTCTGTGAGGCCAGGGGAAGCCCTCCAAGGCTGACCCTCAGATGTCTCCACCCCGGTTCTTCAGGCAGCTTTTTGAAAGTGGGAGCCACCAAAACCATTTTGGTGTGCAGCAAACTGTGCTCCCATGAAGCTGAGGCAGATGCAAGTTTCCAGACCACTGGAACCAGCTTTGTAAGCCTGCAGCCCCATGCTGGCTGTGTGGCCTCTGCACTGGACACGGACCCTGCAAGAGCAGGGTCATCCCACTGGAAGACGGGTGAGACAGGTTGAGACTGTCCACCAGTAACTACACAAGAGGTCAAGATGAGCAGCTAACCCTGGCTGCCAAACTTTTCAAGTGCTTACGTTAGGCAAGATGATGTCTGAGCTTATGATTTCTGCATAGTTTGATATCTTCTGAGATTGCCTTTTGGGGAATAAACCACATTTTGAGCCTTAAGGCAAAATCCTCAGAACACTAAGCTGCAAAGTCAACTAACTGCCAAAATGCCTGGGAACAATTAACACGTTCTCCACCCTTTAGAGTTGTTTTGGTTTTTAAACATTAAACTAAAAGACCTAATAATGTGCTTTTCAGGTTGCAAAGAAGAATTCCATCCACATCATTCCAAATGAAACCCTGCATATATTATCACCAAACATCATGTGGTGGACTCACATGGGGGGAGGAAAAACATCTTAAGCTTTCAGAGAAGCATATACAGTAATTGGGAATTTACAAGTACTGAGAGGCCAGGTGGGAATGTGATCTTCAGAAGACACCCACTCCCACACAGGTACCCAAACGACTCCTTGAGTAGCACCTTCAGAGTGCCATTATGATGCTCATCAGGTCTTCTAGAGAAGTTTGCACCCCATGTCCTGCAAAGCTCATTCCAGTCAGGCTACATCCGAGCTGACAGAGCTCAGATTTTCTGCTACAAGAGGAGGGGATTCAACACAACAGCAGTGACCTACCAGGATTATGTATCTACAGTCACCAACCACGTGTCCTTCACCGACAGGTCAACTCTGTTTGGCTGCAAGTCACATCAATCCTCTCACCTACTCCAAAACATCAACGCCCTGTCCTTCATGCCACCCTCCTTGCACACACACATGCAGACACATGCACATGTTTCAAATCCACCAGGCAGAAAAAGCGAAATTACAGATCTTTGTTTGCCAACTTTGCACGTTTTCTCCCCCCTCCCCTTCCCATAAAACAACTCTTTTATTCCCAAGAAGGAATGGGGGGTGGGAGCTTGTTATTTTTCTATTTCAGATAAAAGGTTGGCAAAAGAAGAACCCGATTCATGTCATTGTATTTCCTTATTGTCTGCATTAACCTTCCCCATGGTTACTTGTTCTTTGTAATGTTACACTTGTCTTGCTGCAACACATGAATACCCGAGCCAATTTTGTCATGCAAATGAATTCAGTTGGATTGTAAATTGTGTGAAGGAGCATTAGTTTATCAGGAACCCGCCTGCATGCTGCACCCAACTGATTTCTCCTATTCACACCAAGAGTGCAATGTTTTCTAGTTGATCCTGAATGTCCATTCAAAAGCTGTGGGGTTTATTATTATTATTATTATTTGTAAGGACTTTTACATTTGCATTTACTTATTTATTCAGTCAGTCACAAAGCTCTATTCCTTTTCTAAAGCCTGATTTATATAATCAAAACCCACAGCTATGCCATCAAAAATGAAATATTACTGCAACCCATGTTTATATTTATTGTAAGCCTGAATAGAAGGCTTGTACCCATGTTGGTGAGGAACAGATATTATAATCTGTGAGCCGTCAGGTAGATATCCTTGTTGGCATTTCACACTATAAAATGAAAATATTTCTATTAAGGTCGATACCTGTATTTAGAGTGACATTTCTCCAGCCAACCCTGGGGTTATCACCAATCTGGAAAGCCCACTCAGGACAGAGACATAAATGCTGTCTCTACAGAGCAACCTTCTCCCCTCCCACTGCCAATCATCCCAAGAAAGGCATCGCAAGGAAATTCCTGAGCTTCCCTTAGTTCTTCCCCAAATCCTCTTCTAATTACGTGTCTGCCTGCACAGCAGTGTCTGCACTGTGGAGGGGGACGCTGCCCACCAGCCTCGTTAAGGCCCTGATCCCAACAGCTTCATGCTCAGTAGCTGCAACATCCCACACCACTACTCAGACCCAAACCAGCACTGTTCCCCCAAAACTGTGCAAATGTTCAACCTCCCCTTCATTTCAACCTAAAGTTTATCAGAACAAGCTCACACAACTTTGCTTTAGAACTGGAGGCCAACTCGACAATCTAATTTCAGTGCTGATGACAAAGCTGAAGCTGGGAGCACAGACCAGATATCAACAACCATCTCTTTGGCCTGTCTTGATTTGTAGCGAGACACAAAATTATCAATAAGTTGGTGGCAACAGCAGAACAACCTCCAAATCAAGTGCAAAAACCTTATTGCTCCTCTTATCTCCCAGCAGACTAGTCACTATTTCACTGTGAAGCTACAGAAACAAAGCTAGAATTCACATGTCCTCACAATTTTCTTCCAGAATTATAGATAGAGTCAACACGCTCCAGGCATCAGCTTGATTGTACCTGAATACACCACAAACACCGGGGCTATCACGTGCCTTGCCTCCCAGAAGCAGCTGGAGAAATGGTGGTGGCATCCTGCCTCTCCTCACAGAGCAAGATGCTCCTTGTCAGGACCGTACAGACCAGCTCTACAGCCTCACACAAGAGCACCAAGATGCATGGTTGGTGCTTCAGTGAGGATGCTTAGAGCTACTGGGAACAACGCCAGAAAGAAACCCCAACAAACCACTGCCCTGTCCTGGATGTGTCATAACTACTTCATTTCCAGGCTGGTATTCTGCTGAGCAGTCACAGAATTGTTTTGGTTGGAAGAGACATTCAAGATCATCAAGTCCAGCTGTTAACCCAGCACTGTCAGATTACCACTAAACCGTGTCCCTGAGCATCACACCTCCATGGCTTTGAAACCCCTCCAGGGATGGGGACTCGATCACTGCCCTGGAATTCAGCCCTTGACAACACTTTTGAGGAAGAAATTTTTCCGAATATCCAACCTAAATCTCCCCTGGTGCAACTTCAGGCTGTTTCTTCTTGTCTTATTGCTTGTTCCTTGGGAGACAAGATCAACCTCCTTTCAGGGAGCTGCTGACAGTGAGGTCTCCCCTGAGCCTCCTTTTCTCCAGGCTTAACAACCCCAGGTCCCTCAGCTATTCCTCACAAGACTTGTTCTCTAGACCCTTCCCCAGCTTTGTTGCCCTTTGAACGCTCCTGTCCCTCAGTGTTCCTCTTATAGCGAGGAGTTCTTCACAGCAACCACTCCTCCTGCCCACCAAACCATCCAACAACAACAAGAGATTTGTATGAATTTTGCAATGTCATGAGAGCACTGAGCAGGCTCTGACCCACAGAAGACAGCACTTCATGGTCCATGGCACAGAGGGAGAGAGAAACAACAAGGGCAGCTGCATCGTTTTGGGGTATTGCAGCAGCAAATCTAAAACGAATGGGCTGGGGAGACTCTGCTGGGTTTTGGTCTCGGGGGACCGTGCCATCTAATCAGCCTTGAAACACAACGGAAGATCAGTGGGTAGATGCTTGCCCTGCGTGTGCCATATGGATGGCAGATTAGGAGCCTCTAGGGCTGCTAATCCAGCACGAGCACTAAAAAGGCACTTGGTTTAGTTATTAAAGCAGGGCTTTGGGAGCAGGCTCTGGCAAAATGAGGCCAATCTTCACCCAGCTTCTGGGCCTCAGTTTCTCCAACTGCAAAAAGTCCTCCTCAGAGGGGCATTGGAAACTAATTCCAATTTAGAGAGTGCCTGTGGAAGCTCTAGATAATCTCTGTTACAGGTGTACAGAGCAGTTTTTACAAGCCTGCCCAGTAAAAACAACTTCAGGAGCATGCTTTATCTGCTGTGGACCTGGCTGGAGTTTGAACATAATTCTTCCCTCACCACGTTGAAGGTAAACTGGAGGCAACTGAGGATCAACAGGGAAAAGAGGGGCACCCAGAAAGAGCAATGGAGAGGAGACTATTATCCCTCTGCAGAACAACAATCTGGAAAAACAATATATGGAAAGGGCAGGAAAGCAATGCAATGGCACCAGTGGAGATACCACCACCTCTATGGGCCAGACCTGCCCTGTCCTGGCTCACCCTTCTAGGTTACTCAGACTGCACCATCTCAGCACAAGGAAAAGCTCAGGCCAGGGTGGGTTTTTCCCAAACCCTTCAATAAAAATGACATTTTTGCTCCAGAGGTTTGAGGTGAGGATGAGTCCCTTCTTTGGTCTCTATCAAGGGTGTTACTCAGTGGGACACAACTGTGTTTTGGGGTCTGTAACAGGGGTTGGAGCTGACCCCCTCCATGGTGCAAGGCTTTCCAGAGCAGCCTACCTGCAGACAGATGTGCACGGGGGGACAATCGATAGGAAGGCAGCTCTGGTCACTCCACTGTAAGCTCTCTCTGTATTTATTGTCAGTCTTTGGAGTAAATAGGTCTTAAGCTTGTGGCATGTCATTATAACTTTTTCGAAATAATGATGCTGCCTTTAGTTTTTTTACTATAATTTATGCCCAATGCACCAGCGCCAGTCACTCAATACTGTAGAGTCTGCAGAGGTGGAGATAGCCCTTAATGAGAAGAGGTTTTGCCTTTATCTCCTTTATACTTCAACCATTATCTTCCTCCAGTCTATAACCATGCGGTTACCACTGACAATAATGCTCAGAGGCAACAAATGCTGATGAGTTTTCTATGCAGTCTTCACAATAAGTCTATCAAAACAACCTCGAAAAATTATGAACCCTAGTGACAGACAAATAGAACCAGCTTCAGCACGAATTTACAGCCCAAATGCAACGTTCCTTTTAATTCTTCAGGCTTTTCTTATCTCTGCTGTTCCTCTTCTGGCTAGGAGATAACAGTAATTCTTCTGTATGCTATTTTTTTTTCCAACTGAGTAAGATGTTCCTCGTGTCTTTCTGCTTGCTAAAGATAAAGGGTTAAAGACCAACTTGTGTTGGTCGCTTTGTGTTGGGGGGAAAAAAAAAAGTAATCAGTATTCAAGAGATTGTTATCAGAGGTAAAGCGCAGAGAACAGTAATTTTGCCTGCTTCAGTTAGGTTGGTTTTTTTTAGGGTTTTTTTTTTT